>CM031940.1:1557884-1918239 GCA_018703725.1 Brassica juncea | reverse complement strand
AGTATAATTTTAAACTAACTTAACTTTTAAAAAATTAAATTATGTAAAATTACCTTGAAAAGATGTTTACAAACATTAACACAATTAGAATGTGGTTAAAATTTTTTAAAAACACAAACTCAAAAATTAATAAAAACTCAATATTTTGTGGGTACCTACAAATTTTGAGTGAAATTAAAAAAATATGAAAATATTGTTTATTGCATAGTTGCATCCTCCACTTATATATTATGATGGTCAAAGAGGTTAGGAACCTTTGTTGTCTCCGTTTCTCTAGATAATAGTGATTTCATAGTGTTTAGTCCATTTATTAAGAAGTATATAATTTTTAAACTAAACTTACTTTTAAAACTTAGAATGATGTAAAATTACATGAAAGATAGTTTACAATACATTAACACAATAGAATGTGGTTAAATATTTTAAACAACACTAAAATATTAAGCTCCAGTTAACTAAAATACATACTCTTTTCGTAGGGGTTACCTACAAATTTGAGTGAAATTAAAAAAATATGAAAATATTGTTTTATTGCAGTTGTGCATCCTCCACTTACATATTATGATGGTCAAAGAGGTTAGGAACCTTTGTTGTCTCCGTTTCTCTAGATAATAGTGATTTCATAGTGTTTAGTCCACTTATTTAAGCAGTATATTGATTCTAAACTAAATTTACTTTAAAAATTAGAATGATGTAAATGTACCTTGAAAGATAGTTTAAAATACATTAACACAAATGTAGAATGTGGTTAAATATTTTTAAACAACACTAAAAAATATAAGCTCCAGTTAACTAAAACTCAATATTTTCGTAGGGGGTTAACCTACAAATTTTGAGTGAAATTAAAAAAATATGATCAATATGTTTTTATTGCATAGTTGCATCCTCCACTTACATATTATGATGGTCAAAAAGGTTAGGAACCTTTTTGTCTCCGTTTCAGTAGATAATAGTGATTTCATAGTGTTTAGTCCACTTATTTAAGCAGTATATGATTCTAAACTAAATTTACTTTTAAAAATTAGAATGATGTAAATGTACCTTGAAAGATAGTTTAAAATACATTAACACAAATTTAGAATGTGGTTAAATATTTTTAAACAACACTAAAAAATATAAGCTCCTGTTAACTAAAAACTCATATTTTCGTAGGGGGTTAACCTACAAATTTTGAGTGAAATTAAAAAAATATGATAATATTGTTTTATTGCATAGTTGCATCCTCCACTTACATATTATGATGGTCAAAAAGGTTAGGAACCTTTTTTGTCTCCGTTTCAGTAGATAATAGTGATTTCATAGTGTTTAGTCCACTTATTTAAGCAGTATATGATTCTAAACTAAATTTACTTTTAAAAATTAGAATGATGTAAATGTACCCTTGAAGATAGTTTAAAATACATTAACACAAATGTAGAATGTGGTTAAATATTTTTAAACAACACTAAAAATATAAGCTCCAGTTAACTAAAAACTCAATATTTTCGTAGGGGTTAACCTACAAATTTTGAGTGAAATTAAAAAAAATATGAAAATATTGTTTTATTGCATAGTTGCATCCTCCACTTACATATTATGATGGTCAAAAGGTTAGGAACCTATGTTGTCTCCGTTTCAGTAGATAATAGTGATTTCATAGTGTTTAGTCCACTTATTTAAGCAGTATATGATTCTAACTAAATTTACTTTTAAAATTAGAATGATGTAAATGTACCTTGAAAGATAGTTTAAAATACATTAACACAAATGTAGAATGTGGTTAAATATTTTTAAACAACACTAAAAAATATAAGCTCCAGTTAACTAAAAACTCAATATTTTCGTAGGGGTTAACCTACAAATTTTGAGTGAAATTAAAAAAATATGACAATATTTTTTTATTGCATAGTTGCATCCTCCACTTACATATTATGATGGTCAAAGAGGTTAGAGAACCTTTGTTGTCTCCTTTTTCTCTAGATAATAGTGATTTCATAGTGTTTAGTCCACTTATTTAAGGCAGTATATAATTCTAAACTAAACTTACTTTTAAAATTAGAATGATGTAAAATTACCTTGAAAGATAGATTACAATACATTAACACAAATGTTAGAATGTGGTTAAATATTTTTAAACAACAATAAAAATATAAGCTCCAGTTAACTAAAAACTCAATATTTTCGTAGGGGTTAACCTACAAATTTTGAGTGAAATTAAAAAAAATATGAAAATATTGTTTTATTGCATAGTTGCATCCTCCACTTACATATTATGATGGTCAATGAGGTTAGAAACCTTTGTTGTCTCCGTTTCTCTAGATAATAGTGATTTCATAGTGTTTAGTCCACTTATTTAAGCAGTATATATTCTAAACTAAACTTACTTTTAAAAATTAGAATGATGTAAAATTACCTTTAAATATAGTTTACAATACATTAACACAAATGTAGAATGTGGTTAAATATTTTTAAACAACATTAAAAAATATAAGCTCCTAGTTAGCTAAAAACTCAATATTTCGGTAGGGTTTGTTAACCTGCAAATTTTGAGTGAAATTTATAAAATATGACAATATTTTTTATTGCATAGTTGCATCCTCCACTTACATATTATGATGGTCAAAAAGGTTAGGAACCTTTGTTGTCTCCGTTTCAGTAGATAATAGTGATTTCATAGTGTTTAGTCCACTTATTTAAGCAGTATATGATTCTAAACTAAATTTACTTTTAAAAATTAGAATGATGTAAATGTACCTTGAAAGATAGTTTAAAATACATTAACACAAATGTAGAATGTAGTTAAATATTTTTAAACAACACTAAAAAATATAAGCTCCAGTTAACTAAAAACTACATATTTTTCGTAGGGGTTACCTACAAATTTTGAGTGAAATTAAAAAAATATGACAATATTGTTTTATTGCGTATGTTGCATCCTCCACTTATATATTATGATGGTCAAAGAGGTTAGGAACCTTTGTTGTCTCCGTTTCTCTAGATAATAGTGATTTCATAGTGTTTAGTCCACTTATTTAAGAAGTATATAATTCTAAACTAAACTTACTTTTAAAACTTAGAATGATGTAAAATTACATTGAAAGATAGTTTACAATACATTAACACAAATGTAGAATGTGGTTAAATATTTTAAACAACACTAAAAATATAAGCTCCAGTTAACTAAAAACTCAATATTTTCGTAGGGGGTTAACCTACAAATTTTGAGTGAAATTAAAAAAAATATGATAATATTGTTTTATTGCATAGTTGCATCCTCCACTTACATATTATGATGGTCAAAAAGGTTAGGAACCTTTTTTGTCTCCGTTTCAGTAGATAATAGTGATTTCATAGTGTTTAGTCCTACTTATTTAAGCAGTATATGATTCTAAACTAAATTTACTTTTAAAAATTAGAATGATGTAAATGTACCTTGAAAGATAGTTTAAAATACATTAACACAAATTTAGAATGTGGTTAAATATTTTTAAACAACACTAAAAATATAAGCTCCTGTTAACTAAAAACTCAATATTTTCGTAGGGGGTTAACCTACAAATTTTGAGTGAAATTAAAAAAAAATATGAAAATATTGTTTTATTGCATAGTTGCATCCTCCACTTACATATTATGATGGTCAAAAAGGTTAGGAACCTATGTTGTCTCCGTTTCAGTAGATAATAGTGATTTCATAGTGTTTAGTCCACTTATTTAAGCAGTATATGATTCTAAACTAAATTTACTTTTAAAAATTAGAATGATGTAAATGTACCTTGAAAGATAGTTTCAAATACATTAACACAAATTTAGAATGTGGTTAAATATTTTTAAACAACACTAAAAAATATAAGCTCCAGTTAACTAAAAACTACATATTTTCGTAGGGGTACCTACAAATTTTGAGTGAAATTAAAAAAATATAAAAATATTGTTTTATTGCGTTGTTGCATCCTCCACTTATATATTATGATGGTCAAAGAGGTTAGGAACCTTTGTTGTCTCCGTTTCTCTAGATAATAGTGATTTCATAGTGTTTAGTCCATTTATTTAAGAAGTATATAATTTTAAACTAAACTTACTTTTAAAACTTAGAATGATGTAAAATTACATTGAAAGATAGTTTACAATACATTAACACAAATGTAGAATGTGGTTAAATATTTTTAAACAACACTAAAAATATAAGCTCCAGTTAACTAAAAACTCAATATTTTCGTAGGGGGTTAACCTACAATTTTTGAGTGAAATTAAAAAAATATGATAATATTGTTTTATTGCATAGTTGCATCCTCCACTTACATATTATGATGGTCAAAAAGGTTAGGAACCTTTTTTGTCTCCGTTTCAGTAGATAATAGTGATTTCATAGTGTTTAGTCCACTTATTTAAGCAGTATATGATTCTAAACTAAATTTACTTTTAAAAATTAGAATGATGTAAATGTACCTTGAAAGATAGTTTAAAATACATTAACACAAATTTAGAATGTGGTTAAATATTTTTAAACAACACTAAAAATATAAGCTCCTGTTAACTAAAAACTCAATATTTTCGTAGGGGGTTAACCTACAAATTTTGAGTGAAATTAAAAAAATATGATAATATTGTTTTATTGCATAGTTGCATCCTCCACTTACATATTATGATGGTCAAAAAGGTTAGGAACCTTTTTTGTCTCCGTTTCAGTAGATAATAGTGATTTCATAGTGTTTAGTCCACTTATTTAAGCAGTATATGATTCTAAACTAAATTTACTTTTAAAAATTAGAATGATGTAAATGTACCTTGAAAGATAGTTTAAAATACATTAACACAAATGTAGAATGTGTTTAAATATTTTTAAACAACACTAAAAAATATAAGTTCGAGTTAACTAAAAACTCAATATTTTAGTAGGGGGTTAACCTACAAATTTTGAGTGAAATTAAAAAAAATATGACAATATTGTTTTATTGCATAGTTGCATCCTCCACTTACATATTATGATGGTCAAAAAGGTTAGGAACCTATGTTGTCTCCGTTTCAGTAGATAATAGTGATTTCATAGTGTTTAGTCCACTTATTTAAGCAGTATATGATTCTAAACTAAATTTACTTTTAAAAATTAGAATGATGTAAATGTACCTTGAAAGATAGTTTAAAATACATTAACACAAATGTAGAATGTGGTTAAATATTTTTAAACAACACTAAAAAATATAAGCTCGAGTTAACTAAAAACTCAATATTTTAGTAGGGGGTTAACCTACAAATTTTGAGTGAAATTAAAAAAAATATGACAATATTGTTTTATTGCATAGTTGCATCCTCCACTTACATATTATGATGGTCAAAAAAGGTTAGGAACCTTTGTTGTCTCCTTTTCTCTAGATAATAGTGATTTCTTAGTGTTTAGTCAACTTATTTAAGGAGTATATAATTCTAAACTAAACTTACTTTTAAAATTCAGAATGATGTAAAATTACCTTGAAAGATAGTTTACAATACATTAACACAAATGTTGAATGTGGTTAAATATTTTTAAACAACAATAAAAAATATAAGCTCCAGTTAACTAAAAACTCAATATTTTCGTAGGGGTTAACATACAAATTTTGAGTGAAATTAAAAAAATATGAAAATATTGTTTTATTGCATAGTTGCATCCTCCACTTACATATTATGATGGTCAATGAGGTTAGAAACCTTTGTTGTCTCCGTTTCTCTAGATAATAGTGATTTCATAGTGTTTAGTCCACTTATTTAAGCAGTATATCTAAACTAAACTTAGTTTTAAAAATTAGAATGATGTAAAATTACCTTTAAATATAGTTTACAATACATTAACACAAATGTAGAATGTGGTTAAATATTTTTAAACAACATTAAAAAATATAAGCTCTAGTTAGCTAAAAACTCAATATTTCGGTAGGGTTTGTTAACCTGCAAATTTTGAGTGAAATTTATAAAATATGACAATATTTTTTTATTGCATAGTTGCATCCTCCACTTACATATTATGATGGTCAAAAAGGTTAGAAACCTTTGTTGTCTCCGTTTCAGTAGATAATAGTGATTTCATAGTGTTTAGTCCACTTATTTAAGCAGTATATGATTCAAAACTAAATTTACTTTTAAAAATTAGAATGATGTAAATGTACCTTGAAAGATAGTTTAAAATACATTAACACAAATGTAGAATGTAGTTAAATATTTTTAAACAACACTAAAAAATATAAGCTCCAGTTAACTAAAAACTACATATTTTCGTAGGGGTACCTACAAATTTTGAGTGAAATTAAAAAAATATGAAAATATTGTTTTATTGCGTTGTTGCATCCTCCACTTATATATTATGATGGTCAAAGAGGTTAGGAACCTTTGTTGTCTCCGTTTCTCTAGATAATAGTGATTTCATAGTGTTTAGTCCATTTATTTAAGAAGTATATAATTTTAAACTAAACTTACTTTTAAAACTTAGAATGATGTAAAATTACATTGAAAGATAGTTTACAATACATTAACACAAATGTAGAATGTGGTTAAATATTTTTAAACAACACTAAAAATATAAGCTCCAGTTAACTAAAAACTCAATATTTTCGTAGGGGGTTAACCTACAATTTTTGAGTGAAATTAAAAAAATATGATAATATTGTTTTATTGCATAGTTGCATCCTCCACTTACATATTATGATGGTCAAAAAGGTTAGGAACCTTTTTGTCTCCGTTTCAGTAGATAATAGTGATTTCATAGTGTTTAGTCCACTTATTTAAGCAGTATATGATTCTAAACTAAATTTACTTTTAAAAATTAGAATGATGTAAATGTACCTTGAAAGATAGTTTAAAATACATTAACACAAATTTAGAATGTGGTTAAATATTTTTAAACAACACTAAAAATATAAGCTCCTGTTAACTAAAAACTCAATATTTTCGTAGGGGGTTAACCTACAAATTTTGAGTGAAATTAAAAAAATATGATAATATTGTTTTATTGCATAGTTGCATCCTCCACTTACATATTATGATGGTCAAAAAGGTTAGGAACCTTTTTTGTCTCCGTTTCAGTAGATAATAGTGATTTCATAGTGTTTAGTCCACTTATTTAAGCAGTATATGATTCAAAACTAAATTTACTTTTAAAAATTAGAATGATGTAAATGTACCTTGAAAGATAGTTTAAAATACATTAACACAAATGTAGAATGTAGTTAAATATTTTTAAACAACACTAAAAAATATAAGCTCCAGTTAACTAAAAACTACATATTTTCGTAGGGGTACCTACAAATTTTGAGTGAAATTAAAAAAATATGAAAATATTGTTTTATTGCGTTGTTGCATCCTCCACTTATATATTATGATGGTCAAAGAGGTTAGGAACCTTTGTTGTCTCCGTTTCTCTAGATAATAGTGATTTCATAGTGTTTAGTCCATTTATTTAAGAAGTATATAATTTTAAACTAAACTTACTTTTAAAACTTAGAATGATGTAAAATTACATTGAAAGATAGTTTACAATACATTAACACAAATGTAGAATGTGGTTAAATATTTTTAAACAACACTAAAAATATAAGCTCCAGTTAACTAAAAACTCAATATTTTCGTAGGGGGTTAACCTACAATTTTTGAGTGAAATTAAAAAAATATGATAATATTGTTTTATTGCATAGTTGCATCCTCCACTTACATATTATGATGGTCAAAAAGGTTAGGAACCTTTTTTGTCTCCGTTTCAGTAGATAATAGTGATTTCATAGTGTTTAGTCCACTTATTTAAGCAGTATATGATTCTAAACTAAATTTACTTTTAAAAATTAGAATGATGTAAATGTACCTTGAAAGATAGTTTAAAATACATTAACACAAATTTAGAATGTGGTTAAATATTTTTAAACAACACTAAAAATATAAGCTCCTGTTAACTAAAAACTCAATATTTTCGTAGGGGGTTAACCTACAAATTTTGAGTGAAATTAAAAAAAAATATGAAAATATTGTTTTATTGCATAGTTGCATCCTCCACTTACATATTATGATGGTCAAAAAGGTTAGGAACCTATGTTGTCTCCGTTTCAGTAGATAATAGTGATTTCATAGTGTTTAGTCCACTTATTTAAGCAGTATATGATTCTAAACTAAATTAACTTTTAAAAATTAGAATGATGTAAATGTACCTTGAAAGATAGTTTAAAATACATTAACACAAATGTAGAATGTGTTTAAATATTTTTAAACAACACTAAAAAATATAAGCTCGAGTTAACTAAAAACTCAATATTTTAGTAGGGGGTTAACCTACAAATTTTGAGTGAAATTAAAAAAAATATGACAATATTGTTTTATTGCATAGTTGCATCCTCCACTTACATATTATGATGGTCAAAAAGGTTAGGAACCTATGTTGTCTCCGTTTCAGTAGATAATAGTGATTTCATAGTGTTTAGTCCACTTATTTAAGCAGTATATGATTCTAAACTAAATTTACTTTTAAAAATTAGAATGATATAAATGTACCTTGAAAGATAGTTTAAAATACATTAACACAAATGTAGAATGTGGTTAAATATTTTTAAACAACACTAAAAAATATAAGCTCGAGTTAACTAAAAACTCAATATTTTAGTAGGGGGTTAACCTACAAATTTTGAGTGAAATTAAAAAAAATATGACAATATTTTTTTATTGCATAGTTGCATCCTCCACTTACATATTATGATGGTCAAAGAGGTTAGAAACCTTTGTTGTCTCCGTTTCTCTAGATAATAGTGATTTCATAGTGTTTAGTCCACTTATTTAAGCAGTATATAATTCTAAACTAAACTTAGTTTTCAAAATTAGAATGATGTAAAATTATCTTTAAATATAGTTTACAATACATTAACACAAATATAGAATGTGGTTAAATATTTTTAAACAACATTAAAAAATATAAGCTCCTGTTAGCTAAAAACTCAATATTTTCGTAGGGTTTGTTAACCTGCAAATTTTGAGTGAAATTTAATAAACATGACAATATTTTTTTATTGCATAGTTGCATCCTCCACTTACATATTATGATGGTCAAAAAGGTTAGGAACCTTTGATGTCTCTGTTTTAACAACACTAAAAAATATAAGCTCCAGTTAACTAAAAACTCAATATTTTCGTAGGGGTTAACCTACAAATTTTGACTGAAATTAAAAAAAAATATGACAATATTGTTTTATTGCGTAGTTGCATCCTCCACTTACATATTATGATGGTCAAAGAGGTTAGGAACCTTTGTTGTCTCCGTTTCTCTAGATAATAGTGATTTCATAGTGTTTAGTCCACTTATTTAAGCAGTATATAATTTTAAACTAAACTTACTTTTAAAAATTAAAATGATGTAAAATTACCTTGAAAGATAGTTTACAATACATTAACACAAATGTAGAATGTGGTTAAATATTTTTAAACAACAATAAAAAATATAAGCTCCTGTTAACTAAAAACTCAATATTTTCGTAGGGGTTAACCAACAAATTTTGACTGAAATTAAAAAAATATGAAAATATTGTTTTATTGCATAGTTGCATCCTCCACTTACATATTATGATGGTCAATGAGGTTAGAAACCTTTGTTGTCTCCGTTTCTCTAGATAATAGTGATTTCATAGTGTTTAGTCCACTTATTTAAGCAGTATATCATTTTAAACTAAACTTACTTTTAAAAATTAAAATGATGTAAAATTACCTTGAAAGATAGTTTACAATACATTAACACAAATGTAGAATGTGGTTAAATATTTTTAAACAACATTAAAAAATATAAGCTCCAGTTAGCTAAAAATTCAATATTTTCGTAGGGTTTGTTAACCTGCAAATTTTGAGTGAAATTTAAAAAATATGACAATATTTTTTTATTGCATAGTTGCATCCTCCACTTACATATTATGATGGTCAAAAAGGTTAGGAACCTTTGTTGTCTCCGTTTCAGTAGATAATAGTGATTTCATAGTGTTTAGTCCACTTATTTAAGCAGTATATGATTCTAAACTAAATTTACTTTTAAAAATTAGAATGATGTAAATGTACCTTGAAAGATAGTTTAAAATACATTAACACAAATGTAGAATGTGGTTAAATATTTTTAAACAACACTAAAAAATATAAGCTCCAGTTAACTAAAAACTCAATATTTTCGTAGGGGTTAACCTACAAATTTTGAGTCAAATTAAAAAAATTTGAAAATATTGTTTTATTGCATAGTTGCATCCTCCACTTACATGTTATGATGGTCAAAGAGGTTAGAAACCTTTGTTGTCTCCGTTTCTCTAGATAATAGTGATTTCATAGTGTTTAGTCCACTTATTTAAGCAGTATATAATTTCAAACTAAACTTACTTTTAAAAATTAGAATGATGTAAAATTACCTTGAAAGATAGTTTACAATACATTAACACAAATGTTGAATGTGGTTAAATATTTTTAAACAACAATTAAAAATATAAGCTCCTGTTAACTAAAAACTCAATATTTTCGTAGGGGTTAACCTACAAATTTTGAGTGAAATTAAAAAAATATGACAATATTGTTTTATTGCATAGTTGCATCCTCCACTTACATATTATGATGGTCAAAGAGGTTAGAAACCTTTGTTGTCTCCGTTTCTCTAGATAATAGTGATTTCATAGTGTTTAGTCCACTTATTTAAGCAGTATATAATTTTAAACTAAACTTACTTTTAAAAATTAAAATGATGTAAAATTACCTTGAAAGATAGTTTACAATACATTAACACAAATGTAGAATGTGGTTAAATATTTTTAAACAACAATAAAAAATATAAGCTCCTGTTAACTAAAAACTCAATATTTTCGTAGGGGTTAACCAACAAATTTTGACTGAAATTAAAAAAATATGAAAATATTGTTTTATTGCATAGTTGCATCCTCCACTTACATATTATGATGGTCAATGAGGTTAGAAACCTTTGTTGTCTCCGTTTCTCTAGATAATAGTGATTTCATAGTGTTTAGTCCACTTATTTAAGCAGTATATCATTTTAAACTAAACTTACTTTTAAAAATTAAAATGATGTAAAATTACCTTGAAAGATAGTTTACAATACATTAACACAAATGTAGAATGTGGTTAAATATTTTTAAACAACAATAAAAATATAAGCTCCTGTTAACTAAAAACTCAATATTTTCGTAGGGGTTAACCTACAAATTTTGAGTCAAATTAAAAAAATATGAAAATAATTTTTTATTGCATAGTTGCATCCTCCACTTACATGTTATGATGGTCAAAGAGGTTAGAAACCTTTGTTGTCTCCGTTTCTCTAGATAATAGTGATTTCATAGTGTTTAGTCTACTTATTTAAGCAGTATATAATTTCAAACTAAACTTACTTTTAAAAATTAGAATGATGTAAAATTACCTTGAAAGATAGTTTACAATACATTAACACAAATGTTGAATGTGGTTAAATATTTTTAAACAACAATAAAAAATATAAGCTCATGTTAACTAAAAACTCAATATTTTCGTAGGGGTTAACCTACAAATTTTGAGTGAAATTAAAAAAATATGAAAATATTGTTTTATTGCATAGTTGCATCCTCCACTTACATATTATGATGGTCAATGAGGTTAGAAACCTTTGTTGTCTCCGTTTCTCTAGATAATAGTGATTTCATAGTGTTTAGTCTACTTATTTAAGCAGTATATAATTTCAAACTAAACTTACTTTTAAAAATTAGAATGATGTAAAATTACCTTGAAAGATAGTTTACAATACATTAACACAAATGTTGAATGTGGTTAAATATTTTTAAACAACAATAAAAAATATAAGCTCCTGTTAACTAAAAACTCAATATTTTCGTAGGGGTTAATCTACAAATTTTGAGTGAAATTAAAAAAATATGAAAATATTGTTTTATTGCATAGTTGCATCCTCCACTTACATATTATGATGGTCAATGAGGTTAGAAACCTTTGTTGTCTCCGTTTCTCTAGATAATAGTGATTTCATAGTGTTTAGTCCACTTATTTAAGCAGTATATCATTTTAAACTAAACTTACTTTTAAAAATTAGAATGATGTAAAATTACCTTGAAAGATAGTTTACAATACATTAACACAAATTTTGAATGTGGTTAATTATTTTTAATTAACAATAAAAAATATAAGCTCCAATTAACTAAAAACTCAATATTTTCGTAGGGCAAATTTTGAGTGAAATTAAAAAAAATATGACAATATTGTTTTATTGCATAGTTGCATCCTCCACATACATATTATTATGGTCATAGAGGTTAGGAACCTTTGTTGTCTCCGTTTCTCTAGATAATAGTGATTTCATAGTGTTTAGTCCACTTATTTAAGCAGTATATAATTTTAAACTAAACTTACTTTTAAAAATTAGAATGATGTAAATTTACCTTGAAAGATAGTTTACAATACATTAACACAAATGTAGAATGTGGTTAAATTTTTTTTAACAACATTAAAAAATATAAGCTCCAGTTAGCTAAAAACTCAATATTTTCGTAGGGTTTGTTAACCTGTAAATTTTGAGTGAAATTTAAAAAATATGACAATATTTTTTTATTGCATAGTTGCATCCTCCACTTACATATTATGATGGTCTAAGAGGTTAGAAACCTTTGTTGTCTCCGTTTCTCTAGATAATAGTGATTTCATAGTGTTTAGTCCACTTATTTAAGCAGTATATAATTCTAAACTAAACTTATTTTTAAAAATTAGATTGATGTAAAATTACTTTTAAATATATAATACAATACATTAACACAAATGTAGAATGTGGTTAAATATTTTTAAACAACAATAAAAAATATAAGCTCCTGTTAACTAAAAACTCAATATTTTCGTAAGGGTTAACCTACAAATTTTGAGTGAAATTAAAAAAATATGACAATATTGTTTTATTGCAGAGTTTCATCCTCCACTTACATATTATGATGGTCAAAGAGGTTAGAAACCTTTGTTGTCTCCGTTTCTCTAGATAATAGTGATTTCATAGTGTTTAGTCCACTTATTTAAGCAGTATATAATTCTAAACTAAACTTAGTTTTCAAAATTAGAATGATGTAAAATTATCTTTAAATATAGTTTACAATACATTAACACAAATATAGAATGTGGTTAAATATTTTTAAACAACATTAAAAAATATAAGCTCCTGTTAGCTAAAAACTCAATATTTTCGTAGGGTTTGTTAACCTGCAAATTTTGAGTGAAATTTAATAAACATGACAATATTTTTTTATTGCATAGTTGCATCCTCCACTTACATATTATGATGGTCAAAAAGGTTAGGAACCTTTGTTGTCTCTGTTTTAACAACACTAAAAAATATAAGCTCCAGTTAACTAAAAAATATAAGCTCCAGTTAACTAAAAACTCAATATTTTCGTAGGG
The DNA here is from genome assembly GCA_018703725.1 of Brassica juncea. Taxonomy (NCBI): domain Eukaryota; kingdom Viridiplantae; phylum Streptophyta; class Magnoliopsida; order Brassicales; family Brassicaceae; genus Brassica; species Brassica juncea. The sequence continues at coordinate 1,904,856 of CM031940.1, read as the reverse complement.
GTTAACCTACAAATTTTGACTGAAATTAAAACAAAATATGACAATATTGTTTTATTGCGTAGTTGCATCCTCCACTTACATATTATGATGGTCAAAGAGGTTAGGAACCTTTGTTGTCTCCGTTTCTCTAGATAATAGTGATTTCATAGTGTTTAGTCCACTTATTTAAGCAGTATATAATTTTAAACTAAACTTACTTTTAAAAATTAAAATGATGTAAAATTACCTTGAAAGATAGTTTACAATATATTAACACAAATGTAGAATGTGGTTAAATATTTTTAAACAACAATAAAAAATATAAGCTCCTGTTAACTAAAAACTCAATATTTTCGTAGGGGTTAACCAACAAATTTTGACTGAAATTAAAAAAATATGAAAATATTGTTTTATTGCATAGTTGCATCCTCCACTTACATATTATGATGGTCAATGAGGTTAGAAACCTTTGTTGTCTCCGTTTCTCTAGATAATAGTGATTTCATAGTGTTTAGTCCACTTATTTAAGCAGTATATCATTTTAAACTAAACTTACTTTTAAAAATTAAAATGATGTAAAATTACCTTGAAAGATAGTTTACAATACATTAACACAAATGTAGAATGTGGTTAAATATTTTTAAACAACATTAAAAAATATAAGCTCCAGTTAGCTAAAAATTCAATATTTTCGTAGGGTTTGTTAACCTGCAAATTTTGAGTGAAATTTAAAAAATATGACAATATTTTTTTATTGCATAGTTGCATCCTCCACTTACATATTATGATGGTCAAAAAGGTTAGGAACCTTTGTTGTCTCCGTTTCAGTAGATAATAGTGATTTCATAGTGTTTAGTCCACTTATTTAAGCAGTATATGATTCTAAACTAAATTTACTTTTAAAAATTAGAATGATGTAAATGTACCTTGAAAGATAGTTTAAAATACATTAACACAAATGTAGAATGTGGTTAAATATTTTTAAACAACACTAAAAAATATAAGCTCCAGTTAACTAAAAACTCAATATTTTCGTAGGGGTTAACCTACAAATTTTGAGTCAAATTAAAAAAATTTGAAAATATTGTTTTATTGCATAGTTGCATCCTCCACTTACATGTTATGATGGTCAAAGAGGTTAGAAACCTTTGTTGTCTCCGTTTCTCTAGATAATAGTGATTTCATAGTGTTTAGTCCACTTATTTAAGCAGTATATAATTTCAAACTAAACTTACTTTTAAAAATTAGAATGATGTAAAATTACCTTGAAAGATAGTTTACAATACATTAACACAAATGTTGAATGTGGTTAAATATTTTTAAACAACAATTAAAAATATAAGCTCCTGTTAACTAAAAACTCAATATTTTCGTAGGGGTTAACCTACAAATTTTGAGTGAAATTAAAAAAATATGACAATATTGTTTTATTGCATAGTTGCATCCTCCACTTACATATTATGATGGTCAAAGAGGTTAGAAACCTTTGTTGTCTCCGTTTCTCTAGATAATAGTGATTTCATAGTGTTTAGTCCACTTATTTAAGCAGTATATAATTTTAAACTAAACTTACTTTTAAAAATTAAAATGATGTAAAATTACCTTGAAAGATAGTTTACAATACATTAACACAAATGTAGAATGTGGTTAAATATTTTTAAACAACAATAAAAAATATAAGCTCCTGTTAACTAAAAACTCAATATTTTCGTAGGGGTTAACCAACAAATTTTGACTGAAATTAAAAAAATATGAAAATATTGTTTTATTGCATAGTTGCATCCTCCACTTACATATTATGATGGTCAATGAGGTTAGAAACCTTTGTTGTCTCCGTTTCTCTAGATAATAGTGATTTCATAGTGTTTAGTCCACTTATTTAAGCAGTATATCATTTTAAACTAAACTTACTTTTAAAAATTAAAATGATGTAAAATTACCTTGAAAGATAGTTTACAATACATTAACACAAATGTAGAATGTGGTTAAATATTTTTAAACAACAATAAAAATATAAGCTCCTGTTAACTAAAAACTCAATATTTTCGTAGGGGTTAACCTACAAATTTTGAGTCAAATTAAAAAAATATGAAAATATTGTTTTATTGCATAGTTGCATCCTCCACTTACATGTTATGATGGTCAAAGAGGTTAGAAACCTTTGTTGTCTCCGTTTCTCTAGATAATAGTGATTTCATAGTGTTTAGTCTACTTATTTAAGCAGTATATAATTTCAAACTAAACTTACTTTTAAAAATTAGAATGATGTAAAATTACCTTGAAAGATAGTTTACAATACATTAACACAAATGTTGAATGTGGTTAAATATTTTTAAACAACAATAAAAAATATAAGCTCCTGTTAACTAAAAACTCAATATTTTCGTAGGGGTTAACCTACAAATTTTGAGTGAAATTAAAAAAATATGACAATATTGTTTTATTGCATAGTTGCATCCTCCACTTACATATTATGATGGTCAAAGAGGTTAGAAACCTTTGTTGTCTCCGTTTCTCTAGATAATAGTGATTTCATAGTGTTTAGTCCACTTATTTAAGCAGTATATAATTTTAAACTAAACTTACTTTTAAAAATTAAAATGATGTAAAATTACCTTGAAAGATAGTTTACAATACATTAACACAAATGTAGAATGTGGTTAAATATTTTTAAACAACAATAAAAAATATAAGCTCCTGTTAACTAAAAACTCAATATTTTCGTAGGGGTTAACCAACAAATTTTGACTGAAATTAAAAAAATATGAAAATATTGTTTTATTGCATAGTTGCATCCTCCACTTACATATTATGATGGTCAATGAGGTTAGAAACCTTTGTTGTCTCCGTTTCTCTAGATAATAGTGATTTCATAGTGTTTAGTCCACTTATTTAAGCAGTATATCATTTTAAACTAAACTTACTTTTAAAAATTAAAATGATGTAAAATTACCTTGAAAGATAGTTTACAATACATTAACACAAATGTAGAATGTGGTTAAATATTTTTAAACAACAATAAAAATATAAGCTCCTGTTAACTAAAAACTCAATATTTTCGTAGGGGTTAACCTACAAATTTTGAGTCAAATTAAAAAAATATGAAAATATTGTTTTATTGCATAGTTGCATCCTCCACTTACATGTTATGATGGTCAAAGAGGTTAGAAACCTTTGTTGTCTCCGTTTCTCTAGATAATAGTGATTTCATAGTGTTTAGTCTACTTATTTAAGCAGTATATAATTTCAAACTAAACTTACTTTTAAAAATTAGAATGATGTAAAATTACCTTGAAAGATAGTATACAATACATTAACACAAATGTTGAATGTGGTTAAATATTTTTAAACAACAATAAAAAATATAAGCTCCTGTTAACTAAAAACTCAATATTTTCGTAGGGGTTAACCTACAAATTTTGAGTGAAATTAAAAAAATATGAAAATATTGTTTTATTGAATAGTTGCATCCTCCACTTACATATTATGATGGTCAATGAGGTTAGAAACCTTTGTTGTCTCCGTTTCTCTAGATAATAGTGATTTCATAGTGTTTAGTCCACTTATTTAAGCAGTATATCATTTTAAACTAAACTTACTTTTAAAAATTAAAATGATGTAAAATTACCTTGAAAGATAGTTTACAATACATTAACACAAATGTAGAATGTGGTTAAATATTTTTAAACAACATTAAAAAATATAAGCTCCAGTTAGCTAAAAATTCAATATTTTCGTAGGGTTTGTTAACCTGCAAATTTTGAGTGAAATTTAAAAAATATGACAATATTTTTTTATTGCATAGTTGCATCCTCCACTTACATATTATGATGGTCAAAAAGGTTAGGAACCTTTGTTGTCTCCGTTTCAGTAGATAATAGTGATTTCATAGTGTTTAGTCCACTTATTTAAGCAGTATATGATTCTAAACTAAATTTACTTTTAAAAATTAGAATGATGTAAATGTACCTTGAAAGATAGTTTAAAATACATTAACACAAATGTAGAATGTGGTTAAATATTTTTAAACAACACTAAAAAATATAAGCTCCAGTTAACTAAAAACTCAATATTTTCGTAGGGGTTAACCTACAAATTTTGAGTCAAATTAAAAAAATTTGAAAATATTGTTTTATTGCATAGTTGCATCCTCCACTTACATGTTATGATGGTCAAAGAGGTTAGAAACCTTTGTTGTCTCCGTTTCTCTAGATAATAGTGATTTCATAGTGTTTAGTCCACTTATTTAAGCAGTATATAATTTCAAACTAAACTTACTTTTAAAAATTAGAATGATGTAAAATTACCTTGAAAGATAGTTTACAATACATTAACACAAATGTTGAATGTGGTTAAATATTTTTAAACAACAATTAAAAATATAAGCTCCTGTTAACTAAAAACTCAATATTTTCGTAGGGGTTAACCTACAAATTTTGAGTGAAATTAAAAAAATATGACAATATTGTTTTATTGCATAGTTGCATCCTCCACTTACATATTATGATGGTCAAAGAGGTTAGAAACCTTTGTTGTCTCCGTTTCTCTAGATAATAGTGATTTCATAGTGTTTAGTCCACTTATTTAAGCAGTATATAATTTTAAACTAAACTTACTTTTAAAAATTAAAATGATGTAAAATTACCTTGAAAGATAGTTTACAATACATTAACACAAATGTAGAATGTGGTTAAATATTTTTAAACAACAATAAAAAATATAAGCTCCTGTTAACTAAAAACTCAATATTTTCGTAGGGGTTAACCAACAAATTTTGACTGAAATTAAAAAAATATGAAAATATTGTTTTATTGCATAGTTGCATCCTCCACTTACATATTATGATGGTCAATGAGGTTAGAAACCTTTGTTGTCTCCGTTTCTCTAGATAATAGTGATTTCATAGTGTTTAGTCCACTTATTTAAGCAGTATATCATTTTAAACTAAACTTACTTTTAAAAATTAAAATGATGTAAAATTACCTTGAAAGATAGTTTACAATACATTAACACAAATGTAGAATGTGGTTAAATATTTTTAAACAACAATAAAAATATAAGCTCCTGTTAACTAAAAACTCAATATTTTCGTAGGGGTTAACCTACAAATTTTGAGTCAAATTAAAAAAATATGAAAATATTGTTTTATTGCATAGTTGCATCCTCCACTTACATGTTATGATGGTCAAAGAGGTTAGAAACCTTTGTTGTCTCCGTTTCTCTAGATAATAGTGATTTCATAGTGTTTAGTCTACTTATTTAAGCAGTATATAATTTCAAACTAAACTTACTTTTAAAAATTAGAATGATGTAAAATTACCTTGAAAGATAGTTTACAATACATTAACACAAATGTTGAATGTGGTTAAATATTTTTAAACAACAATAAAAAATATAAGCTCCTGTTAACTAAAAACTCAATATTTTCGTAGGGGTTAACCTACAAATTTTGAGTGAAATTAAAAAAATATGACAATATTGTTTTATTGCATAGTTGCATCCTCCACTTACATATTATGATGGTCAAAGAGGTTAGAAACCTTTGTTGTCTCCGTTTCTCTAGATAATAGTGATTTCATAGTGTTTAGTCCACTTATTTAAGCAGTATATAATTTTAAACTAAACTTACTTTTAAAAATTAAAATGATGTAAAATTACCTTGAAAGATAGTTTACAATACATTAACACAAATGTAGAATGTGGTTAAATATTTTTAAACAACAATAAAAAATATAAGCTCCTGTTAACTAAAAACTCAATATTTTCGTAGGGGTTAACCAACAAATTTTGACTGAAATTAAAAAAATATGAAAATATTGTTTTATTGCATAGTTGCATCCTCCACTTACATATTATGATGGTCAATGAGGTTAGAAACCTTTGTTGTCTCCGTTTCTCTAGATAATAGTGATTTCATAGTGTTTAGTCCACTTATTTAAGCAGTATATCATTTTAAACTAAACTTACTTTTAAAAATTAAAATGATGTAAAATTACCTTGAAAGATAGTTTACAATACATTAACACAAATGTAGAATGTGGTTAAATATTTTTAAACAACAATAAAAATATAAGCTCCTGTTAACTAAAAACTCAATATTTTCGTAGGGGTTAACCTACAAATTTTGAGTCAAATTAAAAAAATATGAAAATATTGTTTTATTGCATAGTTGCATCCTCCACTTACATGTTATGATGGTCAAAGAGGTTAGAAACCTTTGTTGTCTCCGTTTCTCTAGATAATAGTGATTTCATAGTGTTTAGTCTACTTATTTAAGCAGTATATAATTTCAAACTAAACTTACTTTTAAAAATTAGAATGATGTAAAATTACCTTGAAAGATAGTTTACAATACATTAACACAAATGTTGAATGTGGTTAAATATTTTTAAACAACAATAAAAAATATAAGCTCCTGTTAACTAAAAACTCAATATTTTCGTAGGGGTTAACCTACAAATTTTGAGTGAAATTAAAAAAATATGAAAATATTGTTTTATTGAATAGTTGCATCCTCCACTTACATATTATGATGGTCAATGAGGTTAGAAACCTTTGTTGTCTCCGTTTCTCTAGATAATAGTGATTTCATAGTGTTTAGTCCACTTATTTAAGCAGTATATAATTTTAAACTAAACTTACTTTTAAAAATTAAAATGATGTAAAATTACCTTGAAAGATAGTTTACAATACATTAACACAAATGTAGAATGTGGTTTAATATTTTTAAACAACAATAAAAAATATAAGCTCCAGTTAACTAAAAACTCAATATTTTCGTAGGGGTTAACCAACAAATTTTGACTGAAATTAAAAAAATATGACAATATTGTTTTATTGCATAGTTGCATCCTCCACTTACATATTATGATGGTCAAAGAGGTTAGAAACCTTTGTTGTCTCCGTTTCTCTAGATAATAGTGATTTCATAGTGTTTAGTCCACTTATTTAAGCAGTATATAATTTTAAACTAAACTTACTTTTAAAAATTAAAATGATGTAAAATTACCTTGAAAGATAGTTTACAATACATTAACACAAATGTAGAATGTGGTTAAATATTTTTAAACAACAATAAAAAATATAAGCTCCTGTTAACTAAAAACTCAATATTTTCGTAGGGGTTAACCAACAAATTTTGACTGAAATTAAAAAAATATGAAAATATTGTTTTATTGCATAGTTGCATCCTCCACTTACATATTATGATGGTCAATGAGGTTAGAAACCTTTGTTGTCTCCGTTTCTCTAGATAATAGTGATTTCATAGTGTTTAGTCCACTTATTTAAGCAGTATATCATTTTAAACTAAACTTACTTTTAAAAATTAAAATGATGTAAAATTACCTTGAAAGATAGTTTACAATACATTAACACAAATGTAGAATGTGGTTAAATATTTTTAAACAACAATAAAAATATAAGCTCCTGTTAACTAAAAACTCAATATTTTCGTAGGGGTTAACCTACAAATTTTGAGTCAAATTAAAAAAATATGAAAATATTGTTTTATTGCATAGTTGCATCCTCCACTTACATGTTATGATGGTCAAAGAGGTTAGAAACCTTTGTTGTCTCCGTTTCTCTAGATAATAGTGATTTCATAGTGTTTAGTCTACTTATTTAAGCAGTATATAATTTCAAACTAAACTTACTTTTAAAAATTAGAATGATGTAAAATTACCTTGAAAGATAGTTTACAATACATTAACACAAATGTTGAATGTGGTTAAATATTTTTAAACAACAATAAAAAATATAAGCTCCTGTTAACTAAAAACTCAATATTTTCGTAGGGGTTAACCTACAAATTTTGAGTGAAATTAAAAAAATATGAAAATATTGTTTTATTGCATAGTTGCATCCTCCACTTACATATTATGATGGTCAATGAGGTTAGAAACCTTTGTTGTCTCCGTTTCTCTAGATAATAGTGATTTCATAGTGTTTAGTCCACTTATTTAAGCAGTATATCATTTTAAACTAAACTTACTTTTAAAAATTAAAATGATGTAAAATTACCTTGAAAGATAGTTTACAATACATTAACACAAATGTAGAATGTGGTTAAATATTTTTAAACAACAATAAAAATATAAGCTCCTGTTAACTAAAAACTCAATATTTTCGTAGGGGTTAACCTACAAATTTTGAGTCAAATTAAAAAAATATGAAAATATTGTTTTATTGCATAGTTGCATCCTCCACTTACATGTTATGATGGTCAAAGAGGTTAGAAACCTTTGTTGTCTCCGTTTCTCTAGATAATAGTGATTTCATAGTGTTTAGTCTACTTATTTAAGCAGTATATAATTTCAAACTAAACTTACTTTTAAAAATTAGAATGATGTAAAATTACCTTGAAAGATAGTTTACAATACATTAACACAAATGTTGAATGTGGTTAAATATTTTTAAACAACAATAAAAAATATAAGCTCCTGTTAACTAAAAACTCAATATTTTCGTAGGGGTTAACCTACAAATTTTGAGTGAAATTAAAAAAATATGAAAATATTGTTTTATTGCATAGTTGCATCCTCCACTTACATATTATGATGGTCAATGAGGTTAGAAACCTTTGTTGTCTCCGTTTCTCTAGATAATAGTGATTTCATAGTGTTTAGTCTACTTATTTAAGCAGTATATAATTTCAAACTAAACTTACTTTTAAAAATTAGAATGATGTAAAATTACCTTGAAAGATAGTTTACAATACATTAACACAAATGTTGAATGTGGTTAAATATTTTTAAACAACAATAAAAAATATAAGCTCCTGTTAACTAAAAACTCAATATTTTCGTAGGGGTTAACCTACAAATTTTGAGTGAAATTAAAAAAATATGAAAATATTGTTTTATTGCATAGTTGCATCCTCCACTTACATATTATGATGGTCAATGAGGTTAGAAACCTTTGTTGTCTCCGTTTCTCTAGATAATAGTGATTTCATAGTGTTTAGTCCACTTATTTAAGCAGTATATCATTTTAAACTAAACTTACTTTTAAAAATTAGAATGATGTAAAATTACCTTGAAAGATAGTTTACAATACATTAACACAAATGTTGAATGTGGTTAATTATTTTTAAACAACAATAAAAAATATAAGCTCCAATTAACTAAAAACTCAATATTTTCGTAGGGCAAATTTTGAGTGAAATTAAAAAAATATGACAATATTGTTTTATTGCATAGTTGCATCCTCCACTTACATATTATTATGGTCATAGAGGTTAGGAACCTTTGTTGTCTCCGTTTCTCTAGATAATAGTGATTTCATAGTGTTTAGTCCACTTATTTAAGCAGTATATAATTTTAAACTAAACTTACTTTTAAAAATTAGAATGATGTAAATTTACCTTGAAAGATAGTTTACAATACATTAACACAAATGTAGAATGTGGTTAAATTTTTTTTAACAACATTAAAAAATATAAGCTCCAGTTAGCTAAAAACTCAATATTTTCGTAGGGTTTGTTAACCTGTAAATTTTGAGTGAAATTTAAAAAATATGACAATATTTTTTTATTGCATAGTTGCATCCTCCACTTACATATTATGATGGTCTAAGAGGTTAGAAACCTTTGTTGTCTCCGTTTCTCTAGATAATAGTGATTTCATAGTGTTTAGTCCACTTATTTAAGCAGTATATAATTCTAAACTAAACTTATTTTTAAAAATTAGATTGATGTAAAATTACTTTTAAATATATAATACAATACATTAACACAAATGTAGAATGTGGTTAAATATTTTTAAACAACAATAAAAAATATAAGCTCCTGTTAACTAAAAACTCAATATTTTCGTAAGGGTTAACCTACAAATTTTGAGTGAAATTAAAAAAATATGACAATATTGTTTTAGTGCAGAGTTTCATCCTCCACTTACATATTATGATGGTCAAAGAGGTTAGAAACCTTTGTTGTCTCCGTTTCTCTAGATAATAGTGATTTCATAGTGTTTAGTCCACTTATTTAAGCAGTATATAATTCTAAACTAAACTTAGTTTTCAAAATTAGAATGATGTAAAATTATCTTTAAATATAGTTTACAATACATTAACACAAATATAGAATGTGGTTAAATATTTTTAAACAACATTAAAAAATATAAGCTCCTGTTAGCTAAAAACTCAATATTTTCGTAGGGTTTGTTAACCTGCAAATTTTGAGTGAAATTTAATAAACATGACAATATTTTTTTATTGCATAGTTGCATCCTCCACTTACATATTATGATGGTCAAAAAGGTTAGGAACCTTTGTTGTCTCTGTTTTAACAACACTAAAAAATATAAGCTCCAGTTAACTAAAAACTCAATATTTTCGTAGGGGTTAACCTACAAATTTTGACTGAAATTAAAAAAAAATATGACAATATTGTTTTATTGCGTAGTTGCATCCTCCACTTACATATTATGATGGTCAAAGAAGTTAGGAACCTTTGTTGTCTCCGTTTCTCTAGATAATAGTGATTTCATAGTGTTTAGTCCACTTATTTAAGCAGTATATAATTTTAAACTAAACTTACTTTTAAAAATTAAAATGATGTAAAATTACCTTGAAAGATAGTTTACAATACATTAACACAAATGTAGAATGTGGTTAAATATTTTTAAACAACAATAAAAAATATAAGCTCCTGTTAACTAAAAACTCAATATTTTCGTAGGGGTTAACCAACAAATTTTGACTGAAATTAAAAAAATATGAAAATATTGTTTTATTGCATAGTTGCATCCTCCACTTACATATTATGATGGTCAATGAGGTTAGAAACCTTTGTTGTCTCCGTTTCTCTAGATAATAGTGATTTCATAGTGTTTAGTCCACTTATTTAAGCAGTATATCATTTTAAACTAAACTTACTTTTAAAAATTAAAATGATGTAAAATTACCTTGAAAGATAGTTTACAATACATTAACACAAATGTAGAATGTGGTTAAATATTTTTAAACAACATTAAAAAATATAAGCTCCAGTTAGCTAAAAATTCAATATTTTCGTAGGGTTTGTTAACCTGCAAATTTTGAGTGAAATTTAAAAAATATGACAATATTTTTTTATTGCATAGTTGCATCCTCCACTTACATATTATGATGGTCAAAAAGGTTAGGAACCTTTGTTGTCTCCGTTTCAGTAGATAATAGTGATTTCATAGTGTTTAGTCCACTTATTTAAGCAGTATATGATTCTAAACTAAATTTACTTTTAAAAATTAGAATGATGTAAATGTACCTTGAAAGATAGTTTAAAATACATTAACACAAATGTAGAATGTGGTTAAATATTTTTAAACAACACTAAAAAATATAAGCTCCAGTTAACTAAAAACTCAATATTTTCGTAGGGGTTAACCTACAAATTTTGAGTCAAATTAAAAAAATTTGAAAATATTGTTTTATTGCATAGTTGCATCCTCCACTTACATGTTATGATGGTCAAAGAGGTTAGAAACCTTTGTTGTCTCCGTTTCTCTAGATAATAGTGATTTCATAGTGTTTAGTCCACTTATTTAAGCAGTATATAATTTCAAACTAAACTTACTTTTAAAAATTAGAATGATGTAAAATTACCTTGAAAGATAGTTTACAATACATTAACACAAATGTTGAATGTGGTTAAATATTTTTAAACAACAATTAAAAATATAAGCTCCTGTTAACTAAAAACTCAATATTTTCGTAGGGGTTAACCTACAAATTTTGAGTGAAATTAAAAAAATATGACAATATTGTTTTATTGCATAGTTGCATCCTCCACTTACATATTATGATGGTCAAAGAGGTTAGAAACCTTTGTTGTCTCCGTTTCTCTAGATAATAGTGATTTCATAGTGTTTAGTCCACTTATTTAAGCAGTATATAATTTTAAACTAAACTTACTTTTAAAAATTAGAATGATGTAAAATTACCTTGAAAGATAGTTTACAATACATTAACACAAATGTAGAATGTGGTTAATTATTTTTAAACAACAATAAAAAATATAAGCTACTGTTAACTAAAAACTCAATATTTTCGTAGGGGTTAACCAACAAATTTTGACTGAAATTAAAAAAATATGAAAATATTGTTTTATTGCATAGTTGCATCCTCCACTTACATATTATGATGGTCAATGAGGTTAGAAACCTTTGTTGTCTCCGTTTCTCTAGATAATAGTGATTTCATAGTGTTTAGTCCACTTATTTAAGCAGTATATAATTTTAAACTAAACTTACTTTTAAAAATTAGAATGATGTAAAATTACCTTGAAAGATAGTTTACAATACATTAACACAAATGTTGAATGTGGTTAATTATTTTTAAACAACAATAAAAAATATATGCTCCTGTTAACTAAAAACTCAATATTTTCGTAGGGGTTAACCTACAAATTTTGAGTGAAATTAAAAAAATATGAAAATATTGTTTTATTGCATAGTTGCATCCTCCACTTACATATTATGATGGTCAATGAGGTTAGAAACCTTTGTTGTCTCCGTTTCTCTAGATAATAGTGATTTCATAGTGTTTAGTCCACTTATTTAAGCAGTATATCATTTTAAACTAAACTTACTTTTAAAAATTAGAATGATGTAAAATTACCTTGAAAGATAGTTTACAATACATTAAAACAAATGTTGAATGTGGTTAATTATTTTTAAACAACAATAAAAAATATAAGCTCCAATTAACTAAAAACTCAATATTTTCGTAGGGCAAATTTTGAGTGAAATTAAAAAAATATGACAATATTGTTTTATTGCATAGTTGCATCCTCCACTTACATATTATTATGGTCAAAGAGGTTAGGAACCTTTGTTGTCTCCGTTTCTCTAGATAATAGTGATTTCATAGTGTTTAGTCCACTTATTTAAGCAGTATATAATTTTAAACTAAACTTACTTTTAAAAATTAGAATGATGTAAATTTACCTTGAAAGATAGTTTACAATACATTAACACAAATGTAGAATGTGGTTAAATTTTTTTTAACAACATTAAAAAATATAAGCTCCAGTTAGCTAAAAACTCAATATTTTCGTAGGGTTTGTTAACCTGTAAATTTTGAGTGAAATTTAAAAAATATGACAATATTTTTTTATTGCATAGTTGCATCCTCCACTTACATATTATGATGGTCTAAGAGGTTAGAAACCTTTGTTGTCTCCGTTTCTCTAGATAATAGTGATTTCATAGTGTTTAGTCCACTTATTTAAGCAGTATATAATTCTAAACTAAACTTATTTTTAAAAATTAGATTGATGTAAAATTACTTTTAAATATATAATACAATACATTAACACAAATGTAGAATGTGGTTAAATATTTTTAAACAACAATAAAAAATATAAGCTCCTGTTAACTAAAAACTCAATATTTTCGTAAGGGTTAACCTACAAATTTTGAATGAAATTAAAAAAATATGACAATATTGTTTTATTGCAGAGTTTCATCCTCCACTTACATATTATGATGGTCAAAGAGGTTAGAAACCTTTGTTGTCTCCGTTTCTCTAGATAATAGTGATTTCATAGTGTTTAGTCCACTTATTTAAGCAGTATATAATTCTAAACTAAACTTAGTTTTCAAAATTAGAATGATGTAAAATTATCTTTAAATATAGTTTACAATACATTAACACAAATATAGAATGTGGTTAAATATTTTTAAACAACATTAAAAATATAAGCTCCAGTTAGCTAAAAACTCAATATTTTCGTAGGGTTTGTTAACCTGCAAATTTTGAGTGAAATTTAATAAACATGACAATATTTTTTTATTGCATAGTTGCATCCTCCACTTACATATTATGATGGTCAAAAAGGTTAGGAACCTTTGTTGTCTCTGTTTTAACAACACTAAAAAATATAAGCTCCAGTTAACTAAAAACTCAATATTTTCGTAGGGGTTAACCTACAAATTTTGACTGAAATTAAAAAAAAATATGACAATATTGTTTTATTGCGTAGTTGCATCCTCCACTTACATATTATGATGGTCAAAGAGGTTAGGAACCTTTGTTGTCTCCGTTTCTCTAGATAATAGTGATTTCATAGTGTTTAGTCCACTTATTTAAGCAGTATATAATTTTAAACTAAACTTACTTTTAAAAATTAGAATGATGTAAAATTACCTTGAAAGATAGTTTACAATACATTAACACAAATGTTGAATGTGGTTAAATATTTTTAAACAACAATAAAAAATTCAAGCTCCAGTTAACTAAAAACTCAATATTTTCGTAGGGGTTAACCTACAAATTTTGAGTGAAAAAAATATGACAATATTGTTTTATGGCATAGTTGCATTCTCCACTTACATATTATGATGGTCTAAGAGGTTAGAAACCTTTGCTGTCTCCGTTTCTCTAGATAATAGTGATTTCATAGTGTTTAATCCACTTATTTAAGCAGTATATAATTTTAAACTAAACTTACTTTTAAAAATTAGAATGATGTAAAATTACCTTGAAAGATAGTTTACAATACATTAACACAAATGTAGAATGTGGTTAAATATTTTTAAACAACAATAAAAAATTTAAGCTCTAGTTAACTAAAAACTCAATATTTTCGTAGGGGTTAGTTAACCTACAAATTTTGAGTGAAATTAAAAAATATGACAATATTGTTTTATTGCATTGTTGCATCCTCCACTTACATATTAGGATGGTCAAAGAGGTTAGGAACCTTTGTTGTCTCTGTTTCTCTAGATAATAGTGATTTCATAGTGTTTAGTCCACTTATTTAAGCAGTATATAATTTTAAACTAAACTTACTTCTAAAAATTAGAATGATGTAAAATTACCTTGAAAGATAGTTTACAATACAGTAACACAAATGTAGAATGTGGTTTAATATTTTTAAACAACAATAAAAAATATAAGCTCCAGTTAACTAAAAACTCAATATTTTCGTAGGGGTTAACCTACAAATTTTGAGTGAAATTAAAAAAATATGACAATATTGTTTCATTGCATAGTTGCATCCTCCACTTACATATTATGATGGTCAAAGAGGTTAGGAACCTTTGTTGTCTCCGTTTCTCCAGATAATAGTGATTTCATAGTGTTTAGTCCACTTATTTAAGCAGTATATAATTTTAAACTAAACTTACTTTTAAAAATTAGAATGATGTAAAATTACCTTGAAAGATAGTTTACAATACATTAACACAAATTTAGAATGTGGTTAATTATTTTTAAACAACAATAAAAAATATAAGCTCTAGTTAACTAAAAACTCAATATTTTCTTAGGGCAAATTTTGAGTGAAATTAAAAAAATATGACAATATTGTTTTATTGCAGAGTTGCATCCTCCACTTACACATTATTATGGTCAAAGAGGTTAGGAACCTTTGTTGTCTCCGTTTCTCTAGATAATAGTGATTTCATAGTTTTTAGTCCACTTATTTAAGCAGTATATAATTTTAAACTAAACTTACTTTTAAAAATTAGAATGATGTAAATTTACCTTGAAAGATAGTTTACAATACATTAACACAAATGTAGAATGTGGTTAAATTTTTTTGTAACAACACTAAAAAATATAAGCTCCAGTTAACTAAAAACTCAATATTTTCGTAGGGGTTAGTTAACCTACAAATTTTGACTGAAATTAAAAACAAATATGACAATATTGTTTTATTGCGTAGTTGCATCCTCCACTTACATATTATGATGGTCAAAGAGGTTAGAAACCTTTGTTGTCTCCGTTTCTCTAGATAATAGTGATTTCATAGTGTTTAGTCCACTTATTTAAGCAGTATATAATTTTAAACTAAACTTACTTTTAAAAATTAGAATGATGTAAAATTACCTTGAAAGATATTTTACAATACATTAACACAAATGTAGAATGTGATTAAATATTTTTAAACAACAATAAAAAATATAAGCTCCAGTTAACTAAAAACTCAATATTTTTGTAGGGGTTAACGTACAAATTTTGAGTGAAATTAAAAAAATATGACAATATTGTTTTATTGCGTAGTTGCATCCTCCACTTACATATTATGATGGTCAAAGAGGTTAGAAACCTTTGTTGTCTCCGTTTCTCTAGATAATAGTGATTTCATAGTGTTTAGTCCACTTATTTAAGCAGTATATAATTTTAAACTAAACTTACTTTTAAAAATTAGAATGATGTAAAATTACCTTGAAAGATATTTTACAATACATTACAGGTGAATTCAGCATGTGGAAGTTGCAGTGAGGGTCCAGAATCAATTGTGCATGTGCTGTTTAACTGTCTTGCGAGTTGTGGCAAGTTTGGAAAAACTCGGGTATTCCACTGCCTCCTGCAGTTTTTTTCGAACAAGAGCATCCTTCTGAACCTTTATCATCTGATAGATTGCTGCAAGAAGGTATCACCTTCGAAATTAAGAAAGGAGATGGTCCTTTTGACCAAAAAAAAAAAGAAAGGAGATGGTCATTTCCATGGATCTTGTGGAACTTGTGAAAATCCAGAAATGATCTTCTCTTTGAAAACACAAGCTCTACTCCAGCTAAGATCTTAGAGAAAACCTTGAAGAAGCAGAAGTAGGGCTCACTGTTAATAACTTCATTGATAAGGCTGAAACATGAATTAACGTAAAACATTCGGCTAGAGGCTGGCAACGACCGTTGGCTAATGTCTTGAAATGTAACATAGGAGCTTCATGATCATCGTCAGATCAGTCTTGTGGAGTATCCTGGTTGGTTCGTGATCATATGGAGAAACTCTGTTTCATGGACGATGATCGTTTGTTTTTATTCGGTCGTCAGTTGAAGCTGAGCTGGTGACTCTGTTTTAGGCTACATAATCAATGGCAAACATGAGAATGGATAGGATAGTAATCGAGGCCTCTTTCGAGAGTGCAAGAGAGGTGATGCTCAAACCTAGCATTGACCCCTACATGCCTACAGGAATACGTGAAGGAAATACATGGGAATCTGGCTAGAATCAGCTACTGGTCTTTAGAACGCACATGTACACCGAATGGAGGAGCTTGGTTGCATAACATCTTGCATAAGGAAGCTCATAATGGAGGAGCTTAGGCACTGAGAGCTGATGAAGTGTTGACAAAAAATGAATGTTGAAAGGAATCAGCTTACTGATTCGTCATCCCTGTTGTCGGTTTGCATATCTCTTTTTTGCTCTTTTGAGCTCTTTATATCACCTACTGGTGGGTTTCTTTCCCTTTGTAGTTTTTTGTAGCAATGCATTGGCATTGAACCTTATCAATAGAACTTTACAGTGTTTAAAAAAAAGGCAGACAGGTAACAATTCTTGGGGCTTAAGCGAAAAGCTTTAAATCAGAGCAAAGACATTTTATTAAGCGTAGTGAGAATCTCGAACATTTATGTCATACTCCAATTTCCAAGGCCAGATCCTTTGGAAAAGCCTTCGGTGGCCACTTGGCCTCATAATGGCTTATATCATTAACCAAAATAATCTCAACGCGTTGATTAGAATTAGATTTGAGAAAACAACTTCCAATTCATATATTGCAACATATACATATTGGTGATTGAAGTTTTCTTCCAAGTTATCATTTGTTCAAATGTAACTTTTAAGCCTAATATTCCCTAGTTTCAAAAGAAATACGCCTGTTATAGATTATTCTTTTTTTCCTTATACAAACAGTTAGGAATGTTGTAACGGGGTTAGTCAAGCTCGATCAAGATATGCTTATAACAGCTCGGGTCCACAGACAAGATTTGGGTCTACAACATGCAAAATTAATATAGATCATGCCTTAGTTTTCTGAAACTATTTGTAAGTTTAATATCTTTCTTTTAATAGTTTTTGAAAGATTTGCATATAATACTGTGATCAACTAAAGAATTTATTTTCTAGTGAAATCCACGTACGTGTTTATCCATGTATAAGAACAAACCAGGCATATCTTTTCATATTTCTTAATCATTATGAAAAGAAAACCTTCACTTACTTTCATTCGTGGGGAGATGATGAACGGATACGTAAACATTCATCAGTGTCTAAGAGCATCTTATTCATCTTATTCTTTTTTTCTTTTGGTCAAACTTATTCATCTTATTCATCTCTATCTTTTTCTTTAAAATAATTTAATTCATAGATTTGCTCTAATGCATACTTCTAGAAAGTGTTGATGTTCTGGAAGCGTTTCGGTGAAGTCGTGAGTTTCGTTCTGACCAAATACCATCTTGCTAAGCGAAAAGAAGTAGATGTTTCCTGATCTTATCTCATGTTAGAGCATGTTTATTGCAGGTTTTAAGTTGTGTCTTTTAGCGTAATATAAGATACGATCTCTTAGATTTTAACTAAAAAAGCTAAGAGACGTCTTTTATATATGTCTTTTAAATAAGAGATATAAAAGATATATCTTAACTTTTTGAGTTAAAAGTTAAGAAATCGTATCTTATATTAAGATAAAAAATTCAATGTAAGAGACCTCCAATAAACAGATTCTTAGGGATTGTATCTGTTGGAAGTTGTCTTACCCGTGTCTCTGAGGAGAGAGATTTAATCGGTGGCAATAGAGGACCGAGTCTCCCAAGTGTCGTTGCATCCTAAGTAAGAAAATGATATATAGAAAATAAAATCTATAGAAAATGATCTACTAAATCAAGTATTTAATTACACAATCTTTTGAATAAAAGTGATACGACAAGTTACATATTGTGTAGGATATACTCTATCCACTAAGTTGTTTTGGTTATTTGGCTAATTATAAAAATGGTTATATGATCAAAATTTTCTACATATAATCCTTGACTTTTTTAAAGATTATTAGAAAAAAAATTATTAGCTTTTATTATTAAGAAACAGCCTCCGCGAGAATCTCTTTTTCTTTTTGGTGGAAAAGAAAATTAATTGGGAAGATGAGGAAATCGTCTCCATCGTAGTAAAAACCACATGACATATGTCTCTCTGTAAATACATATCTTTTACATTAAATAACCCATGATGAACGGCTGAGATCAATGTTATAAAACACCATCTATGGCCCATAAACTATGGACGGACGCGTCTTGAAGACGAAAAGGTCAACGCATCGAACGGCTCCGATCAAATCTTCTGAAGCTTCGCCGCTTTAACCAGCGGGTTCGCCTTCGCGATCTCTTCGCGGCCCGCCGTTTTGAAATCGAAGGTGCATCCATGGACCTCCGGGTACCTGTGGGCCCCGCAAAAAGTCGTCCCGCACCGGCACTTGAACCCGGTCAACCCGACCCGTTTCCTGCACGTGGTACACCGGTTCGGCCGTTTCTGCTGCTGCTCCGTCGCCGTCACCGTTACCGTTACCGTCACCTCCAATTCAGCAGATGGGTTTCGAACGAGAGGCTGGATCATCGGAGTAGAGATGGAAGCGATCACCGGCGACGGAGTAGGAGATACGGCGGAGAGAGAGGATGAGCCTTGCTGCTGTTGGTTAAGACAGAGATCGCCGTAGCAGTTGGAGCATAGATTCATGGTTGCGGAGCTGCCGAGGAAGCCGCAGTTGTTAGCACAGAGACGGTGGCCTTCCGGCGTTTGACATCGATGCTCTTCCGCCATGGATCTTGATCGTACGTAATTCAAGAACTTAAATCAATAAAGCTCGTCACAAAAAAAAAATCTGAAAAAAACAAATACAAAAGACAAATGATTAAAGACGGTAATAAATCTACGAAAGGAAGAACAAAACACGAACTGGAATCTGGTCACCGAGAAAATTTTCCTTTGATTTCTCAGCAACCAAACAGAAATGAAAATAAATAAAAAAGAGAGATGGAAAGTTTATTAAAATAAAAAGAGAGAAAAGAGTCAAAGACAGAGAAGAGAGGAGAAAAAGAAGGAGCGGAGGAGAGAGATTGTGTTTACCTGTTCTTGAGAGAAGAAGAAGAAGAAAGATGACTCACTGATATTTATCTTTGCTTTACCAAACAACGATGATATAGGGAAGAGAAAAGTTGTACACACAGCTCAGTGGAGAGAGAAAGAAACAACGACGAAACAGAGACGACCCTGATCAAGATTTTAAATAGAATAACGGTATCTAGTTTCATAATCAACATATTATTATTTTTATAATCTCACTAACTCTCTAATAAACTTTGTACTGCTATGTACTAATTTAATATAATATTTATACACGTAATGCACCTATTTTGACGATCAAATCTTATCCTACTGGTTAAATGTCGGCATGGTGGTGTCTTGTTTGATTCATATAGTAATTTGATTAGATAGGTCAAACTTTACACCGCGTGGGTTATTAATAAAAAAAAATAAGAATAATCGTACCGTGTTGATTACCTTAGGAAAAAACACTTGGGATCTTGTCTTCGTTATGTGTTGATTACCTTAGGAAAAACCACTTGGGATCCAACGTCTTCTTTTCAAATTTTTCTTTATTTGTATTTCCAACGTCTCATATTTTTTTAAATAGTAAAATATTTAAGAAAACATATGTGACTCAAGTTATTTATAATCTTTATATTCCACATAACTCATGTTTCACAGATTAAATACTAACGGATCACTCTTTCTGTTTTATAAAGAGTATTATTTTGACATTTATTGTTACAAAAATGTTATTTTAAAATTTCAATTTATATTTATTTGAAATTTAATATTAACTACAAAATATATTGATTTTATACATTATTTTATTTATTCCAAATACTATTGGTTAAAATGTGCAATTAATAAGAACATTAACGTATTCACTCATTTTCTTAATTTATATAGAAAATGTCAAAATAATACTTTCTACTAATGGAGAGAGTAAAATTTAAATGTAATTAGGGAACTAAAATAATGTGCGTAAAAGAAAAAGATATAAGAAGCAAGACAGCCTGGAAGAGGAGCCAAAATGGAAGTTCGGTTTACTTTTATCAACATCTCTAAAAGACATCCTATAATTTCAAATATGAAGTTTTTTGTTTTCCAAAAAAGAAACTTCAAAACTTCAAATTTGAAGTTTTGAGTAGTGAAACTTCAAATATAGAGTGACACTACTCAAAACTTCAATTTGAAGTTTCATATTTTTATTGCATTTTGATCCTTACATTTGTATGTTATATTTATGATTCTTCAATATTTTGTTCTTTAATCTCTTTAATTCTTCAAAATTTTATAACTCATAAATATTTCGAATTTACTTTTATAATTTTATATTTTTACAAATAAAATTAAATAAAAACTTTAAAATAAGTTTTTTTCTTTAAAACTAGATTTAGATAACAACAATATTAGAAAATGAACTTAACAAATTCACTAATTGATCATATATGAAAGTATTACGAAAATAGTTTTACAGAATAATATAGTATTTAACTTGTAATTTAATATTTAGTTATGTATTTAAAAAAAATCTATTTTACTGTATCATTTTGTCAAATAATATTTCTATATATGTGCTTTTTATTTATAAAGTTTTATGGATTTAAACTAAGTATCATAAATATAAAATCATAATATAAAATATAAATTCTTTTGAAGTTAAGTTTGAAGTTTTGCAAAATTTATAATAGAGTTTCTTTTCGAAGATGCTCTAATAGTGCTCTCTTGTCTCTATATATTTTGTATTCAAATACCTTAACTACAAAGATTGTCCAAATCAGTTGTAGCCTGTTAACAAGTACCAACACGTACTTATGGGCAAGAAAACCTAATAACCGCACCAACACGAGCTCGTGGGCTACAAACCATACACTTTTGGTATTAGACTAGTTACAATCTACGTTGCACGGAATCGTCGGTGGAGCTACGATTCCCGCTCCGGAACCGAAAGCGGAACCGGAATCGCTCGGATTCGCTTGGATCGCATGGGAATCATGATTCTTGAAAAGAGGTGTTTGGAATCATAATAGAAACGCAGGTTCCAGAACTGGAAGCGTACTGTGTATTATCAGTGCTTTCATAACGAAGAAAGGGAAGACTTTCACGAACATAGCTTAGGCTTTAAATATGTTATGGCCCAATTGGAATATCTATTTGACACACACTATACCCACACACACTATACCCTAATTATCTATTATATATGAAACCCTTTTAAAAAAATATATATATTTTAATATGAAACTTTATCCGTAGCCATCTGTTTTTTTAGCTCGTGAGACACATAATATGTTGCACAATTTTTAACACTTACACTAATCATATTTTTTAATATCTAATTTTCTTGTATATAAATTCTTTAATTATATTATATATATTTATATATTATATTATATATATTATATATTTAATTCTAACATTATATATCATATATATTATTATTATGTAGTTATTAGATTATAAAGAATAAAAATATGAATGAAAATAATAGGGTAAGGTGTTGAATTTTATTAAACAAATCTAATATAGAGGATGAAATGAAGTGGGTGTTGAATAATTAGGTGGAAGAGAGAGAAGATGATACAGAATGTTAAAAGGAAATAAAGAGGATGTTGAATAAATCAACCACTGTAGATAGTCTTATATGAATTTCGTGATATACATGATGGGAATCATTATCATACGCGATACGTAGAGTCATATAGCCTAAGTACTAAACCACTAGTTCAACTTTCACATTTCAAGTAAGACCATAGAGGAACTCCAATATATTCTTTTAAAATAACAATTTATAAATATAAAGTAAAAAAATAGAGAGAAACTATTTTTTCCTCAATAAATAGAGGAAAAATATATATCTTTTATTACAGAGGAAAAATAGAGATGAGTTAAAGCAATTCATCTTTATATACTATTCTCTCTATGTTTTAATGAGTGTCATTTTGACACTTTTACAGAGATTAAGAAAATTGTATAATATATTAATACATTTATATTTAATGTATGATTAATTAAATGAGAATAATTTAAATAAAAATCTATTTGTTATTCAAAAAGATAAAAAATAGATTTAATGTACAAAGTTACATTAGAACTGTAAAATGATATTTTTCAAAACAAAAAAAAAACTTAAAGTCATACTTATTATAAAACAGAAATGATATTATAGAGATGAAAAAATAGCTACGGGTTAGAGATAATAGAGTTCGTGGGTTCTAACTTCTAACTTCTAACTTCTAACAAAATTCAGTTACATGATTACTTACCAAAATGTTGGTTGGGTTTTATAAAAGTGAGGACCTGTGGTCCTGCGGACTAGGTCTACTATGGACATTTTCATGCTTTTCTTTTTCATAGATACACATTCTAAAGAGAAAACCCATTAATGTTACCAGAAAAAAAAAAGATTAAACCCATTAACACAGACTACAGCTAACACTATGATATGCTCTCTAAAAATTTAAAGCGCAAATATAAAGTACTCGAAAGATTGATGTTTTAAGATTGTTATTTGTACATAAAAGATTGATATTTAAGAATATATTTAATGCATTTTTCTTTACAACTAAATCATAATTTAAAATATAAAATCATGAATGGTGAAGCTTTATTTGTAAAACCAAAAATAATAATTAAAATATATATATATATATATATATATTTATTTATTTTTTTTTTTTATTTTTTTCTTAATATGTGTGAGAAACTTTAAACATCAATCCTTCAGAAACATAAGAATACAACATTATCACATAATAGATGAATGAATAAAAATTGTGATAGGTTTTCTCTGAAATTCAGTTATTGGTTTCACCTTCTTTCTTTTTTGATCATTGGTTTAATAAAACTGCATCTTTAAGCTTGGTTTGGTTTGGCCCATGGGTGTTTAGTATAAAATCTTAACTGGTTGTAAGAACCTCATGGGTCCATATGTGATCTTTTAGCTAATAATATTTGTTTAACCCAAGGGTAGATGGGATATTAGGAAACTCTAGTTTGCCCAAATAGAATTTTGCAAACTTGATTTAGTAGTTTGAAAATGATATAAAATGCATTAACTATTGACCAGCCTCCAAAAATTATAAATATTATCTTTTGAGTTTTTTAGAAAATATAAATAATACTAAATTCACTAAATCAAGTTGATTATGCTCTTTAATCTGTGTACAGTATGTTATATTCCCTTATAATAAATTATAATGATTTATACTTGAAATAATATAAAATTCCCATACGTTCATTACATATGTTTTAAAATATAATATCACATATATATCGTCTTAGGAAACATATTATCCACTATTTCCAGTGGAGATAATATAGTTTTAGTGTTCTTAAATAATGGATTCACTTATACCAAAGCCTAAACTATTCTGGCAAAGTCAAGAAAACGCCGAAAAGAAAGAGAAAATTGGTTTTCAATAAAAATGATCTAACCATTTGTTCAACTTATCTAAATTTGTATTCGAGTATTCTTTTCTAGCAATTGATGCGATGGATATATTTGACATTAATTCGTTGAACGGGAATAATTCAAATTAGACAAGCAACCTAACACAAAAAGAACCTGCAACATTACAACCATCTCAACTCCCGCTAATATTCACACCAACTCCAACAACAACATCATCAATCTTTTATCAACTTAATCCATATTCACATGTTTACGTATATATCCACGAAACAACTTTCATATAATCACCAAAAATTATCAAATACCTGTTAAACCAAATTGTCTAAATAACTTTTAGAATGGCTAAGAGCTATTCTCATTCTGCTTCCATGGTAGTCGCAGAGAAGATCTCTTGGTATTGTGCGGTGTTTGCCGCCATGATGCTGCTGATGAACTGCTGCCACGTAGAAGATAAGGCCGGTTCCACGGATACCATCGTGCAGAAGCAGCAGCCATCGATGATGATCGCCGGATATTCTGATAGGCGGCCAGCATGCGATGAAATCTATGAAGTGAAAGAAGGAGAGACGTTGCAGACGATAAGTGAGAAGTGTGGAGATCCATACATCGTTGAAGGGAATCCTCATATACATGACCACGATGATCTTTTCCCTGGTTTACTCATCAGAATCACTCCTTCCTTTTAATCTCAACTGGTTATTTAATGTTTTAATATGGATCTTTTTTTAATGTTCTTGGATTGTGAAGTGTGAATTGATGAATATATATAAAAATATATTTATAGTCATTCTCGAATATTTGAGAGATCAATGATTTAATTGACAGTTATTAAAAGATAGACGGACTAATCTTACCTTCGATAGAGCCTTGAGCAATCGAGATGAACATACACATACCTGCCACCGGTTAAAACCTTCCCTGAGAAGCTGATGGGCTCTTGATATGATACTGATTCCATTTTGTCATTGAATTGAGCTGTCCAAATGTATACCACCATCTCGTGGAGATAACCCACATCGATCATGGGGATCAGACCATAGTATATCACACATTGGTCCTTAGTGTTGCACCTAGACGTAGTTCAAATAGATGACCGATAAGATTATTCTTTTG
Organism: Brassica juncea; assembly: GCA_018703725.1. Classification (NCBI taxonomy): domain Eukaryota; kingdom Viridiplantae; phylum Streptophyta; class Magnoliopsida; order Brassicales; family Brassicaceae; genus Brassica; species Brassica juncea. Next base: position 1,879,565 of record CM031940.1, on the reverse strand, counting down.
CTTTTTCAGAAAACGACCTAATACTAATTTGGAAGTTAGCACTTAAACCTTACGAGAGGAAGGAGAGAGATCCATCAACAACTCATAACTCTTCAAATCCAATCAGAACTAAGGACTTAGGCAGAAAAAGGAGAAGGTACCTGTAGCCAATATTGTGTCTTTGAAAAATACGTCTAAAATACCAGCTTGAAAGAAGAGCTCAAACCTTACTCTCGAGGGCAGTAAGAGGAAGATAATCGAGAAGGTCCAGGCATTCACTACAAGAAAACCTTTTATGGTAACATGAAAAGAATGTGGTGACGCTGTTATGCACCAAACTATTGCTACTGGCCGTGTGGTGACGGTGCTATTGGCCCTAAAACCTATACCGATGTTACGTTCGGACATGTGCAAAAGAAGTTGCCGAATCAGACCAAATTAACGATGTAGTTATAGGCCCATTAAAGCCAACATAATTTACTATTACAAATGTGGGTGGCCCATCTTCAACCCAAGAGTTCAACTTCACGACACCTCCTCCATTCCCATCAAATTTGCTATGGCTGGTACTACGCTTTCCATTTTCTTTCCTCGTTCACTCGTATAACTCCTTAGATTGTCATTTCACAAACTATGCATAATTTGCAAGCATATATGTAATTATAATTTTGAACTCATAACTAACTAAAGTCTCAACTCCCAAGTAGCTTAATTCATTAATTTTTGTTAATGATTTTGACAATTGATTAAAGATGAAAGTGACCTTCGTACAAGTGAGTGGAGTAAATCAACATTGGACCATGTATCTAAATGGGAAAAGGATGTTTTTATCTTGCCTGGAGATCTGTCGTACGCTGATTCTCACCAAACTGTGTGGGTCACTTTTAGTCGCTTGGTACAGCTACTTGCGAGCCGGAGACCATGGATGGTCACTCAAGGCAACCACGAAGTCGAACATATTCTTCTCCTTCAACGTGAAAGGTTCACCGCCTATACCCACAGGTTCATTATTTCAATTCATCCATGATCCAACCATCCAACTTACTTATTGTTTACATGATGCATGGACATGGAAAATAAATAGAATATGATATATGTCACTTGATGTTTTGGGGCAGCTGGATGAAATCGGTTCTAGCTAGTTTGATTTGTTTTCTTTGTTCAAGTGACTTTTATTTAGTATTTTTCACCCGGATCTTTCAAGTTTGTATTGTTTTTCTAATCATGTTCATTTCCAAGCTAAATGAGTAAAGTACTCATTGTCTTTGCTCCCATATTTTTCATGTTATGGAAGTAAGTTTAAAAGTCCTATATTTTGTTTACCACATCTTGCAAAGCGTCAATTTTGTTTAGTAAAATAATATTTACATTTTTAGCAAAAAAATTTTTTTTTTCAAAATTGTCATGTGTAATTGATCAAAACTAACACTTGTTCACAGATAGTTAAAATAAAATTTTATGCGGTTTTAAGTAAGCATTTAAAATTAAGATTTATAAGATACTAGGTGGACAAAGGGGTCATCGTTATGTAATTTATTGATATTTCTGTATTAGGCTCGTGTGGATTTGGTTTTTGCCGGTCACGCCCATGCTTTCAAGCGCTTTGTAAGTCAATAGGGTTTCTTAATTATTTATTTTAAGTTGAAATAATTATTTTGGATACGTATAGCTAATTGTTGGAGTTGTTTGACAGAATCGGGTGTACCAAGATAAATACGACAAATGTGGTCCGGTTTATATTAATATTGGAGACGGGCAGAAGGCGGAAATAAAGAAGGCCTTGCTAAAAAGTAAGATTTTCGTAAAATGCTTATTTAAAAACAAAAACTGTTCTACGTTAGTGACATTAAGTGATCTTTCGATGATGTTTATAACTCATATTTCTATATAGCTACCAAGATCCAACTCCAGCAATATCATTATTTAAAGAAGCAAGTATGGTGAAGGCCCTTTCTCAAAAAAAAAAAAAAATGTTTCGGGCATGGTCAACCGGTGATGGTGATGGTGATGGTGATGGTGATGGTGAATGCGAGTAATGCAAAATGGCAATGGCAGAGGAACGATGATAATGTGTCGGTTGAAAAGGATCAAGTACGGTATACCAGCCTCTCAGCCGATTTATCTTGTGTAATTTAGACCATCTCGGTTCGTGTTTTACATTAATTTTAACCCGAACTTTAAAAACACGAGATTATTTTTGTTGATAAAATTATTAATTCGTTTGTTAGTTCATAACAGAAGTGAAAAACCTATTTTTTAACCTGTTTATATTCGATAAATATTTTAGATGGAATAACCAGAAACAGTAATTTTATTCAATTCTATTTTAATGATGATCAAATTAGTGAAATTATTTTGAAAACATATATTAGATCTTTTTATACTTTCCGATATTGTTTCAAATGAAATTGAGATTGTTTCCCAAGTTAATGGTTATAGAATTAATTTAAAGCTCTCAGAATATTCATAGTGTTTATATATTGTATTTACCCTAGAATGTATTAAAGATATTGTTTGTTGTCCAAGATTAAAACTCGTGAATTAATCAAAACTCGCCCAAGTTTGAAACTAGTAAATTAATCAAAAACCACTTTTGAAAATATTTATAAAAATATTGCGTAACGAAAAATAATAATATTGGAGAGTCAAACAAAGTTCATATTCAGTCTTGAACACAAGATTTTAAAAATGAAGCTATAATATGCTGAGAAACATAACACATTTATAGTATTGTTTATAATATACTTAGCTAACTATATATCTATTGTTCATAGTGTTATAAGGTATTTTTATAGTTAGTACTATTTTTCAAAAGAATTATAATATAGGGTCTAGGATTTCGTAATTAATATGGTTAGTATTTTAAAAAGGATTGTATATAGGGTTAACGATTTGAAAATTTAAGAGCTTTGAGAATATAGGACATAGTTAAATGATTTATATGCCGAAAAACAATTAGTGATGCAACACGATTAGATGGTCAAATTAATTAATTATCCTAAGCAGAAAAAGGCAATGGCATGCAATGTAAATATCATAGAAAATCAAGGCCATTAACAGTATATATGTGCTTCATCACTGATTCTATGTTAATTGTCAATATGTAATCGAACAAATAAAAGTATTTGTAGTGTTGAGAGTATGGACAACAATGTTCCATCCAATAAAATAATAGAACTCACAATTTTTTAATATTTTGTTTTATTTTTCTTATTTTCTTCGAGATCCTTCTCACTTTCTATAAAATGCAAATTCATATAAAAATGTATTTGTCTCTCGCTTGAAAAAGAGACTACTGCTATATCAGTTTGCAGTTTATCGTTCGTCTATGTGAAATATAGTCCTTTGTTCAGCATAAAAATGTATTTGTCTCTCGCTTGAAAAAGAGACTACTGCTATATCAGTTTGCAGTTTATCGTTCGTCTATGTGAAATATAGTCCTTTGTCAGCATCTCCCCCCCCCCCCACACCCCCACACACACAATCTTCAGTAAAGGATTTATTGAAAGTAGTTAAGAGCTGGAATGATAATGTTTGCATGCGGTCTAATATGAACAACTTTAGACCCTTACAGAGGAGACATCAATAAAAGAAGTAAAGTTCAAAAGACAAAAGAGAAGATTATGGAAAAGAAATAATATTTTCAAAAATACAAAATAGAATATGATTTTCGAGTATATTCTCTACCAAACAAGTCCGAGTATTAGTTCTATAGCTGTGAGCAGAGACCGAATGTTGAAGAAGTAATATACGTTCGATCTGGTTCAGGATAAACCGGTCCGATTGATTAATCAAGTCACGAGATATGAAAAGGTTATATGAAACAAGGGGCAGAAACGTCATTTGCAAATTCAATCCAGCAAGAAATGAAACTCCTCAGTTTAATACATTGCCTTTGGTGTAAGCAAGTGCACACTTTAGTTCCATTTCAAGTCACACCTACTAACTATTGATTGTGTTTCAGTTATGTTTAACTTCTAATATCAACCTATTAGTTTTTAAAAATAATAAAATTACTAGAACTTATTCCGTGATAAAAGATTTGAAAGAAGCCGTACAAGACATACACTAGGGAAAGTAGTTTTTCCATAAACGTGAAATTTGTAGTCGTCTTTTTTTCTTTCTTTTCCTTCTTAAAATTATGGGCAAACGAACGAGTTCTAGACAAGTACATGTGAATTTCATACATTTAAAAACAACTACCATGCTGTTTATATGATGTTTCACGTTCTACTACACTTATGAGTCTTTATTTTGTAGGTTTTGGAGCTCAATGTCCAAACATTATTGGTTTTCATTATTTATTTTTTCCTCCCATCATAGATAAACCAGTCTTTATTTAACACAAGGAATGCTGAAAAACCAACAAGGAACCATTTATTTTTGAAAATTTATACGTTTAAATCAAGTTTTAGCTTATAAAAAAATTCTATGTGTAACCGTTTCTGTCGATACAATCTAATTTATATGGGAGAATAAAGTGTTTCATGTTCGAGATTCTTTTGCAAAAAAAGCATTTGTACGGACATTAAATAGCCGGAAAATATGACAAACACTAACGAATTGCACGTACTAAACGAAAACAATCTATTTCCGAAAAATTCGGCCAGTCAACCGGATTCTTGAATATCTCCATTAACTAATAACAAACAATTAAAATAACTAAATAACCAAAAAAAAATATTTTAGAAATCTTTAAAGCTGCCAATGTGCATGTTGGAAGATGATATATATATAAAAAAATTATTTAATTAATGTGTTTGTGTTTTTGCGATTATATTTATATATGCAGATCTTAGATTACAAGGGTCTATGATTATTTCTCAAAATTACCATCCAAATTCTTTTTTAAATGAACCAAATGATTTGTACTCAAAAAATCAAAAACTTTGATTAAGGTTGAGTGTAACATTGACTAGACCAATATTGAGCAAACCGGAAAATGAGTGGATGAAGAGAACATTTTAAAATGGTCTAAAACTGTCAAAAACGGTTGAAATTGAATCATGAAGGATGATGGTTCAAACCAATCTTTACCATCTTTGTGAATCTTTATATAGGTCGATGGACTTCTACTACATATTAGCTAGCTCGCTCATTCCTACACAAAATGACGAAATTATCCTTTCGACTAGTTCTCTTATAAACGAATTATCTCCCGTTTGAAGGATGCATACGATGAAATGCCCGAGAATGCTTAAGAGGGATATCTGAAAGTTACAAAAATGTCACGAGAAAGTGTGGACAATTTATTTTAATTTTTTATTCATTTCGATTTGATACAAAAAAATTCAAATATTCATAAATTTAAAAAAAGCATAATGAATATTAATTTTCAGTTCTCGTCAAAAAATCAAATCACAAATATTAATATTTTTAAAAATAGATATTTGATTCGATATATATATACAGATAATATGGTATTAAATATTTTTTAATTTCTATATAAGTTTTAATATATTTTACTAAATTGGTTATCTTATTATTAATATTTAAAATCTAACTAGATTTTTAGTATTGTGGTAAAATATTGTTGTTTATATTATATTTAAATTTTTAAAATTATTTTTAAACTTTTTTTGCAGACTAGATTAGATATTAAATACTCGGCTAAAAATATTAATTTTTAGATATCCATACATCAAATATTATAATTACGAAGTGGATATATAGATGTTAATTTGGAAAAAAATGGAACGGCTCATAAATACTTTCAAATTTTGGATATCCACTTTGTTTCCACCACTAAAGATCAATTTCGAAAGATGAGCAAGCAAAGCAAGAAACCCCCTTCCTCTCTCTAACTTCTTTCTCTTTAATAAATCATCATCATTCACATGACGCAATATATGCACACATCTTTTCTCTCTCTCTCTTCTCGCGGCCGCCATCTATGCATAAACACAACACAATGCATGATTGTTGTGTCAGGAGAGAGATAAAGAACCTTCTCTCTCTAGCTTTTGGGGATCTATATAACAGACAGTGTCTCGCTTTGTTCTCTTTGTCCCTCTACCTTCTATACACAGTAGCGTCTCTCTCTCTCTCTCTCGTTTAGCTCTGCATCTTAACACTCCTCCCAAAAGGTATACCTTTTCTCTAACTCTCTTTTAGGATCTTCTAGAAGATTTACCTGAGTTATCTCACCAAAAATTAGTTACCACACGATATGTTCTTCTCCATATGCTTTGTTTCTCTTTAGCTGCTCTGTTCAGTTTTCTTGCTTTGTTTCTACTTCGTTGTTCTGTTCTATTTGGTTGCTCTTTTTCTGTTTCTCTTGCGGGCATACGTTAAATCCAGATACTATGTAGTAACGTCACACGTCAAGCAACGTGAGACAAACCCGTTATAACCTTTTTATTTTTATTTTTGGTCAAAATGTTAAAATTTATAACCTTTTTATTTATTTATTTCCCTCAGTGATGGAAAGTTTTAATCTTTTATCATTTTCTTTGAACCAGAGGCGACAGAAAGAAAAAAAGTATTAGATTTTTTTCTCCTCTTTAACAATTTTTTTTTTGTAACACTTAACAATTATTCCCTCTTTCTAATGCTTGAAACTCGTTTGATTTCTTTTTATTAAGAGGGTTTTCTATTAAAATGCATGTACTTACAAAGCCATGACTTTTAAAAGTCATTCAGTTAGGTACACAGAAATGAGAGCTAGAGTTTTAAGATCACACATTTAGTTAGACTTAAAAGAAGACCAAAGAGAGTAGAGCAAGAGAATCTCAAACCGAACTAGTGCTTGTTTTCTTTTCACAATTTGTATTCATACAATCACCATCTTTGTTTTGTTGCTTACTCTGTTTTTTTCTAGCTTAGTTGTGTCTCAACAATAATCATTACTTTCTGTCAATACAAATAAATGCAGAGAGGTTAAAACATTAATAATTACTGCATATCATGATTACTTGTTTTTATCTATTTCCATTTCCTTTTCTTTAACTTTATCTTTTTATCCTCCATACGAATTTATAATCATGTTCTTCTCTCTTTGATCATTGATATTTAAAAAGAAGAAAAATCACATTTTTAAGACGAAAACGAAATAAATGCGACAATAATTTTCTCTAATGTAATTCACACCCGACGTGTGAAGCTGCACAACCCATGTGTGATGTAATGATTTAACATGAACAATAATCATAACACAAGCTATCTTTGAAATTATTATTATTAGTCTCTTTTGTCTTTTTATATTTGTCAATATTTTTTTCTGTTTATTGAAGAAAGAAGCAATCAATGGAGAGGCTAAACTCGAAGCTGTATGTGGAGAACTGCTACATAATGAAAGAGAATGAGAAGCTAAGGAAGAAAGCTGAGCTTCTGAACCAAGAAAATCAACAGCTTCTGGTTCAACTCAAACAGAAACTCTCCAAGACTAACAAGAACCCTAATGGATCAAACAATGACAACAATATCTCTTCATCAAGCTCTGCTTCTGGAAAATCCTGAATTATAATTAAGAAAAGTTAGAGCAAAGATCTGGAATTGGAAGAAAAAAAGACTCAAACCGTATGCAGTTTTTCTTTTGTTATTTGGTGTTAATGTAGGGAAGATAGTAGTAGTATCCAGTAGTTTGTTAATGAAAGAAGATTCTCTTCTATTACAAGAAGACAGTGTCTCTGTGTTAGTCTTCTCAGTCATATTTTACTCTGTTTCTATTTTCGATGTTAATTAAAGATCTTTCTTTGCTTTCTTGTGTGGGGTTTGGGTTTTAGGATATGGTTGATTCCTGGACTAACATTGTACGTCTGCTCTACTTATTATCAAATATTTTGTCAAGTCCATATATATCCATTAATTTCTCAAATGTATTCAGTTTCTTATGAGCAAAAATAAAACAAATGTCCTCCTATATTAATATATCTCAAGTTAGACATATCATAAGCCCACACAGAATATTTAATTACTTTGTTCATACTTCAGAGTAATTTAACAAGTCCTTCAAAATTAGATTGATGCAATAATTCAGAAAACTGATTTTACTTTTATCATGTTTAAACTTTTTTGTAATTACAAAGGATATTTTGAGAATATAAAGGAAGAGTGTCGAGGTGTCGACTCTAGTGTGGTGTAGCAACTCAAGTCACGTGATGAAAAGTTGTATCCCATAACACCCTTAATTGAGATGATTTAATAATTAGGCCATGCGCATCTGAACATTCTAATTATTATATGGTTTCAAAAAAAAAACTTCAAAAAAAAAAAAAAATTCAAAAAAAAAATCATGATATTAGATTTGTTTAAATGACATAAGTTGTCACATATCTATACGTAAATCATTTATCTTCAAAAATAATACTGGATACAAATTCAGATAAAATTTTCATATTTATAGGCCTATTGCTGCTCAAACCAGCTGGGTTAATTACATAAAGTAGAGTAAACAGGTTTACATTGTTAATTTATGCTCGGCAATTTACGTAGATGCTTTCCCCCAAAAATTTATTAATCCTTTTAATAATTTTATATACTAAAAATATAATATACATTTTATCTTTAAACACAAATCAGTGGGATTCAAGCGGCTCTGTGCAGAGAGATGAGACAGGAGGCTTTTCATTCGGATTCTATGTGACGTCATCAAGCCACAAATTATTAGTCAAAAAGACTATTCATTTTTCTTTGAAAACGTAACTACGAGTTCTGGTTTTATTTGACCTTATTTTTTGTCTACTACATCCTAAACATCAAATCATCGCATTTACCCTTTATTTTATTTTCCTTCGCATTTCATTTCAAACTTTTAAATACTCCTAATTCCAAATTGCCTTTTACATCCGTTTTTCATGTTGACAGGAAGTTCTTCATAAAAGGTCCACAGATTAAAATTTTATAAAATTAAAGGACAACTTCGAGCAAATCCATGATGTTTTAGCTGAGAGTTCAACATTATTTTATTGAATAAAGACTAAGAAAATTTATTTCTTATTCTTATTATTATGACGGTCAAATTCTCGTCTGTTTCCATTTTTCTTGTGTTTGAGGAAATACGACGTGGTCTTGCTGTGATTTATGAATAAATTATTAAAAAAAAAACTAAAAAACGATACTGTTTTATATGCAAATCCAACTCGTTTGAAAAAAAAAAATTACAACCAGTAACGAAGCCAGCCACATTTTTCACTGGGGTCATTTCAATTTCTTCTATTTGTCACAGGGGTCAGTCATATAAGCTATATTTGCAATGTTTCATTCAAAATTTTAAGTAAAATTTTTTTATCAGAATTCATAGGGGTCACATGACCCCCCACCCCTACCGTAACAATGGCTCCACCACTAATTGCAACTCGTTTATGTGTTTTTGTCATCTATGGACTGATATTAATCACAAAAAGTACATTAAAGTTCAAAACACAACATCATTCCATCACAGAAGAAAGATAAAGTGATCGACAAAAGACAACAATCCGATAGACATCGAAAACAAAAGCCAGACATCCCCCAAGCCAAAAGCCAGACATCCCCCAAGCCAAAAGCCAGACAATCCCAGAATCAATAAAACCATAACTAAAACGAAAAGCTTATCTATGCTTTAATCTACCATGAAGTATAAAAAAAAAAATCCACCAAAACCTTAAAAAACAAGCAAGACATTACCACATTATCAAGAACATCCAACAAAGCTGGAAGCTAGCACCACATCCATAAGGACGACTACCAAAGAGAACCATCCATGAACCACAAACCCATCTTGACAGGAGCCAAGAGAAGAGCTCCTAACCGCTGGGAAAAAACAAACTCTTATATTTTTACTGACCATGTTACAAGAAACTAGAACTAAATAGTACTGAAACATTTTAAACTCTAAAGAAAAATCATCGAGGGACAATCAACCGGATACACACACCATGCTATCAAGGGCAAGACTCCAAACGGATGTAAGGAACAAAATAACTCTTTTAAATTTTTAAATTTTTTTCTAAATTTAATACCATTAATTTACACATATTTTTCAAACCAAAAATCATATTTTCCGTCGAAACCGTAAAAATTATATTTTCTTGTCAAAAGTTGTGGAATCACATTTTCTGCCAACACTAAAAATCACTTTTTATCAAAACTGCATAATCACATTTTTTTCATCAAAATTGTGAAAAATGAATTTTCTTGTCAAAACTACAGATTTATTTTTTTTTTTTTGTCAAAAATTGTAAAATAATTTTTTTCCCCAAAATTACAGAATTACTTTTTCGCCAAATTATGTAATCCACATTTTTCTGACAAAATTACAAAATCATCTTTTCCTGTCAAAAACTAAAATCACATTTTTCATTAAAACCATAAAATTATATTTTCCCGTTAAAACTACAAAATTCATTTTTTGCCAAAAACACAGACAAGTAATTTGAAAATAGGTTTTGGGAAAGTATTTATAATGTCGAAAATCCGTGTCAAATGACTTAAAAACTGATACGTAATTTGAAGTAATAGTACCATTTCGTTTGTCGTTGGACATTAAAATGTGTTTGACAAATTGAACTAGCTAGAAAAATAAGATAGATGTCGCATCGAAATCAAGTGTGTGTATGAAAATTAGATTGAGACCAAGAACCATCATGATATAATTGGCCAAAATGAATCATCATCATACTATATCATAAAACAGGGCAAACTCGAAGTCAACATTGAAATCTCAGTTTTAGAGATGTCCGATATATGATTACCCAAATCTCATTGGAAGACCATGCAAGGCATCATCATCTGACGTAAGAATTAATTATGGACCTCCAGTTTTCAATCTCTATAATCATTGTTCTTCTCAGTTCTTATTTATGAAACCTAGATATTATTATGTTATAGGGTTTGAGTTACGATGTACAATATCTTTGACCCTTATTTTACATTTGTTCCTCTCTAACGTTACTCTCAGTAGAGTGAAACTCCAAGTTTGCGAAACTCTCAATGGAGTGCCACTGACTATGCACAATATATTTAACTAGTCCTCCTTAAACCGATACAAAGAATTTTACGTGAATGTTATGGAATTCAAATAATTTCTCAAATGATTAGAGTAAAATAGTGATGAGTTTTGACCCGACATATAGTGTGAAACACTTACACTATCAATATTTTTCTTACTGACATTAAAATTGCTGCTTTTTTATTAGTCTAGAATTGAACTTGGCTCCATATAGTTCATATGATAATCTAGTAATATGCGATTTAGATATTCTATGCATTAGTCAGAAAACATTTGAAATTAGTATTAGTCAATGGGAATTGGGATAATCTAATTCACTCTTTAGTAATCATCGGAGAGTTGACCGGACAGCCGATATGATTTTTTTTTAAAAACATTATTAGAGCGTTTGTGTATTTGAGAACAAACAAATCTCCTCCAGTGAAATGTAACGGAAACAAAATTGATTTGTAGTTTCAACAAGAAAATTTGATTTTACCCAAATCTAATCAAACATAAATTACTTACTATTACCCGAATTTGATTTCGGATATCCGAAGGTTCAGATCGGGCTCGGTTCCGATTCTTTAGATACCAAAGTTTTGAACCTGTTCGGATATCTAACCAATTTCGGTTAAAGTTCAATACTATTTTTTGGATTGGATTTGGTTCGGTTATTTGGATTCAGATTTCTTGCCTAATCCTATATTTTTTGTTATAAGAAAATTTTGAACGAAAGTGATAATGGTTCGTATTGATTTTGGGTATACAACAATTCTTAAACCAAAACACATTATGCTATATATGTGACTCATTTAAGTACTCATTAAACATTATTCAAGGTTCATCAAAGAAAAACGACCGGCTGAACTAAAAAAACGTTACCATTGATCACAAATTTTTTAATGTGAGATTTTTACCATTTTTAGTAATTTATAGTCGTTTTAAAAAATTTAAAATATAACATATAAAAAATCTATTTTTTTAATATATGTTTACTGTGATTGTTTAATTTCTTTTAATAATATAAAATTAAACAAAAAGTATGGAGGATAAAAAATTGTTATCAAATCTTTACTATTCATAATCATTGATTGTGATATATATATTAATTATATTAGTTAATTCTGTAGTTTTTATTTAAGGAAATAATAGAGAATATTCTTTTGTACACTATTAATTAACTTGATAGTTATTTTAATAAAAAAACATAATATATATTTAGATGTGCCAACTTATTTCTCTAAGAATTCTGAGAATCATTTTCATAATGACACGTGGTTACTAAAAAAAATTGTAATGTTCCAAAATTAATATATAGGGGATTATTTTAATTGTCTATATAAAATATTTCAATTTTATAGTTGATTAAGAACATTTTGGAAACAAGCATAACTTTTTATTACTTTTACAGTTTTACTGATTTCATCATCGCATTCATTTAATTCCAACGTAAGCCCAACTAAACGTATATCACCGAAATAAATCCTAAATCAACATCAGCCTCATGATCCTCCCAAAAAAATCCAATCACTTTGAATGTTTTCCTACGTTGTACACATAACTATTGAATATTCACGTATACCCAAGAAATACTACGGATGTGTCTGTCTAATGGGTTTAATCGCATGTGTTGGTGCTATTGTGTTCTTCAGTTCGATCACAGTAAAAAGAATGCGTTAAAATGGTATTAACAAAGGTTGGTTCCAGACCTAGGAAAGATTAATATCCATGCCAGAACTTCTCTGGAAATTCAAAAAAGACCCCAAAAAATGTTAACAGTCGAGAACTTTAATATCTTTACAAGAAGCCTTGAAGTCGAAATCTAATTAACTTTACTATTTGTAATTATAATCGCAATGCAACACACGATTCACTCAAAAGTTCATTCTTCTCTTGATGAATATGTTCTCTAGATTCTCTAATTGAAACTCTTCCACCTAAGATCATGTACAATGGTTTCAATATATTCCTCACTTTCAATACCTTCATTTTCCCTTTTAACATTCCACATCATCTTCTATTCCACCTCATTTATTCAACACAAGGGTTCATTCTAAACCTCTGCAATAGTTTGTTTTAAAAAATTCAACACCCTACTCCACAAATTTTATTTCATATTATTTGTTTTTCTTACAATATAATAATTACATATTAATAATTAACTTAAAAACTAAAATAACATAACTTTTAGATAATACAAAAATAAATATTAATAAAAAATTAAAATCAAGAATATATTCATTTTTAAGTTAGATATTTAGCTAATTTTATTTTTTTTAAATATGAAAATTAATACTATTAAAACAACTAAAATTAAGAAACTTTAAATACACACGATACAAACACACATTATTAAGAAATTTTAAACACACACGATACAAAGCACACAAAATAAAAATACATAACTTAATTAGTACAATAGACTCTTAAAGCACAAACAATAAAATTCTTAAAGCACAAACAATTAGAAAAGTTTTGAGTGTTAAAAAGATTGTTATTGTGATTCATTTAACAAAAAAAGAAGAAGATTAAAACACTAAAATAGTTGATTATAATGAAAAATGACGTTTTTCTGTATCCAAATGAAATAAAAATAGTCTCTATTTATAGATAAAAAAATCTAAAATTTTGATATAATTTTTATTATTTTTAAAAATGTTTTATTATATAATAAATACGTTTGAGTTATTGGATGAAGATAAAAAATAAAAGAAATCTGGACAGTCAATCAGAACACAGCATTTAAATCTTATCCATATTCAAAAAAAAAAATCGTGACAAGCTCAGTGCGTGCATACACGCGTCCATCTTTTCAGCCCAATCAAAAAGTGACACGTGGCAGCCGTGGACCTAAAAAAAAGTTTCAACCGTTGAAACTCTTCAACGCATGTTGATGCCAGCTAGATTTACTATAATTATCAACACCCTTGTTGCACAAGATTCAACTGTGGAAAAACAATTTTAACACCTCTATTGTGGCTGGTCTAGTAAATAAAGCATTTAAGAGCATGATTAATCATGATTCTTAAGTTGGAGTTCTTAGCGGAATATAAGAAATTGTTTCTTAACTTTTATCTAAAAAGTCTAAGAACCGGTTCTTAAATACCGCCAAGAACCCCACCCTAAAAACTCCTGGTTAATCTAACTATCTTTCCGAAGATATCATCACTTGCAAACCATAAAATGATTATAATAGGAACGTCTTTTAATCAATATTATAAATTATAAATTTATAATTCCTAAACCCCAAAAATTAAGCCAAGGCAATCCAAGCTACAAAAAAGCCACGTAAACTTGTCACTTACCATACAAAAAACAAAAGCGAAGAAGAGAAATTCACCAAACAATAAACTATATAGGTCGACGTGTAACCCAAACTCCCACCCGATTTTTTCTTTATTTACATAACCAAACAATGCATATTATCTACACCAAGTCTCAAACTAAAACACACACACCCCCATCGCTCTTCATTTTCTTGTTCATCCAAGTATCTGAATCTGCTTCACTTTCGTTCAAACATGAAGAACATCGACGATACGACGTCTCCAATGGCCCACCAGATCGACCCATCTCAACCTCCCTCCGACAAAACCCAACAAGATCCAGGTTTGTCTGAGGAGGCTTCTTCTCTTCCCGACAAGAAAGATCAAGCTTTGCCCGAAGAGAAATCGAAACAGAATCAAGAAAACGAGAGAGCGGTCACTGGGAGAGAGAAGCTAAAGAAGCACCGGAGAGAGATGGCTGGAAGAGTTTGGATACCAGAGATATGGGGACAAGAAGACCTTCTTAATGACTGGATCGACTGTTCGACGTTTGATACGTGTCTAGTCCCTAACGGGATCTCGTCAGCACGTGCGGCTCTCGTAGAAGAAGCTAGGCGAGCTGCTTCAGCTTCTGGTGGGTTACATAACGTTGCTTGATCTGACGCTGAATTTTTAATAAGATAACAAATATGAATATGGTTCTTGCTCCTCAATAATATGATATAAGACACTATTGTTATATTGTTGTTATAGTCTTTCATATTCCTCAGAGTTTTAGAGAACATTGTCAATTGTTTTAGTGTGTCGCGTTGCTTATATTGGCAGAGGTGGACAATGAACGTATATTATATGAAGTTAATAGACATCCCATATGTTACATAAAATTGATAAAACAATTGAAGAACTTATATATATATATATATATATATATTAGAGAAACGAATTCTGAATGTGACATTGCCCCATTTTCCTAATGTTTCATTTGCTTAATGTTTCATTTGCTTGTGCTGAAACAGACCCAATCATGTTGTTAACTTCGTAATAAGTCCATTATTCAACCTTTATCTTTTATAGTGGCCTCTCCTTGCGTCATGAGTTAGGCATGTGACAAAGCGACTAAATAGATAACAGGCAACGCGTGTTTCAAAAAAAAAGAAGATAACAGGCAGCGTACTAAGTGAGATGAAATCATGTTCAGTTAGGAATCAATGAAGGTACTTAATGAGTTTTCATACGCATGTGAGTATCTATAGAACGTAATGAGAATGTGTTTGCTTTCTTAATTGAAATTCGCGTTTGGTATGGACAGTTACAAAAAAAAAAATCGCGTATGGACATTGCTGAAGGATGTTTTTGTAGGCACCAAATTTACAAGATGGGCATATGATATGTAATTAGTAAAACCTGAATAGGACTTACGAGCATAATACTGAAAAACTAAAAATCCAAATCAATCGAACCGATCGGTTCCTATCGTCCAGGACTACTACCTTTTACTATTGTGGGAGAAAAAATACAACCCACTGGATTTCGAGTCAACGAAATAATTGGGCTGAGCTATTATTGAAGCCCATTAGTCCTTTCCAGATACGAAGGAGTCGAACGAAGAGAGAATCTTCTTCTAATTATTCTCATCGTCTTTCTTCGCACTCTCGCCATTGTTGTAGATCCACTTTTTTCCAACCCTAATTCAAGAACCGATACGTAAGAGTTCAGGTGCCAGAAACAAACAAAGGGTTATTAATCATGGCAAATCAGAAAGGCGCTCTCGAGGGATTCTACAGACTCATCATGCGCCGTAACTCCGTCTACGTCTCCTTCATCATCGCCGGCGCTTTCTTCGGCGAAAGGGTCAGACATCTCCACCTTTTCTTTTCTTTAGTTTACTATTCCTAAGATTTCTTATCGTTGGTGAATAAACTTGGGGGTTGGTTAGAAATAAGCCATCTCCAATAGATTAAAGTTTGCAACTTTATAATGGTTTATATTTATAAAGCGATGATATTTATATGAAAATGTGACATGTATGATATGTGTGCAGGCTGTGGATTACGGTGTTCACAAGCTCTGGGAAAGCAAGAACGTTGGGGTATGTTTTGTCTTTTATTCTATCTCTCTCTCTTGTGTTCTACTTTAGTTTCGTGGTGCTCCAATCGTCTTTTGATTAATCGGTTGAGCAAGTATGTTGAATCTTACTTGGTTCCTTTCGTAATTAACTTTCGTTTTTATGCTTCATCTAAAGCTTGACTGTGATGATAATACACTAAACCCAGAAAATGAAATTCTCTTTACTAGCACATCTTAATATGGAATGTTTCTGCTTACACCTCCTTTGTTTCATTTTACCATCATATTCATTGTCTCCAACCTCTGTTTCTTGTTAGTTTTTGAATGCTTATTTTAGAGTAATAAACTAGCTAAAAATGTTATATCTCTTGCTAGGTACTTAAAACAAATTAACTTCATGATCATTTTTTCTGTTGAAGGATAATGTCTATGTACTTAGATTAATGCTTATTTTATTGTTTGTCATGGTGCAGAAACGGTATGAAGACATATCTGTGTTGGGTCAAAGGCCAATTGAAGAATGAGATTTCTCCTTTTTAAAAATCTTCCTTACTAAAAAAAAAAAGAAATTGAATGTTCTATTGGTGTTTTTGCACTCAGACGTCATTATCTTTTGTTCAATAAATCATTTGGATGATTTCCATATTTTCACCTAAACCGCTATTTGGTTCTGATTAGTTGAAAATTTTGCATTGTTGAATATTCATCATACTTCGTTTCATTTCCTTTGTTGGATCCTAAAACAGTGGCGGAGGGAGAAAATTCTGTCACAGGGGTAAGATTGATAACACATGAATTTTAGAAATACATGTAAATTTTTTTTTTGCAAAAATTCACATGACCCACATGAATTTTTGTTTGAGTTCCAAACGTAAAGGCATTAATCCTAACTAATCTAATGCTTAGTTTAGTTCAAGCCAAATTGATAGCTAAGCCACCAATGGTTTTGCACAAAGCAGAACTAGATCTGGACACAACTGTTATTCTCCAATTTTTTAAAGAATCTTCCATATAAACTTTCGAATTTTTGACGATCATTAAAAAATCTATATAATCCTCAAAATTTTCTATTCGGCCATGATCACAAAAGGTTAAGCTCATTTCTGATTGTCATTTGTATCTCTATTAAGTATTAACCTTCGAAAACATTGCATCTGATTGTTGGATAAACTTTTCTTTAAAACAATCTACATTATAAAAGGAAATTAGACATTTCAAAATATGTTTATATGTTGTGCCTATATATTTACGACCAATACATCATCTCTGATTTTTCAAAAACAAATTGTGTAGCCGTAAGATAACTATTTAAATATATATTCAAAATAATTTAAAGATTAACACTTTTAGATTGAAAAAAAAAATAAGTATATTAATTGTTTGAACTAAGAAAATTGATGAGGAGAAAAATATCTAAAAAGGGTTTGTCTATTTGTTGGTTAGAAATACTTGTTTCCTGGCAATAAAAAAGAGTTCAAAGGTAAGACTAATTAACCATAACACCTAATTTCTGTTCTTTCGTCCTCTTATCTCTCTGTACCTTTTTGCTACAAATATAATAATTTTTTCCGATATAGTCTAGTCATGCAGGAAATTAACTCATTGTCTATCCCCAACTCCAAACAAACAATTAGGAATGTTAAATATAGCTTTTGGGGCCTAGCTTGACCTATTAGATATAATTCACCCATATTTTAGTTCTAACCCTATTATAGCTATAATAGTTTATACATGAATGTGCTGAATCAAGATCAACTTATTTCATAATATTTTTAAAACAAGAGTAAATAATATCAACTTATGATTTAGATAAATATAGCAATTTTTATAAGATCTAGTATAATACAAACAAATAATATTTTGCAATTTTGGTGGTTTTGACAGGAAACTTGAATTATTTTTTAATTTTGGTGAAAAACGAGATTTTACGAAATTGACAGAAAAACAAGTTTTATCGTTTTGAAGAAATATGCAATTTTGTGATTTTGGTAAGAAATTTTATTTTTAGTTTTGGTGGAATAACTTGTTTTTGCGATTTTGATGAGAAACTCGTTTTGCCGTTTTGACGAGAAACGTGTTTTGCGGTTTTGGTGGAAAAATTTTATTTGCAGTTTTAGAGAAAAAATATCGATTTTGGCAAGAAAACTCGATTTTGCAATTTGGCGAAAAACTAATTATGTGGTTTATCTTGAAATTTTCAATAAATTATGTGCAAAACAAATAAATAGACTTAAAAATTATCCACGTTAAACCCAAAGACTAATTATGTTCAGTCCCTTTTAATCTTGTTTTAAAAATCAGAGTTTGAAGATTAAAGATTTTGATTGAGAGTTAGGCCTAACCCTGTTAGTTTGTGCACATTTTAACATTTGCACAAACAATCATTTGCAACACGAAAATAAATCTAGTATATATCTTCTTCTTTTTTTTGTTAAAGTAGAATATATTATTAAATCAAATAGATAATGTGATCGCAACAAAATTTGTCTTAATACCTTTTTAGAAGTATTAAAATAGTAAGTATTTTTGGTATACTACAAATAGTTTCTTAATGCTAAATATGAAAAGCCATTTTATATAGTATCAAGGAAATTATAAATACAGCTAACAATAAACACAAAAGAGACAACTAGACATAATATAATTGCTCACTAATGATTATTAACAGATGATAAGCTTCCCCAGGAAATGAACAAAAGCTTACAAATTTCAAAATACAATTAATTGTCAAAAGACCCCCATTATGAAATTATGCAAGTCTAATAATAAGATAACGAATTTGAAGGACCGACTTTTCCAAATTGTTCCCATATGTTTGTTGATATTATAGAATCTAAGATGGTAAAGAATGACCTGTCTTTTCTTGAAATCGAAATAACTAACAAGAAACAGAATAAAAAAAAAAAGATGAAAACTCGCTATCATTTTTACTTAGTTCGTCACTTTACCAAGACTTGAACAAGTCGAGTTTCTGAAAAATGTTCATGGCTCCCACTATTTCTTTTCATTGTTTCAATTCCTTTATTTTTGGATTAGAAACACTATTTAGTTTAACTTTATTATAGAAAGATGAAAGATCATTTAGTGACCGTTATTCAGTAAGTGTCTTTTTCAATATCACTAACAAATTTCACTTATATATCTTATTTAATACAATAATTTTAATATAGTGTGGTTATGTTCTTAAATCTAAGATTGTAAAGTACATAAACCATTGATAAAATTCAAAAATTTTCCAAAGTCAGTTTTGAAATTTATTTTATACAAATATAAAAAATATTATTTTCATTTTCTCACGATGAGAAATTTATTGAAATACCCATAAAGAGGATGCTAGTACCTTTTACATTATAATATACATAAAAAAATAAATAACAATCCTTATCCATATTGAAATACCCATATTGATTAATTTTGTTATTTTCATTTAGGTTGGTTGTTGTATTGAATATATAAATATATTTATTAAGATTATGTATAACCTAATACATATTGTTTTAAGTATGATATAGATAAGATAAACGAAATTCAGAATGAATATAACTATAACATTTTGAAGTCTCATACATATATAAATTTTACAAAGAACTAAATTGTAGCAATTACTTGATATTTTATTTTTCTAAATTAATATTTTTATTTATTAATAATTATATATAGAATAATAAATAAAATATATTATAAAAGAATATGTTGTTATTTTAGTTAGATTTTTTATTTTGGATATAAGAAATTGGATTAGTTTAGTTATTCATTTTGTGAGTATATTTATTATATATATTCTTTCAGTTTTAAACTGAAGTACAATTATCCTTCTTTTAGTTAAGCTAAATCAAATTAGTAATTTATCGTATTAGTTCAATTCTTCATTTTAGATGTATTAGTATATTTTGTAACATATTTAATAATAAATACTAAATTTTCTTTCTGTGAATTTTTCAGAAATCATATTATATAAGTAAAAAGCGTTTATAGATTTTTATTGTAATTATAAGACATTTATAATCATCTAAAAATTATACAAAAGTAAATAAATAAAACATCTCAATAACACTTATTAGAAATAAATAAATAAATAATACATATGTTACTTTCTGTCACTATATTTTAGACAGAGGGTAACAGAAGTAAAAAAAAATTAAAATTGAAGATTTATTTAATAAGATATTTAGTTGATGAGCTTTTTTATGATTAATCTTTAGTTGAGTAGTTTAATTACTAACAATCTTTTTTGCAATAACTTAATGTTACTTGTTGTTTGTGATTCACAAAACATAAATATTTAATTTATTTTTAAGAGAATGGAAAGAAAATATATAAAAATGCATCACCATAACGAAATCGAAAGGAATAAAATCCAGAAAACTTTAAAACAAAGTCCACAACGATAACCGACTAAACTAAAAGCGCCATATTTTGTTCACTCTCTATATTGTAAGTATAGTAGAGTCCAATACATAACTGAAATCATTCAAACTTGAACACAAGGTGGCACGCATTAGAAGCCTTGAGCAAATTATTCACTTTTTTGTGAGTCCTACGTCTCTGTTTCAACTTATCAAGCTGGCCCGGTTCAATGGGATTTGTAGAGAAAGTTGCATTCTTCAACCCTGCTGCATTCTTTAGAATATATATAGCCACTTCTTCTTCCTTTTCTCTTTTCCAATCGTATCTTTTCCACACAAATGTCTTAAGATGTGACAACAAACATTCAGGGACACACTTTGGTTTATTCCATTCCCAGCCGAGCACATGATAGTCATCAGAATAAATCCTATATTTCTGTAACCAACGAGAAAAAAGGAGTATTCAATGTATATCAATATTATACCATCAAAAATAGCTAGCTGAATAATAAAAGAATAAAATGTCTTACACCATCGAGCTTCAAGACTTGTAGTTTAGGTGAATGTTCGAGCATCCAAGTAAGTAAATCATACCAGCCTGGTTCTTGCGTATACATCTGTAGATATACCAGTTGATAGAAGATACATCCAGTAGTAGGATATATGGTCTATCCATGAGACAAATTAATAACATATACAAATAATGAGATAATCAAAAAAAGTTTTTTTAGTGGAAATACAAAAAAGTTACCTGTGAGGGTGATACATTCAAGACAAGATCTCTGACTGAAACGAGAGATTCACCGATTACATTATGAACTCCAGCAATATTTGCCTCCACCAGCTCCGGTGCATTCAGAGAAAAATGTGGACATGCTAACTCTCCAATCTCTAAGTATTTAAGAGAAGGAACATCTATCACATATCCAACAAACTCGCCATGAAAATTGTCATCATAAATCCTTAATCTCTGCAAAGAAGGGACTTTGATAGTGAAAAATTTCACAGTAGATTCGTAAGTTCGTTCCACAACCAGTTCTTCAAGTCTGGGACAGCCAGATAAAAGGTTACAAATAGATTCATCGTTTGTGTAGAACGCTAGAATGAGATGCAGCGTTTTAAGAGACTTCATCGAACCCGGTGCAGGGATATCTACAAGAATCAGACTCCCGAGTTTCAAAGTCACTAGTGTATCACAAGTGCACAAGCTACTCGTAAATACGAAGTAGTCGACCTCGAATGGCTCGAGGAGAAATTCGAGTACCAATGTACGCAAATTTAGAGCAAACGCAGTTTTAATCCAATGTACAACATCTACCGCATCAGCTTTATCTGATCCAAAGCTGAGATGAAAACTCTCTAGAACCTTAGGTTCATATGAAAGGAGAGACTTGTGAACAGTCTGTGAAAATGTTTGGAGTTCACTCTGGTAATCCTCAGAATAAAAATTCAATTTTGGCACCGACTTCCAACGAGACTGCCATTCTTTAGACAAGACACTCGTTGATACGGCAGTTTTTATTGGAACTAAAGATAGGATTTCCAGAATCAAATTTTCATCCAGCTGACCGATCATGTCCTCAGTCATGACACCGGTCTTTGGAAAACTTTTTACTGCAAAAAAGAAATCAAAGAAAAAATATATATTTACTTAAGAGTTTCAGTTTGTATTAAAATTCAAAACTCTTTTAAACAAAGAAATATACCTTTTTCAGTTGTTGTTGGCATTGTTGCTATTAAAATCTTTCAGATCAATGCACTGATATTTGAAAAATATTTTTACCCAAAAATTGGCTTGCACAAATCAAATGTTAACAAGTAAAAAACACAAAATATTAAGATTTCTTGTTGTAAATTGCAGATTTTGTTTTCAGTTGGTGGTCTCTAGACATCTAATATATTTAAGATGAAACATCGGTATCTAAGAACAAACAAAATCGGAAGAATCATTCATGGCTCTCTGATACCATAGAAAAACTTAAAAGGGATGAAAAGATTTGAAGAAAAGTATTTAGTTTTGCTTTGTTATTTATTTAGTTAGGCTCGAGTAAATCGTTTTATAGAGGATATATGTCAATGCCAACTTAAGGTTCATGATTGATTCGAGAGTAAACCATATCTGTTTGCAATCTTGTTTGATGACGTGTTTTACTCGTACTCGTTGTACTAGTTTTGTGTAGATAAGATGTTTTTTAGTCAATGTAACCGTTGTATATTTTAAAGAAAAAGATTTAATCCTTATTTATTTAGTTAGATTCGAGTATATCAATTTATATAAAAAACAATTTAGAAAGAGGACATGTGTCAATGTCAACTCAAGGTTCGTGATTCGACAGTAAACCATATATGTTTGCAATTTTTGTTTGATGACGTGTTTTACTCGTACTCGTTGTACTAGTTTTGTGTAGATAAGATGTTTTTTGGTCAATGTAACCGTTGTATATTTTAAAGAAAAAGATTTAATCCTTATTTATTTAGTTAGATTCGAGTATATCAATTTATATAAAAAAACAATTTAGAAAGAGGACATGTGTCAATGCCAACTCAAGGTTCGTGATTCGACAGTAAACCATATCTGTTTGCAATCTTTGTTTGATGACGTGTTTTGCTCGTACTCGTTGTACTAGTTTTGTGTAGATAAGATGTTTTTTGGTCAATGTAACCGTTGTATATTTTAAAGAAAAAGATTTAATCCTTATTTATTTAGTTCGATTCGAGTATATCAATTTATATAAAAAAACAATTTAGAAAGAGGACATGTGTCAATGCCAACTCAAGGTTCGTGATTCGACAGTAAACCATATCTGTTTGCAATCTTTGTTTGATGACGTGTTTTGCTCGTACTCGTTGTACTAGTTTTGTGTAGATAAGATGTTTTTTGGTCAATGTAACCGTTGTATATTTTAAAGAAAAAGATTTAATCCTTATTTATTTAGTTCGATTCGAGTATATCAATTTATATAAAAAAACAATTTAGAAAGAGGACATGTGTCAATGCCAACTCAAGGTTCGTGATTCGACAGTAAACCATATTTGTTTGCAATCTTTGTTTGATGACGTGTTTTACTCGTACTCGTTGTACTAGTTTTGTGTAGATAAGATGTTTTTTGGTCAATGTAACCGTTGTATATTTTAAAGAAAAAGATTTAATCCTTATTTATTTAGTTAGATTCGAGTATATCGATTTATATAAAAGAACAATATAGAAAGAAGACATGTGTCAATACCAACTCAAGGTTAATGATCTGAGAATAAACCATATATGTTTGCAATCTTTGTTTGATGACGTGTTTACTCTTACTCGTTGTACTAGTTTTGTGTGGATAATATGTTATACTTTTGGTCAATACAACCATTGTATATTTTAAAGAAAATGATTTAATTTTACATTTTTATTTATTTAATTAGATTCGAGTATATCAATTTATATAAAAGAACAATATAAAAAGAGGACATGTGTCAATGCTAATTCAAAGTTCATGATCTGAGAGTGAAAAAATAAATGTCTGCAATATGTTTTTGATGAGGTGTTTTTGTTGTACTCGTTGTATTGTTCTTGAATGGATAAAACTGTATTTTTGGTTAAAGGGATTAATTAACCATTATAAATTTTGACAAAGTTATGAGTTTATTGGGCTTTTATTTTTTTGGTTGATCCACTTTGCATTTCTGATGTTGAATTATAGCTTTCCTGATTCATCTTCTTATCTTGTAAAGTCTATTGAACCTCTATGTAAGCTGACAGTTTTTTTTTCTTACTTTGTTAAAAAGACTTGAATTGTTGTCATTCTTCTTTGATGCATACTTTGGCTGCCTTGGCCAACATCTATGATTCTTCTTAGGTAGTTATGATGTGGTGATTCATATAATAGGACGGTTATGAATTGACTCAAGGTGAACACTTTTCAAGGGACTTCATAGAAACAAGAGAATATCATCTAACTTAACTAATAGTACAAAACCACATCATATAACCTTTCTTATGTTAAAGGAAACTTCGTCTCTGCCTACAAAATCTCCAAGAGTCAAAACAAACGATAGAGAGAAGATTGAGAAAAAATATACTGGTTAATCTTGACTAATAGTTTTGGTGATTTGGCTGAGGTGTTTCTCTAAATAAAGAAAAGAAAATGATGCTGTTCAAACCGAGTCTCCTACACGGTTGTGAATGCTTTAGGCCTTTGGTGGTGGTTTCAGCAATGCTGCTAGTCGAGGCTGTTGTCTATCATGGTCAACAGATTACATCAGTACACTTAGTCTTACTGAAAACACATGAGATCAATATAATGTATATAAAACATGAGATCAACACATATGTAGGTGATGATTACCATTTTAATGTTTTAGTAAGTTTTAATCATAAAACACCTTTTAATAACATTGTACCTAGCTTAGATTTCAGATATGAAAATTAAATTAGAAATGGTCATAAATTTGATGCTGGGAATGATTTATTCTCCTAAACATAATTAATTTAGTTTAGTTTAAACCTCAATTTAAAGAAATGTAGAAACTTTCTAGTCATTCAGAAAAAAGTAAAATGAAAAAGAATCGAGAAACATATTTAAACCCCCAACTATTTTAAATTGGATGAAAAACCTTCAACTAATATTTTATTCTTTTAATCTCTAACTATGAAACCGTTAATGTTGTTAACCTTCCGTTAACAAAATCAAAATTTCTTAACGGAGACCCGTTAAACTGAACAGGGCGTTTCATGTAATCACAAAAACGACATGATGTTCTTATAATCAATAGATATTTTAAAGATTTAAATCCCAACTATTTTTAAATTGGATAGAAAACCACCAACTAAAACTTTATGTTTTTAAACCCTCAGCTATTAAACCTTTAATGCTTTTAACCCTCTGTAAACAAAGTCATATATTTTCTGAACGGGAACCATTAAATTAAACACAAAGTTTCATGTAATCACATAAACTACATGAAATGCTTACCCCCCTTATATGAGTGAGCAATGACAATGACAATTCGTCCTCAAATAAAAAAATTAGAGTTCTTCTTCCTTTTCAAGAACCATTGAAGGTGAGATAAGTCAAAAAGTTGTGTTGTTTCTAATTCTAATTCGTTCCCTCCTATTCATTTACTTAACACTCCAAAATTCACCTTTCTACGCCCAAAACTTTGTCGAGATCAAATTTGTTTCGAAAAGATGACTTTGTTTACGACCTTTAGTAAACAAAGTCGTCTTTTTGGAACGTAAACTCGTTAAACTGAAACGCATCGTTTCATTTAATCACATAAATGACACAAGATGCTTAAAAGTTAAAACCACTTTATCAATGGTCAGGGACAGTCATGATTCATCCCCAAATCAAAGATTAGGGTTCTTCTTCCTTTTCAAGAACCATCGAAAATGAGATAAGTCAAACTTTGTTGTTTCTATAGGAGGTGATCAATTTGCGTAGAAAAATGTGAATTTTGGAATGTTAAGTAAATGATCAGGAGAGAAAGAAATAGGATTAGAAACGATACATCTTTTTGATTTATCTCACCTTTGATAGTTCTTGAAAAAGACAAACTCTAATTTTATTTTATTTGAGGATGAATTGTGATTGTCATTGCCCATTGATATTGGGGGTTTTAAGCATTTCGTATTGTTTATGTGATTACATAAAAATTTAACGGATTCTCGTTTAGAGAAGATGACTTTGTTTACAAAGGATTAAAGGCATTAAAGATTTAATAGTTGAAAGTTTAAAAATATATAATTTTATTTGGGGGTTTTCCATCCGATTTAAAAATAGTTAGATGTTTAAATCACTAAAATATCTATTGATTATAAGAACCTTTTGTTGTTTTTGTGTATAAATGAAATGTCGAGTTTCGATTTAACGGATCTTCCATTAATTTAACGGGAGTAATGGTTTAATAGTCGGAGGTTTAAAAACATAAAAATTTTAATTGGATGTTTTTTTATCCGATTTAAATAACTAAAAACCCTTTAGTTTATGGACTTTATTGCATTTGTTCGAAAAAAAATAAAGATTTGTTTTAATTAATCTGTTCACAAAAAAAATAAGAAAATACCTCAAAGATTTCTACTCCGACACGAAACATCTCAGTCTCGACTCTCCGAAAACCCTTCTTACGATTCTTGTCTCGTAACCTAATTGGTCACATTTCCGGCAGCGATGATTTCTAGATAGCTTCCGCTGACTGATTCCCAACTCTCTCTAGCGGCATCCATGGCAATGAGACTTCCTCGTCTCGTTGCTATTGCCTTTACACTTTCTTTACTTTCAAGCCTTCTCCCTCTCCCTATCTCTCTCGCTGGTGAGTTTTATCGCTATGTTGATTTTGATAAAGAAGATTAGTTTGTTAAAGAAGATTTCATTTTGGTTTTGTGTGTGTGTGTGTAGGTGAGATAACATCAATTGAATCTGTGCCTGACCTTCAGAAGCTTATGTATGTTGCTGTTGATGGCTATCCTTGTGTACGCCTTCTCAATCTCTCTGGAGAGATTGGGTGTTCCAGTAAGCTTCTTTTTTCTCTTACTTGGCCGTCCCGTAACTGACTGTTACTATTCGAGATTAGTTCCCCTGATTTTTTATTTTGTTTATAAATACTCAGATCCTGGATTGAGTAAGGTGGTGGCTCCAATCATTAAACTAAAGGATGTTAGAGATTTGGTTCAGCCACACACTGTTTTGGTCACAGCTGATGAAATGGAAGATTTCTTCACCAGGCATGTCCCTTTTCTCCTGTAGCTGGTTGGTGTTTACTTAACATCTATAAATGAACTCACTTTTGTTGTTAGTGCATCCGGAACTAATGCATTATGTATTCACTTTCTTTGTAGTTTTATGTGTCCTTTTCAATTCTACAAACTATCTTTGTTAGATTCTGTACCTCTTAAACAATTTACGCTAGAGTCCTGCATTGTGCGTTCTGTCTTACTTGTGGCAGGATTCGTTAGAGTTTGTTAAACCAGAAAAACGACTCATGATTTAGTACCATTTTTCAGGGTGTCAAATGATTTGAGTTTTGCTAGCAAAATTGGTGGCGTTCTAATTGAGTCAGGATCTAGCTTTCAACAAAAGTTAAAAGGTACTATGCCAATCCGCATTTTCTATTGTTCTGTCCCTCTTATCTATGTTCATGGCATTATTGTTTGTTTCTTCTTTCTCGTAGGTCTTTCCCCTGATAAAATGTTTCCTCAGGCGGAGTTTTCACCATATAAAAACGTTGAGTACAAATGGAATCCAATGGTATGATATCAAAAACTCTGAATCTTTGAAGTTACATCTTGTGATGCATGTATGTCGGTTAGAAAATATCTTAATCAGTTATTACCAAATTCATTGTCAAGCATTTCCAAGCTGTATGCTATTTTTTACTGGAATTATACGACTACATGCTCACACATCAAAAATCCTTATCTTGTGATTTGTTATTGGTATGTATTTGAAAACGGAATGCTTGTATGTGCTAAGATTTTCACTTACAAAGAAGTTCGTAAGACAGTCGCATATTATCTACCTTAGTAAAATAATAGTGCAACTTATTCTTTTTTCATGGAGAAGAAAGTGGTTTCAATTTTATAAGTAGTTGCAGACAATGGGTCTCTAGCCCTCTTAACCATTCTAAAAAATCATACATTTTATTTGCAGGCATCAAGCATTATGTGGAAAGCTTATAATTTTCCTGTGTACTTATTGTCAGAAAGTGGTTTATCAGCTGTGCACGAGGTATCCTTCAAACTTGCATTCTCTGGAAATTATAAACATGAGTTTCTATTTCGTGGGGAAAAGAAAGGCTGATAGCATTATGTCTGTTTGTCACTCTTAAGAGCAGTATTCCTTGATGGGAAACATGTTGCACGAGACCATTTTCTCAATGTCATTTGGAATGAGTACTCTTACTTTAGATTGCAGACAGTTGGCTAAACATTGATTACCGAATTATGCATAAGAATACAAATTTGGTCCTTGAATGTTTGTCTTATGCATCTGGGTGCAGCTGAAAGTTTATAGCTTTCGAAGTGCAAATTTATTGGTTTCCTTAGCGTGAAATTCGAACCAACCATTGCCTTTCCATTTGTCTTGCGGTAGTGGCAAATTCATGACCTACCTGTAGTTTCAGAGATTGTTGACAAGACTAAAATAAAGTGTTTACAGGGCTGGTCAGCTACCCCAGTAGATATATCATATATGTTGCTGTTATTACCAGATGAGACTCTGTCAAGAAGCTAGATATATGTATATTGTTGTGTTGGTACTAATCCTAAATTGTCTGGCTGTCAAGTTATCTGAATAGATTTACTTTGTTGACTTTTTACTTGCATGCTAATAGCTAATATTTTTGGGCAGTTCCTTTCCAAGAAAGACATGAAGCATAATACTTACACCAGTGACGTCGCTGAATTCAATATGGTTATGGAGGTATTTATTTGGCTTTAGCAATCTAGCTCACTGGAGTGTCAAACATCTTTTTGAATTTTTACTGTGACTGATATTTTGAACCTTTATTTTATGGATTAGACTACCAAAGCTGGTACACACAATTCGGAGTCTTGTTTACAGGAAGGAACCTGCCTCCCATTGGGCGGATATAGGTAACTTTTTTGGAAGGTCTAAATGCTCTCAAGCACTGTCTGATTTCAAAACATGTGTTAACTTTTTAACGAATAGGTTCTGTATCTAATATCTTTGTTATGAAGTACAGTGTTTGGTCCTCACTTCCACCAATCGACGTTTCGTCTTCCAACAATCGCAAGCCAATTGTGCTAACTGTGGCGTCCATGGATTCTGCATCATTTTTCCGTGACAGGAGCTTCGGTGCAGATTCACCAATATCTGTGAGATCTTGCGATTTATTGCTTCTGGCTTGACCTATATATGTGGTATTTACTCTTCTTCTCAGATTCAATGTTCAATGACTCATTTGGTTTTCAGGGACTGGTAGCTCTTCTGGGAGCAGTTGATGCTCTTTCTCGAGTTGAGGGTTTTAGTAATCTCAAAAAGCAGGTGCATTGTGAATTTGTTGTTATTAAACTGCAATAGCTTGCACTTTGCTGTCTTGTGCCTCTTATAGCTTGACGTGTATATCCTGCAGCTTGTGTTTTTGGTTTTGACCGGAGAAACGTGGGGTTACCTTGGCAGCAGGAGGTTTTTACATGAACTGGATCTGCATTCAGATGCTGTAGCAGGCCTTACCGATACTCCAATCGAAACGGTAAGCTTTGTTGTTTTGATCCGACAAAGTTTGTAGAGACAGCAAGTCTTATGCATGAATACCCTTGTGATATTGAGGGCCCTTAAGAATTTGTCGTCTTCTATAATCTATCAGGTGCTTGAAATAGGATCCGTTGGAAAAGGCTTGAGTGGAGGGATCAATACCTTCTTTGCTCATAAAACCAGGGTGAGATATTCCTGATACGCTGCATCTCGTACGTAATTCATTAGATCATCTGAATCTGTCGCAGAGCGACTTAACCTCAACATTTGGTGTTCTGCTTTAGGTTTCTTCTGCTACAAACATGACACTGGATGCCTTAAAGATAGCTCAGGATTCATTTGCATCAAAGAATATCAAGATTGTTTCAGCCGATAAGACGAACCCTGGAATACCTCCATCATCCATGATGGCATTCATGAAGAAGGTACAATATGCTTTTCAAGTATATATAGATGGAAAGGCAATTCAAATTTGAATTCGGAATTATATGAGCATGGATCTTTTGATCTCATTATATTTGCTGTAAGAGATCATGAAATGATAGGAAAAATATGCTTAATGTTAGATGTGGGTTCCAATCAAATGGGCTAGAGTGAGAAAGGTATAACATCATATTTCATTGTTGCAGAACCCTCAGACTTCAGCTGTTGTTCTTGAAGACTTTGATACCAAGTTTGTGAATAAGTTCTACCATAGTCACCTCGATGATTTGTGTAAGAAGTGTTACAGCCTGTCTTTCTCTTCTTTTCAGTCCGAAACACCGTTTTCAACTTTTTCTGATCCTTTCTGGTATTTATATTGCAGCAAATATCAACTCCTCATCCGTAGTAGCAGCTGCTTCTGTCGTGGCCCGTACGCTTTACATCCTTGCAAGTGACCGCAAAGATTCAGCTCTGGGATCTATCCATGTCAATGCTTCTTTCGTTGAAGAGCTTCTAGCCTGTCTCGTATCTTGTGATCCGGGCTTATCATGCAACTTGGTCAAAGATTATATTTCACCGACAAACACTTGCCCAGGCAACTATGCTGGCGTCATGATTGGAGAACCTTCCTCCAAACCTTACCTTGGTTCCGTCAGCGACGTTTCTAGATTCCTATGGAACTTTCTTGCTGAAAAAACA
The DNA here is from genome assembly GCA_018703725.1 of Brassica juncea. NCBI lineage: Eukaryota > Viridiplantae > Streptophyta > Magnoliopsida > Brassicales > Brassicaceae > Brassica > Brassica juncea. Next base: position 1,848,673 of record CM031940.1, on the reverse strand, counting down.
TCTGTCCAAAAGGGAAACACAACCTCGGTTTGTTCAAAAGGAAGCTGTAGCAGAACCGACCAAGTGTGTATCAAAGCAGAGAGCAACAAGGAGGGAACATGCGTGATCTCCACAACCAGGTAAACTCTTTTCGCATAGAAATGTGAAATTATAAGCTAGTGATGTCACATCAGAACTGTGCTTGGGGCCTTACATGGTCTGAAGAAGCTTTCTTCAACAAAGCTTAGGGTTGATTCGGTTGTTCTGGTTGTGTCAGGTATGTTCCAGCATATTCAACAAGGTTGAAGTATGCAGATGGCGCTTGGACTATTCTGCACCAAAACACATCGGATTCTATGGGGATGGTTGATCCGGTCTGGACGGAGAGCAACTGGAACACTATAGGCATGCAAGTGTACACGGTCCAGCACTCAGCATACGACAATGCAGTCCTTGTAGCGGGTATTACAGTCGCAACATTGGCTTATGTTGGAATTATGGTTGCCAAATCGTTCATCAGAAAAGCTTTGAAGCAGGACTGAGACTTGATTGTAGCTTACAAAATTTTACTTCGTCAGTTTTCCCCCATGCAACACCAACTGTACGGTGGTAGAAAACAGTTGTTCCTACTAAGCTATATTGAAAACAGTTGTTCCTTTTTTCTCACAATTCACTACTTAAGCTATATTGAAAATAGTTGTTCTTTTATTTTTTTTTGGAGAGAGTTCATATTAAATTCTCAGTATTGATCAAAAATAAGCAAGCTTGAATAAGCAAAGTTCTGTAAACAGTTAAACAGTGAAGAAGTAAGGGATATTTTTTTCTAGCAGAAAAGATTTCAAGTTAGGTTGCAGATATTAATGGAGCTTACTTTGGAACAACATTCCCTCGTTTGTTATGGGAACTTAAAGCCGCAGAAACTGACTCAAAGCCTAGTATGTCCCAAGAATCTGTGGGTTTAAAGTACACAAATCAATGATATGCTAGTAAAAGCGATGATAGCTCAGATTTATCTTCCCATGGAGTAAAACAATCACTGCTCTTTTGACAATTTGAGGGATTCAAAAGATTTTTTGCCTTATTAGTTGGAACTTTTGTTTTTGTTATGGGAATTCTTTTATGTTTGATGCAACCATGCTAAAAAGCTTCTTTTTTTTCTTTGGAGAGTTTTTACATACGGAGGTAATATTTGATCGATTGTTCACTATCCTTTTTTATACTAAAGATATACATCTACAGCAATAATTAGAGGATCTACACTGGAAGATAATTCAATTTCATCTTGCAAACACTGCACAGATCAAATGTAAGGAAATAACAGAAAAAGTAGTATCTTACTTTGGATTATCTACTTCTTTCTTCGCATATTACTTGACTTATCAGCCTTATCTAGTCGTTTCTACTTTTACCAAGTCATTATTGTTTTGACAACTCTCAAAACTATATATGGATCATTGACCAGAATAGTTGACTTTTAATTTGAAATAATAATAAAAAAAGCTGTTAAAATGGATAAGGAAGAAAACAAAAGGTAAAATATCCATGGATCTTCTAATTTTAACGTGAGAATAAGATTAGTTTTCGGATCATTAAGATTATCTTCAAAGTTCAAAGCAATATCTCTTTTGCCTCCTTTCTCTTCTATATAAACATCGCATCAAAATCTATTTCTCTTCATCACAGAGTTCCCTCTCGCATAATAAATTTATTAACAAATCAAATAAAACAAAATAAATCGGTGTGATCATAGAGTTTCATGCACAAATGACTGCTTCAAAGATTGTTTTTGTGTTACTATTGCTTGTATTAATCAATATAAGCAGTAATAATATCAATGGTGTCAATGCATTTCACAAAGTTATCAAAAAAATGCAATCTAAATCGACATCGTTAGAGGTAGTGAGCCATCTTCATAGAACCGGCTTTCACTTTCAACCTCCCCGTCATTGGATTAACGGTAAGTTGTGACAAGTTATTCAAACTTCATATTTATTTCAGAAAGAATATAATAAGAACGATAAGAAAATTTTTGTTTTTAATTGTTGATGTAACCAAAACATACTGTTGTCTAACCATTGTTTTCCTTTGGTTTGTTGTTTTTTGCAACTATCTTTTTGGTGGCCTTCTCGACTCCAACAGATCCAAATGGTAAGTTCATCACATTTTTATCTATTTGAAACTAATAACAAAAAACATGATATGATTATAATAACAAAAAAAAAACATTATATCAATATAATGTGACGATATTCTAAATAAAACAGGTCCAATGGTGTACAAGGGAGTCTACCATCTTTTCTACCAATACAATCCCAAAGGTGCGGTTTGGGGTAACATTGTGTGGGCTCATTCAGTTTCTAAGGACTTGATCAATTGGGAAGCTCTTGAACCGGCTATTTACCCATCCAAATGGTTTGATATCAACGGTACATGGTCCGGTTCAGCCACCAAAGTACCGGGGAAAGGACCGGTTATCCTCTACACTGGTATCACCGAGAACCATACTCAGATCCAAAACTATGCCATTCCCCAAGACCTTTCCGACCCATACCTCAAGAAATGGATTAAGCCAGACGATAACCCTATCGTAAGACCCGACCACGGCGAGAATGGATCCGCTTTCCGTGACCCGACGACTGCTTGGTTCAACAAAAAAGATGGGTACTGGAGAATGCTTGTGGGCTCAAAGAACAAGCGTAGAGGAATTGCTTATATGTACAAAAGTCGTGACTTCAAGAAATGGGTCAAAACTAGACGTCCCATACACACTAGAAAAGCTACTGGTATGTGGGAATGTCCTGATTTTTTCCCGGTTTCCATCGGCAAGAAAACCGGTTTAGACACCAGCTACGACGGTCCTAACACCAAGCATGTGTTGAAGGTTAGCTTGGACTTGACCAGGTACGAGTACTACACTCTTGGAAAGTATGATACCAAGAAGGATCGTTACAAGCCCGACGGTACCACTCCTGATGGCTGGGATGGTTTGAGACTAGATTATGGCAACTTCTATGCGTCAAAGACATTCTTTGATGAAACGAAGAACAGAAGAATCCTTTGGGGTTGGGCTAATGAATCTGATAGTGCTGTGGAAGATACCTTGAAGGGTTGGGCCGGTGTTCAGCTTATCCCAAGAACGGTCTTGCTTGACTCTACTGGTAAACAACTCGTGTTTTGGCCTATTGAAGAGATTGAGTCGTTGAGAGGAAAGAATGTTCAAATGAACAACAAGAAAATAGAGATGGGTCAACGCTCTGAGGTCCAAGGAATCACCCCGGCTCAGGTAGTTATCATGTTTTTTTACTATGTACACTTATCAAGATTTATACTTAATTAAAAAAAATGATTTATACTTAATTAAAAAAAAAAGATTTATACTTAATTAAGATATAGCCGAATGAAACATTGGCTTTGGTCTGCAAATTTAAAAATTTATTATATATAGATCACATGACTCCTAAAATTTGAACGTAAATACAGGTTGATGTGGATGTGACATTTAACGTTGGAAGTCTAGACAAGGCAGAAACATTTGACGCGAGTTTTGCAACAAAACCACTAGATTTATGTAACATGAAGGGTTCAAATGTGACTGGAGGGGTTGGACCTTTTGGTTTGATCACCTTGGCTACATCTGATCTACAAGAATACACTCCCGTCTTCTTCAGAGTCTTCAAAGATGCCACAACCAACAAGCCTAAGGTCCTTATGTGCTCTGATGCCAAGCCGTATGTTTTCAAAACTCTATAGCTATATTATACGCTTTTGGCTAATCTTTTTATTTAGCTATTATGGGATATCGATATTCATCTTTAAACTACATGAACACCACGTTTTTTACGTTTTGTAGAATCCACATATATGTTATGGCTAGACTATCATTATATATAGACACAAAACTCACTTTTACGTTTAAAACTTGTTGTTTTTAATTTGGTTTTTCTAACACTTAAACTTATATATACACACAGTTCAACTCTCAAAGGAGACACCGGCACTGACTCCACAGAGAAGATGTACAAACCATCGTTTGCTGGTTTTGTCGATGTTGATCTCGCCGACGGAAAGATATCTCTAAGGAGTTTGGTATATACAAAACTTTTTCATTTTTATTCTGAAAAATATTTTGTACAAAAGCAAATTAAAATATTAGATGACATAGTTTATAGGATATTGCACTAATTAATAATCTGTGCAGATTGATCACTCGGTCGTGGAAAGCTTTGGAGCAAAAGGAAAGACAGTGATAACATCTCGAGTGTATCCGACCAAAGCTGTAGGTGATAACGCTCATTTGTTTGTCTTCAACAATGGGTCACAGCCTGTGACTGTCGAGAGCCTCAACGCATGGAACATGCAGAAGCCCCTGAAAATGAACCAAGGAGCTAAATGATCACATTCTTTTTATTTTTTCTTTAATTAATAAATTTCATTTATTTTTTACAAGAAAGAGAGAGAGTCTGTGACAATATTATAGAGAAGAGACTTACTGTGTTTCTTTTCTATCGATTCATTTGTACATAGTCCATTGCTTTATATGGACTAGAATCTCAATAAAATCACTATTTATGAAATAAAATACATACAGAGTAAATGATGAAACAGCAGAGCGCAGGCTTCCTCAAATTGTTCTACGCAGTATGCACCTTTCAATAAGGCTGGACATTATTATTCTTGTTACTTGCTTTAAAATCTTACTTCATTCGTACCCACCTTGAAAATTCAATTCGTACCCACCTTGAAAATTCAAGTACTCGGTGTTGGCAAGGAAAATAACAAATCGATAATTTTCATTACTTATAAGACCAAGTCAAATATCAAGTATCATTATTTTTTTAGTACTTGATTCGTTACTTGTTATTTTTACTTGCACCATTACTTGCTATTTGTTATATACTTGTTCATATTTGTCTTTTCTTTTACTTGCATTTAGGATTGAACAAAAAATATTCATTATTTTTCTTGTACTTGCTACTTGTTTCGTATCCATCTTAATTTTTAAATACTCATCATGATCTAGTCAAATATTAAATAATAATAAATATTAAAAATTGGCTATATGACTTGTTATTACCTATTACTTGTTAATAGAAAACATTTTTGTCATTGTGAAAATTATACAATGCTTATATATCGAAGTATTCATATGTTTTTTATTTGTCTTCTTTATAATATGAACAAATATTTCGTTTAAAATAATTCACATGTTCTTTTAAGTAAAAAATAAACAAAACAAACTTTCATGTATATTTCTAATAGAATATAATTTAGTAAATAGTGTTCTTAAATGCTCAGAAAAACTCGTAAATAATTCACAAGTACTTGTAAATAGTTAATCAGTACTTGTAAATTAATAGAATAGAACATGGCAAATAACTTGCAAGTAATTCATTTTTGATCAAGTACTCGAAATGACAAGTACTCGTTTTTAACAAATCAAGTACAAATCAAAAATGTTATTACTCGTAGCAAAATGTTATTACTCATAGCAAATCAAGTAGCAATTACACGCATAATAGCAATTACTTACCTTGTGTCCAGCCTTACCTTTCAAGGACAACTAGAATACATGAATCTTTGTTCCTCGTGGAGGGATTAAATGTTGTGGTTAATATCTTTGTTTCTATTTTTAGTTGATTCTCAAGTCTACCCATGCATACCCAAACTGTTGTCTTCTAAGTTATTCAACCGTAACAATATTAACTAATGATTTTCGAACAATTTTACTAGCAGTTTTAAAATATTACACTTAAATTTCGTTAGCATCGTCTAGGATGCACAAATAAATCGGAAGAAGCATATGCAGAATGGAATAATAAAAACAAATAAGTGAATAAGCATGAATAGAAAACAAAATCCTTTTACTGATATAATCTTTGAACATCAAAATTCACTGAAGCAAAAACAACCTTATCAAAGGGCAGAGATAAAACAAACAAAAAGAAAGAGGCAAGCAAGATCAGGTTCTTGAAACGAGTCTACTTGATCTTCTTCTTAGGCCTCAACTGCAAAATAAAAACAAATATTCAGATATTAGTTTAACAGAAATTGAATAAGATTTTAAGAAATTTAAAAAACAAAGCAGCAAAAACTGAACCTGGTTGCTATGGCCACACTTCTTCTTCCTGCAGTTCACAGCTCTTGGGTGAAGACGAGCATAGCACCTAATTGCAGGTGTGACATAACATTAGAAACAATGCCAACAAAAAAAACATCATCAAAACCGGAAAACAACACAACTAGCACACTCTAAATCCAAAACAAAGCATAGACGCCAAACTTGTCTTCAAACAGACACCACAAAGATTATTCAACAATAATATCCAAACACGACAATGAAACATGTATCCAAAGTATAATTTAACAAATGTACCATTCAAGAAAATCATCTGGAAAGATAAGAGAATTGACCAGCTGACAAAGTTTGGAGAATGAAATATATTGATATAGGGAACATTTATAACCTCGCACGCATTGTAACTTGCTAGAGAAGCTAAGTTAATTCCCCCAGACACAATTAAAACCCTATCACAGTATTAAACTAATTCCAAAATGACAAAAGACTTTGGAAGCTTACTTGCGGCAAATCATCTTGTCCTGATTGTACTTACGAGCCAAAGCCATCAAAGAAGGCTCGATGATACCTCCTCTAAGCCTCAACACAAGATGAAGCGTTGACTCTGTGAAACAGAACATTTAACCTTTTAAGAACTGAGAATGTTTTTTATTCAGACAAGTCAGAGTTGTAACCTTTCTGGATGTTGTAGTCAGCCAAAGTACGTCCATCTTCGAGCTGTTTTCCGGCGAAGATCAATCTCTGCTGATCCGGAGGGATTCCTGGTGAATGATGAGAGATCTGATTAAGTGTCTCAACTGAATAGGAGAATAGAAAATGTAAAAAGGTACCTTCTTTGTCTTGGATCTTGGCCTTGACATTGTCGATGGTGTCGGAGGACTCGACCTCGAGGGTGATGGTCTTCCCGGTTAGGGTTTTCACGAAGATCTGCATCTTTCTGTTCGTCTTCTTTCCGCTGAGTTAAACTAGAGAAGGAGGCGGGTTTTATGCTCTTTCATTTCTAGGGTTTTGTATATTATTGGGCCGGGCTATTCTGTGAGTTAAAGGCCCATAGGAGACATTTGCTAGAGCAACAGAGGATGTTTAAGGAATGGATTTATAACGGACGTATCCCATGTCAATGGAAGAAACCAACGAGTTAATGGCTGAAATGTAAGATGAATGTTTGTGGTTAAAAAATAGTCCTACAATCATTAAAAAAAGAAATTGATGAAATTTCAAATTTATTGATCTATTAAAAAGGAACATTTACAAAAAAATAAACTAAAAAATGTAGTTACGCAAAAGGCCATTCAGTTTATGTTCAGCTCGGAATTTTAGAGAGAAGATCCTGTTCTTGATGGTCTTGTTGACTAGGGAAACCATCTGTTCAGTTCCTTGATACACCACTGTCTATATATCAATGCCACTTTTAACACTCATAAAACATAGTTTCAAGACTAGATATATATTTTTAATAGTGAATTAAATCTTATTTCATAAAGATAATATAAAAATTTTGTATTTATCTTTCTTATAATATTTTTAATAACTCTATATAAATTTTGAAATTATATAACTTTAGTTTTATCAAATTTGAATTTTTTTGTGTTCTTATATAGCATTATTTTGTTCATTTATTAATTTAATAAAAATATAACTTACATGAATATAATAATATAAAACTACATAATTGATTGAATAATTAATATTATTTTAATGTTTTATATGATGTGAACAATTTACATGAAAATGGCTAATTATATATATGTTTTTAAAATAACAATATGAAAACATAAATTTAATTAAATTTCTGAAAATTTGCTTTACAAATAATTTAGCTAACTGCATAATATATAATTATAAGAAATGACTATAAAACAGATTTTATATCCAAGAACCCTAATTGTATCACAAAAATCTATGCTGATTCTATTTAAACCTCACTAACGCTAAGCAACTGACTATGAACTGTTGGAGATCCCATAGATTTTTTTGCCATTTATCTGAAATTAACTATATTTACTAAAATATAATCATCACATATATATTCTTAGGATACCTAAATTTGGATTAGGATTGATATTATTAAAATATTTTAAACTTGAGGTATTTATCAATATATTAATATGTATATATATATTATTTTTTTAATAGTTTAAATATAGATAAATTTAAAATTTTAAAATATTTTGAAATATATTCGATTGTTCTTTAATTTTACTATCATTTCCTCTCTCCTCAAAAACCTTTATCTTCTCTCTAGTGTTTTCAAGTTGATGTTCACCAACCTCGTTTGCTTCCACAGAGTCGAAATCAAATTTAGACTCTTATGTTGTTTTCTCTTTTCGTTATTTGGGTTGATCTTTCTTTTCTTGGTTTTTCTCTCTCAGTTATTAGATATCCTTTTATACCTTGATCTATTCTATGTATTCTTCGGGGGCGGGGGGGATTAAGAGTTGATGTCGATCTTCCTTGGCTCTAATCGTTGCATGCAATATCTAGTCAACTCTGATTTGTACTATCCTTACCTTTCAGATACGCTTTTGTTTGAATCTGATTTCTATTAGAAGGATTTTCATGTCGACTCCAAGTTCTCTTTGCTCATCTCTGGTCTCGTTCTTCTTCCTTCTCGGTTCCTCGAGAGAAGTTGAATATGGGCTTTGATTGGATGTTCTCCTTGTCTTCTATCTTAAGATCTTAGTGAGATCTAATCAATTGTCTTGCTTCAACTTGGCGTTTCCAGTTGTTTTTTTCGACACCCCTTTCCAATTTAAGGCTTAAGAACTCAAAGAAAGTTATATGTTGCTGCTGTATGGAGCTTTGGTTGTTAATTCGCCAGGGTGTTATACTATAGGAGGTATCACGACCCGGATTACTGGATTTTTGATGGCTTCTTCGATTTGGTTCTACCAAAGGAGCTTGTTTGGTATCCATGTAAACTGTTCTATATATTTATGGATTCAACTGATCTACTATTGGGCTACACTTGTTATGTACTTTTGTTTTTTAGGCTAGTTGTTTGTTTTGATTCTATCTTGACTCCTATTTACGAGATTTACTGAATCGTCATTTGTTGTATCACCTTAGTGTGATTAATGTAATCTCTTTTTTAGTGTTTAAAGAAAGATTTAAATTTTATTATTGCATTCGAATAACAGTTATAGCACAAGCTAAACTTTTTAGAGAGATCAATCATATAATAAACATATAAAATAAGGGTCAATGAATTAGATTTGTAACATTTTCTCTAATATTATCTTCAAACACAAAAGTATTATTTCCTTTTTAAGAAAATCGACATGGTCATTCAAAACCCTCACAACAAATTTCCTCTGCCATTACGAATATATCTTTCTTCTCTTCCTTTTCTGATATTCAAAATTTTGGAGCTGATTAGAACGGGTGTTAGATTAAATGTCGGACAACAACTACATCCATACATATAATGACTGGTGGAGTTTTAAATTATAACATTTTAACATTTTATATCTTTGAATAAGTAATTACATTTCTTTAAAATCTAGAAGTTTTGAATCCGAAAATCTGTACTTGCATTTCCATCACTACACAAGACTATTGGGTATTACTTCGTCGTACATTGATAGCTTTTAATTTCCAAATTTCTTATAAATTATCAAAACTAAAAGACTAAAAACACAAACCTTTTGTGATATATGGAAAGTAATTCAAAGTAATTGAGTTTAATTGTTATTTATGAAACGTCCATTTGGATCATTCGTAGACACACATTTGTAGCTTTTAATTGAAACCGTCGTCTGAAATAGACGTTTCAACGTATCATTAACTTTTTAATATGTTTACTTTTAAAATTTTGAAAAATTATAAAAGATATTTAAAATTTTTGTTGTGTCTGCTTTACTATTATTTAATATTATCCTTTACTTTATATAAATATTTAATTTTTGTCGCTTGTGAAAAATATTTTTCAGTCATTTTTCATAAATCGTATTTACTAAAGACTATTTATAAAATAACTTTAAACTACTTTAGTCACGTTATTCTCAATAACCATCGTAACAACTCTTTATGCCGAATTTATTTTTGACACATACTAAAAATTATGAGATTTATATCGTACCAATTATTACCGTATTATATAGGCTTATTTTAATTAAAATGTTGCACTAGAAATAGAAAAAAAAATTGAAAATAGATAATTTATAAGCAAAAATTATTTGTTGACCAATCAAATTCATTTATTCATATTTAGTTGCAACATTCTCTCTTCCCTTAACATTTAAGCAATAAATAGTCTGCTGGGCTTGTTTAAATGCACCAGTGCATTATTTACTGAATTACTATTTTCCCACTTCCAATTAATAAGTTAATTACTAGATAAAGAATCTCATGTTCTCTGTCTACAACATACAATTACTTTATTCAACAAAATTAATTATCTATCATAATTAGCTCCTTTGCGTCCTTATATATACACATATACATTTGTTTAACAAGCCATCAGTACCACTAAAACCCCTCACCTAAAACAAGACAAAGAAAACATATAGACAGAATCCCTCTCGACCAGTCCGAAGTTTCCAAGATGATAAACAAGAATGGTAAAAGAGTTAGAGACGAGTCACCGGCCAAGACGGCCGAATCTGTGGTTGCTGATCAGAGGTTTAAAAGAAGATCTTCACCGAGCCACTCATCAACATCGCTTAGCTCGTGCTTGTCGACCACGGAGGAAAAGGAGGAAGTTGCATCGTCGTGGATTGAGGAGGAGCCGTCGGCGCTGGTGTTGGTAGGATGTCGAAGGTGTCTTATGTATACCATGGTTATGCAGAAAAGGCTACGTTGCCTTCACTGCAAATGCAGTGATCAGTTGATCCTGTTTTAAAGAATTTGTTCTAAGTTATGATTGCAGTTTGGGACTTTAGTATTGGGATCTTTTCTCTGCATGGTGAATTTTCTGTAATGTAAGTCAATGAAATATCAAATCAAGCAATAACCTAATCAATCTGGTTTGTTTCATTTTTTATTAGAAGTAATTTCTTAATTGAGTCTGAGATAGTCTGAAAAACCAAAGCAGAATACTATAACTAATAAACACACAACTTTTGTTAAATCTATAGCACTTTTACTTAATAGGTCCGGTGTTGTGTGAGACATGAAAAATTAAAAGCGTGGAAACATTTTTTCCAATCTATTCATTTTGTTCAAATTATCCAATTTCAGGTTTTAATATTTGAAAGAGTAAAATACAACTTTAAGATATATTTGATATATTTGATAAAATTGTCTCATTAATGGTTATCTATATTTAGGGTATGACTGGTTTCCGTTATTATCCACAAACGCAGTTTTTGTGGTTAGTAGTTGTTGACGTTTTGGAACAATTACAGAAACCGAAGCCGTTCTTAGCCTCTTAAATTTAAAAACTGGTTTCAGCTATCGTTTGTGACTGCGGATTGTTGCGGGAGGATAAAATAATTATTATATAAATATAAAAATAATAATATCCAATTAAATTTTTAAATTAAAATAATGAAAATGCTAAAATATATATAGCGTATTTTAGTTTGTATCATAAAACTTTAAACAAAAATATATTCTATAATTTTTAAAAAATAATAGTATAATTTATAAATATAATTTTATTTTTATTATAATAATAGAATTTTTTAATTTTTTATAATATAAAATATTGTTTATTTATTATCTAACTCATGATATATTTGATAGTTAACCAGTCATAAGTATTCCACAAACACATTAATTTCTAACCGATATATCAATATTATAATCTTTTAGTAATTTTTAAAACTGCAGTCACCTTTATCCACAAACGTCTACAACCGCATCCACAACTTTTACGATAACACGAGTCAGCCCATGATTGTTCATAACTATAATAGAAAGAGTATAGTTTTGATCAAGCGATGGTTTGATTGTTTCAAACGCTAACTTTTGACGTCAGTGTAACTCCCTTTATGTGTATAATTATATACTAATAAATTAAATATTAGCACAATCGGAAAATTTAAACGAAAATAGTTAGTAACAATTAGGCCTGAGCATTTTAATTCGGAACCGAAAACCCGAACCGAAACCGATCCGAAAATATCCAACCCGAAACCGAATCAAAAAATTACAAGTACATATTGGGTCCAAAATTCTTCTACCCAAATGGATCCGGACCCGAAAAGAACAGACCCGAATAGACCCAGACCCGAAAAGAATCCAAGCCGAATAGACCCGACCCGATAAGAACCGATTCAAACCCACTTAAAAACTTTAAAATATCTTTTTATTAACAATCTTTGTTATTTTTTGTAACATTTTTAAGTAACATGAATCTTGAAATGTAAAATATAGAATTAAAAATGTTCTATTTTAACTATTAATAGTTTATTTTAAGTTATTTTGTAAAATTTTAGATATATATGATAAATTTTTACTAAATTCGATGGAATTTGAGTATTTCATTTCCTTTTTACACCCTAAATACCCGAACCCGATCCGGACCCGACTCGAATTCGAAAATTATGGGTATTTTAATTATAGATCCGAACCAACCCTGACCTGACAAGACCCGATCCGGAATAGACCCAAAATATTATAGGTACCTAAATGGATCTAAATTTCCAGGACCCGAAAGACCCGGATTCGACAAGACCCGATCTGAACCCGACCCGAGGATCCGGATGCCCAGGCCTAGTAACAATCACTAAATACAAATTTAAAAGCAAACAAACAATCAACACCTCGAAAAATATAAAAAGCAAATACAATAATAATATATGATTAATGGTATTGCTTTGATTTTAACGTCCAACAATCCAATTCTAAATAAATAAGTTTGAAATGACTATATTTCCGTTTTCAATATAAAAAGTTAGAATATTTTATGTTTTATTTTCTAAAATACCATTAAAATCTGAAAATAATTAAAATACTACAAACTTTATAATTTGTAAGGTTTAAAAAAGGTTTGAAAATATACCACATGATTTAAAGCCTCTTCATCGGCTATAGAAAATTAGGAGCTCTTTTTAACCCTAAAGTTTGTGAAAATTGGGTAGTTCTTTTATGGCACTGTATAGTATTTCTATACATGCGTGTGATCACACAAATCATACGAAAACAAATCTTGAATGTGACTGGATAGCACAACTAGAGATATATTTGAATGGGAAAAATATTTACGCTCATTACAGTTTTTGTTGTGCCAATCAAACCAATGTAACTTTTTTATTCTAATTATTTTTTGAAAAGAGAATACTTTTATTTTATATTTTGATTTATGAAGAGTAAAAAACTTAATTGGTCAGTTTATCATTTATATTTTGTTTTATTTAACTTACTCTAAAAAAATTCTACTCATCTTCTATACTTTAATTTCCTCTCATTTAATCCATCACTTACAAAATAACACTCACTGATACTAAAATTTCCTGCATTTCATTTTAATTTTCTTTTTAGTTTTTGGCATACAGATTGAAAGCACATTTAATTTTCTAAATAAAAACATCATTACATATACACCTAATTATATTTCAAACAATAGAAAAATAAATCGGAGAAAATAAAAAAAATATATAGTATATAAAATTAATAAAATAACATTTACTTTGAAAATTATTCTACAACGAGGACAATTATAAAAATGGATAGAGTACAAGAAACTGTGACCAAGAAACAAAAAGGTCCATATATTACTGTAGGAACTATTTGATAGAATATATATTTTACGGGGACTACGTTTGCAAATATAACTCTTTTCCGTCGTCCCTCACATATTTACTTACCTTCCGTCTTTTCACCAGATTCTCCCTTAGCTCCTCATCTCTCGTTTCTCTCGGCGCGATCAGATCTCGAAAAACCTAAAATCGTATCGAATCCACAACATGACCGGAGGATCGAGTGTTGTCGGTAAACAACTTCGATCTCTTTGGCCTCTGTCTGAATTTTTCTTTTCTAGGGTTTTTGAACCCGAATTGGGTTTTAATTTTTCGATTGAATTGTATATTACTTAGATCGTTATACTGGGTAATTTAGATCGTGTTTTGTATATTACTTAGAGCATAGGAAGTCTTGAGATTCGTGGGTAATGATTAAAGTTGATGTCTTGATGGTTCTTGATTTTTACAAAGACAGATTCTTGATGTGTTTTTTCTGATGCTTAGTTCCAAGGAATTTTCGGTTGCTGGAGGAGCTGGAACGTGGGGAGAAAGGTATTGGAGATGGAACTGTGAGCTATGGAATGGATGATGGAGATGACATTTACATGCGCTCTTGGACTGGCACTATCATCGCTCCTCATAACGTTAGTTATCTGCTACACCTTCTCCTTATATGCAAATTGTTTTAAGATGCATTGATCAATGTTCATACATAGCTGTTGTTAAGCATTGTTTAGGCCATTGTTTCTTTTGACAGATATCAATTTTTTTTTATGTCCTTCCTGTGCGCAGACTGTTCATGAAGGAAGGATCTATCAGTTGAAGCTCTTTTGTGACAAAGATTACCCGGAAAAACCTCCCACCGTCCGGTTCCATTCACGTATCAACATGGCTTGTGTCAACCATGAAACAGGAGTGGTATGTAATCCTGCCATTCTCTGACTTGTGTTGTGTTCCCTTTACACGCTCTGTAACTTATGTCATCGGTATGTATAGGTGGAACCGAAGAAATTTGGGCTTCTTGCGAACTGGCAAAGGGAGTACACAATGGAGACTATACTGACACAGCTGAAGAAGGAGATGTCTACGTCTCATAACCGTAAGCTTGTTCAACCTCCAGAAGGCACTTCCTTCTAGTAGTGAAAATCTTTGCCCCTTCTAATACTGAAGTGTGTATCTGGGGGTACTCCATTGTCGTTCTCAAGCTTTTTTCTTCTTCTAAATTTGTGATAAAAAATGGTCTATGTGGATGGTGATGATGATGATACTCGATTGATCATCTGAAGTTTATCCTTGTGTGCAAATTATCCAAAAAAAAACAGTGTCTTTCCCGATCCATGTGTTCAAAATCTTTTGAATTTACTTGGTTTTAGCTAACGTTTTGTCTAAATCCTTTTATGAAATCAGCCCGAGATTGTATTGGTTGGTTGTTATGCTCTTTGTAGTTATAGCCAGTTTCTAGTTGCAGGCAGATGTATTTGAAACACACTTATCATGCTTACAAGTTGCCTTGGGACAAAACCTCCAAACGAGCAAATTCATTGGTGAGATAATCTTTGCTATTGAGATGATCGTCGTGCTTGCGAGAAAGTTAGGCACAATCATGGAGCCTAAAGCCATGTTTTCTCTTCCAATGGGGATGGGTGCTCCCAGGGGCCAGGGCCAACCATATAAACTTTGAGTCACACTGATTAGATAAATAACATAAGCAACACTATAAAATGAAAACTATGCTTTCTTTAAATTAGATTAGTTTTGCATTTAATTTAAGTTTGGGTATATGTTTGCATTTAAAATCAAGTTTTGAGTTAGTATTACAATTTACCATAAAAATTACATATTAGAAGAAGAGGAAAGAGAGAGATGTGATTTTGATTGTGTACTAGAGGAGGAAAGAGGAGTTCAATATATTTTGAGAGAAGAGTTTGATGTATTTTGAGAAAGAGAATAAAATGAAAAATAAAAGAATCAATAAAATTATGTATTAAAATTTCTGACTGATCCCTACCCATCAGAAATTCTTTGTTTTGAACTATTGTCAAAACTAGGACTGGGCATAATATCCATACCTGTAGTATTTACCCGAATCGACCCGAAAATAGGATACCCGACCAGGTCGGATCATGCCTAAATATCCGAATGGAACCATTTTTTAGAAACCCGAAAAATCAAAACCGAATCCGATCCGAACCGAATGAGTATCCAAACATATCCAAACAAATAAATATCTATATAAAACATTATTTAAAATTATATTTATAATAGTATTAATACCTAAAATTAAAATCATAAATCAAATATATTAGTTGTTTGGGTATTTATAGATCAAGATATATGTTTGGATAAAAATACTCAAATAATATTACATCCATGATTACTTTCTGATAAAAAGAATAACTAATTCGAACTATATAAATTGATTATTTTCGGGTTTTTAAGTTTGAGTAGTTTGGATATAAAATACCCGAATCGAATCGGGTAGTTTGATTACTTCGGTTAAAATCCGAACCCACCCGGATCCGGGAGGATCCAACTCGAACCCGACCCGATTTTTTGTAATATTCGAATGGGACCATTTTTCAAAATCCAAAAAATCCGATACCCGAATAGATAGTATCCATATTCGAAGGTATACCCGAACGCCCAGTCAAAACTTGACGCTTTCTTTTCAGTGTCAACTTTTAGATTATAATGGATTTCCGACAAAATCAACAGAATATACCTTCTATTAGGAGTCTTGAAACATCGGCGGGTGTTGGCGATCATAAGTACTCCTCTGAGAATATCTCCACTACAGCTCGACAAAATCTTTTCATACTTTCGATTGCTGTTGATTCGCCAATTTTTATGTATTCGTCTGTTGCATCAGCTAGTAGACCGTATGCTAGCATCCGAAAAACGGCAGTTGTCTTCTGAAGAGATGATAAGCCAAGTCTACCAATTATATCCCTTCGTTGTTTGAAGTAGTTGTCATGCTCAATTGAGAGATATGAGAATCTTTATTATTATGTATACATTACGTAGTGTGCTCTACATTATCATTCACAACTTTGAATCATTCTATTCTCTCTTTTTCTAATCTACAATTTATTTTAGCTTTTTACAAAATGCCATTTCGTTCTGCTGGATATACTCAAGAAGAAGATAAGTTCTTATGCCAAGTCTATATGGAAATATCTCAAGATCCAATCACAGGTGTTTATCAAACGGCCGACCAGCTTTGGTCTCGGGTGGCAGATGCTTACGAGGCTGGAAAAAAATGCAAGCTGGAATGAACGTACAAAGAAATCCATTCATTGTCGAATTCAAACTATTGAGAAAGAAACAAAGAAATTGCATGCATGCCTCAAACAATGTGAGAACAGACGTCCAAGTGGTGCTTCAAATAATGATATTGTAAGTGTTTTATGATTATTATGATATATATTTTACTTATTTTTGCACTAATGTTTTTTTGTTTTAAATTGGAATGTAGTTTGAGCAAGCCAAATTAATGTTTGTGGATGATCCAAAATACAAATGAGGTTGGAAATTCGATCATGTGTGGAATATTATCAAGAATTTTGAAAAGTTTAATGACAATCTGCAAAAAGGTGTCAAACTCTTGTGGTTTCAGAGATACAAATTCAGCCTCTGATTCTGCTACACAAGAATCTCCAGGTTTGTCCTCATTTTCTTTGAATCTAGGTGATGAATAAGATATTATTGGTGGATCTTCATCTAAAAGACCAATTGGAGTAAAAAAATCAAAACTTAAAAGAAAAAAAGATGATCAAACATCACTTGTTATTAACACCTTGGAAGAAGGAAATAAACAACTCATGGAGCAGTTAAAGAAGACAAGTGCACAAAGAGATCAACATTTAAAGATTCAAAGTAGGAATTATGCTTTGAAAAAACAAAAAGAAGAAAACAAAATTTTATTTTGTGATGTGAATTCCATACAAGATCCTAAAGTTCGTGCATACATTCAGTCCGAACAAACTCGAATTTTGTTGGAAAGGAGTGAAGAACAGCAAGCTCAACAACCTCCTCAAACATCAACTTCTTTTGGAAAATATTTTAATGATATTAGTGGTTCTGGAAATGATTTACCAGATTATTAAGTCTTAGTTTATGTTGTATTAATGAGTTTTATATGTTTAGTTTGTTTTTTTAATTATGTATTTGACTTTTTATATTAATTATGTAATTTTACTTTATTTATTAGTATAAGTTTTAAATATATTAATATTTTAAATTATTGTGATGAAAATAACAGCTGAGATTAAAAATTAATTGGATTATATTAAAGTATATAGTTTATTTTGGCAAAAGATAAGAATAAATAAAAGCTGATGACCAATTGACAATTAAAAAAGTTCATCTTCAAAAAATGAAGATATGTACAGTAGATCTTCAAATTTGAAGCAACACTGTTCATGGCTTCATTTTGAAGCAAAAATGAAGTAGGGTTGGAAAAAAAATTTCTTCAAAATGAAGCAAAAAGTGAATAATGAAGTAGGGTTGGAGATGCTCTAAAGCTTGTGAACATTGGGTAGTTCTTTTATGGCACTGTATAGTATTTCTATACATGCGTGTGATCACACAAATCATACGAAAACAAATCTCGAATGTGACTGGATAACACAACTAGAGATATATTTGAATGGGAAAAATAATTACGCTCATTTCAGTTTTTGTTGTGCCAATCAAACCAATGTAACTTTTTTATTCTAATTATTTTTTGAAAAGAGAATATTTTTATTTTCTATTTTGATTTATGAAGAGTAAAAAACTTAATTGGTTTCAGTTTATCATTTTTATTTTGTTTTATTTAACTTACTCTAAAAAAATTCTACTCATCTTCTATACTTTAATTTCCTCTCATTTAATCCATCACTTACAAAATAACACTCACTGATACTAAAATTTTCTGCATTTCATTTTAATTTTCTTTTTAGTTTTTGGCATACAGATTGAAAGCACATTTAATTTTGTATATTTTCTAAATAAAAACATCATTACATATATACCTAATTATATTTCAAACAATAGAAAAATAAATTGGAGGAAATAAAAAATTATATAGTATATAAAATTAATAAAATAACATTTATTTTGAAAATTATTCTACAACGAGGACAGTTATGAAATGGATGGAGTACAAGAAACCGTGACCAAAAAAACAAAAAGGTCCATATATAACTGTAGGAACTATTTGATAGAATATATATTTAACGGGGACTACGTTTGCAAATTTAACTCTTTTCCGTCGTCCCTCACATATTAACCTTCCGTCTTTTCACCAGATTCTCCCTTAGCTCAATCTCTCGTTTCTCTCGGCGCGATCAGATCTCGAAAAAACCTAAAATCGCATCGAATCCACAACATGACCGGAGGATCGAGTGTTGTCGGTAAACAACTTCGATCTCTTTCGCCTCTGTCTGAATTTTTCTTTTCTAGGGTTTTTGAACCCGAATTGGGTTTTAATTTCTATTGAATTGTATATTACTTAGATCGTGTTGCTGGGTAATTTAGATCGTGTTTTGTATATTACCTAGAGCATAGGATGTCTTGAGATTCGTGGGTAATGATTAAAGTTGATGTCTTGATGGTTCTTGATTTTTACAAAGACAGATTCTTGATTTTTACAAAGACAGATTCTTGATGTGTTTTTTCTGATGCTTAGTTCCAAGGAATTTTCGGTTGCTGGAGGAGCTGGAACGTGGGGAGAAAGGTATTGGAGATGGAACTGTGAGCTATGGAATGGATGATGGAGATGACATTTACATGCGCTCTTGGACTGGCACTATCATCGCTCCTCATAACGTTAGTTATCTGCAAATTGTTTTAAGATGCATTGTTTCTTTTGACAGATATCAATTTTTTTTATTTTATTTTTATGTCCCTCCTATGCGCAGACTGTTCATGAAGGTAGGATCTATCAGTTGAAGCTCTTTTGTGACAAAGATTACCCGGAAAAACCTCCCACTGTCCGGTTCCATTCACGTATCAACATGGCTTGTGTCAACCATGAAACAGGAGTGGTATGTAATCCTGCCCTTCTCTGACTTGTGTTCCTTTACACGCTCTGTAACTTATTGTCATATGTATGTATAGGTGGAACCCAAGAAATTTGGGCTTCTTGCGAACTGGCAAAGGGAGTACACAATGGAGACTATACTGACACAGCTGAAGAAGGAGATGTCTTCGTCTCATAACCGTAAGCTTGTTCAACCTCCAGAAGGCACTTTCTTCTAGTAGTGAAAATCTTTGCCCCTTCTAATACTGAAGTGTGTATCTGGGGGTACTCCATTGTCGTTCTCAAGCTTTTTTCTTCTTCTAAATTTGTGATAAAAAATGGTCTATGTGGATGGTGATGATGATGATACTCGATTAATCATCTGAAGTTTATCCTTGTGTGCAAGTTATCCAAAAAAAACAGTGTCTTTCCCGATCCATGTGTTCAAAATCTTTTGAATTTACTTGGTTTTTTAGCTAACGTTTTGTCTAAATGAAATCAGCCTGAGATTGTATTGGTTGGTTGTTATGCTCTTTGTAGTTATAGCCAGTTTCTAGTTGCAGGCAGATGTATTTGAAACACACTTATCATGCTCACAAGTTGCCTTGGGACAAAACCTCCAAACGAGCAAATTCATTGGTGAGATCATCTTTGCTATTTAGGTGATCGTCGTGCTTGCGAGAAAGTTAGGCACAATCATGGAGCCTAAAGCCATGTTTTCTCTTCCAATGGGGATGGGTGCTCCCAGGGGCCAGGGCCGACCATATAAACTTTGAGTCACACTGATTAGATAAATAACATAAGCATCACTATAATAGGATATCCGACCCAGTCGGATCATGACTAAATATCTGAATGGGGCCATTTTTCAGAAACCCGAAAAACCGAAACCGAATCTGATCCGAACCGAGAACCGAATGAGTATCCGAACATATCCAAACAAATAAATATCTATATAAAATTTATTTAAAATTATATTTATAATAGTATTAATACCTAAAATTAAAATCATAAATCAAATAGATTAGTTATTTGGGTATTTATAGATAAAGATATATGTTTGGATAAAAATACTCAAATAATATTACATCCATGATTATTTTCTGATAAAAAAATAACTAATTTGAACTATATAAATTGATTATTTTCGGGTTTTTAAGTTATTTTAGTTAAGTTTGAGTAGTTTGGATATAAAATATTCGAATCGAATCGGGTAGTTTGATTACTTCAGTTAAAACCCGAACCCACCCGGATCTGGGAGGATCCGACTCGAACCCGACCCGATTTTTTGTAATATTCGAATGGGACTATTTTTCAAAATCCGAAAAATCCGATATCCAAATAGATAGTATCCATATCCGAAGATATACCCGAACGCCCAGACCTAGTCAAAACTTGACGCTTTCTTTTCAGTGTCAACTTTTAGATTCTAATGGATTTCCGACAAAATTAACAGAATATACCTTCTATTAGGAATCCATAGAGAATTCATTTTTGTTTAACAAGACTTTAAACCCCGATTCGTCAGAAATTCCCAGCGAATTCATAATGGATTCACAATGATAATTACAATATGCATTAAACTATTAAAGTGTCAAAAACCAAGTGTTAATGGTTTCTATGCGAAAGTGGTTGTGTAATTGGAGCACCCGCAATGATGTTACCCATTGGAATTCTTAAAATTAGATTTTTTAATTATTATTTTTTTTTAGATTAAAAAAATAAAAATAATATCAACTAATCGCGGGTCGCCACGTCTTGTGGGGGGTCCGCAAATAGTGTAAGAATTCACTAAGAATAAATTCTTATTTAGGGATTTTCGGAAATGAATCCTTAACTTTTGGTGGGGTCGATTGATTATTTAATTATTTTTTCCCTAAGGATTCCCCTTTCTGGTGGTGCTCTTAGAACGTGTACTTATACTGTGATATTTATCCATATGGAGCGTATTCATGTTAGAATGTTATTATGGTTAATGATATTCTCTATTTCTGTGTAAGTTTTTCATGGTTAGGCTAGACAAGCTGTAAAAAAAGAGCAATACTGAATATTATGCTTATATAAAACTATAATTAGATTGACCAATCTTGTTCAAGATTTACTGTAATCAACTTTTTTTTTCTCTTTCTTTTTCACGTTGATTATTTTTTGTTTTTATTGGAACATGTTTCAAATACCCCCACTTTTTTTGGATTGCCTGATCATTCATCCATTAACAATGTTTTAATATCTAAAAATTTCATAGCAGGGATTAAATATCCAATTAAAATCAAAATTTCACGGCGCTTTTCATTTGACTAGTCTTTGGCACCATTGCCCTACAAGAACCGGCTAAGATAACTGAGTAAACATCCTCATGGAGACTCGTGCCAAGCTAGGCCCGCAATTTTCAGGGCTCAAACTGAAATGTATTACATGAACATCAAAAACATTCACGATTTGTCTGAAATAAAAGAAAATAAATTTTGAGTGAAAAAGAAAAAAAAAAAAGAAAAAGCAAAAGAAAAACAGAGATGATTTTGGAATAGTTTGTCAAGTCTCTCTGTTTATTTATATCACTAAACTCTGAATATTCTTCGAGGGGATGGAAAGAGGCGGAGGAGGGACCCGAATAAGGCTGAGAGGAGGCGGAGGAAAGAGGAAGACACACGGCGGAGAAGTGAAGAGTTAGAGGAAGGAGTTGGAGTAGCAGGCTGAAGGTAGGCGCAAGCGGCTTGCTTTACAAGGCGGTTGCGGATCGAGATGATGGGAGCCGCCACAGAGACGGCAGGGGAATCAGCAGTGGCTGTGGTGGAAGGGAGAATGTCTCTTAGAGAGGTGTAACGTGGAAGAAAATCATCGGAGGAGACAAGCTCCAAGTCTAGGGTTTGTGACACGGCGCCGTTTCTGCGTTGGAGAAGAGAGAGTTTAGTTAAATCATTAGCCTCCATTTGAGAAGAGAGAGTGAGAAGGTTTAAATTTTGGTTGTTGATGATGGGAGCTAGCAAGTTACATATATTAATATCGTGACCATCGGGTTACTTTTCTTTGATATTAAATGTCAAATAAGGACTATATAGTAAAGCATGTTTATATGATATTAGTATCGGCACCTTGTTTTTTGTTGTTAGAAGTAGAAATATACAAAGATGGGAGGCGCTTACGCTCCAAAGTCCAAACTCGACTACTTTATATTTTTAAAACCAAAACAACAACCATATTTTATTTTTGTTTATATTTGAAAGAGAGAAGTGTTTTGCCTTTTGGTATAAAAGTGTATTATTGTAACTTTTTTTATGTTTAAGATGCATGCCACTAGGCACTAGCAATGGAAATGTCCAGCTAATTCATTCCCCTACGAGAATTATGACTAAACGACGACGACAGAACACTGTTTCACGGAAATGAGTTGAATAGAAGTCAAAGGAAACATCACAAGCAAAGGGATATGTAGGAGCCGCTTTAGCCCACTTCACATGAATTGTGTTTCATTGGTATCCGTATCCTTCGCTTTTCTTTTCGTTATCACTTGGTCAATCTTGTCACCCTACCATTATAATTCTTAGTTTTCGTTCGACATTCGAGTTTATATAGATTAACATCAACTCGATTAAGATACTGGCACATCACATGTTGTTTCGACCCTTTTTACCGTACAGTTAACAATTAAAAAAAAGAATTAGGGCGTAATCATCTTTCCAACATTTCTCTAACTTTCTTCAGATTGTCTAGAACAATGATATTTTTTAGAAAGTGGCATATTGTTGTAGAATTGAACTACTTTAACTTGGTCTAAAGCGAAAACAGATTATAAAACTTTACGATGTGACTGATATGTGAAATGATATGAAGCGGGTCTGAAACCTCTCCAGGTAGTTTTTTTACCAATAGATGACCATTGCATATTGTAAGTTGTAGTAACACATTTTCAAGTTAGCATTTTAGATGTGCTTTACAGCTTCTTTATATATGAGACAGAATTTGATAGTAAATATATATGTAGTTACTATACGACGTTGTCTACATGGGTTGGGCCGAGATGATGTTCCATACTTATGGAATAGTAAACAATCTTTCACTTAAGGCCCATAGTTCATACTCACTTTTATAGTTAACTGAGTGGACATAGGCCCCATACTTCTGTTATACAGACATTAAAGTTTCGATCTGGTCCATATTGGTACCATTCATCTTCTTGTTACGGGTGTGATCAGCAGATCAAAGCAAAAATTTCCACCATCTAATAATGAAATCCACTTCAGATGACACTTTGTTATATTTATTTAATCATCTTTATACGTCACAGAACATTAATCGTTTCTTATAAACGAGGGTACAATTCATATTCTGGTTCAAACGTAGAGGTGACGTCTCCCTATGATTCAGCGTCGACCACCGCTGGTCCCACGACTTCCACCAGTACCTTGGTTAATTCACGTGCTTCCTAATTTCCATAGACAAACAACATTATTAATCGTGTCTCAGGAATTTTTGTTGTTATTATATTTTGTTTTTGTCCACTGCATTTGGTTTTTCCCGTGACAATTCACACTGTGTCTTCCTGTTTCGACTATTTTACATTTTCAGTATGATGAATCATATTTAGTGAAATAACACTTGGAATCCGTTATTAAAAATGAATATCAACGTTACGTGCGTTAATCTTCTGGTATGATCATACACATGTAACATGTTAGTATAGTTTTATCATAAAAAGCAAACGGTGAAAGTCTTCTGTTTCCAAGGCAAGTTAGGAATATTTATAGGATTGTCTTGATAGTTTCTTAATATGCATGTGACTGACCATGTGAGTACGTAATCAGTACTTATTGTAATTAAATAAAGTGTGAAAAAGGGGCAAACAAACTCTTTAGCTTATCCACTTTGATTACAAAATTTCTCAACTATTTCAATAATCAGATGAATTTCCAAGTATTTTAAGTGTCAGCGTAATAATTTTCCTATTTCACATTGAAGGGATTCAATTAGTTACAAAATGTTGAATTAGATTAATTATTGACAAAAAGATTAATTGCGGATCTAATCAAAACTCAAATTCCAAACTCAAGGATCAAAATTTGCTTACAAAACATAGATAGTATCAAAGCAAATTAATCTTATTAGCAAATATACCAATTTTAATATAAAAGTAGATTAAATATAATATACATGTGTATTTAAATAAATTTACACATACTTAGGGCGTTAATGTTTCTTCTTGTTATTGCTTAAATTCACAATTTTCATGTTCAAAATTATGTACAATTCTTTCGAGTTTAATATTTTACTAAATTCAATATTTAGTTAAGACTTTTGTGCATATATAGAATCATCACACTTTAAACAAGAGTTTCTATGCAAATATATCAACCGTAGTTATTTCATATGGCATTATTGATTTTATTGATTCTTCATCAAGAACCGATTTTATTGATTCTTCATCAAGACGGTTCTATGTGGCTAATTGCAACAAGTCACTCGTTTTAAGAGAAAGCTATTAATATTGTTTTATCACTGCTTGCCAATTTTAAAAGTTCAAGCCCTTAGGTCATATATACATAAATATTATAATATATATATATATATATACTGGTTAATGCAGGTCACAGACTTTATAAGGGCAGCAAATATACATGTGGTCGATTACTCACACAGTCACACCTATTGTACACAACGTGCCTGGTTTGGTCAATTGATTCCTAACGTCCATAGAGGCTCATGTAGTGATTAATAATCAATCATACCAGTTTAAACGCAAAAGTTACATATAAAAATAGTATATGTATAAACCTTTATCATAATTTGGATCAATGAAAAACACATGGTAGTACTTTGCTAAGTTTTCATGATTAGTGTAATTGGTGAATAAAAGATACTAAAAAAAAAACCTTATCAAATCGGATAGAGAAACATTCACTCCTAATAACAGTTGTCCAATTAAAACAACGTGTGAATTGACTAGCGAAGATGAGCATTAATGAATCACATGATTTGTAAATGGGTTTAGCCACTTGAGTCTTGAGCCATCACATGGCCAACCATCAAACCAATTAACCAAAAATGGTAGATATTCTGTTTTCGGCTTCAGTATTTGACTATTTTATATACAATATTACCGATACATAATATAAATCCATTTCACACACATTCGGTTCAAACTGGCATGTTTCCATAAATACAAATCTTAGCTGGTTTTATTCTATCTTGTAGCGTTTCATGTCGGACATACAAGTATACGTTTCCACGTATACTAGTGGTAAGTTTCCTTGCCGATGAACACATTTTATAGTTGATTTTTTTTTTTTTAATAATTATTTTACTTTTAAAAAAGGAAGAAGAAAGTCACGTAGATCGAACATGATTCTCAACTTTCCTTTCCTTGTCTTCTTCTTACATAAACCCATAAGCCACGAAGCCAAAACAGCTCAACACAAACACAATGTCTTCTTCTCCTCCTCCTGTCCTCTTCTTCCTTATCTTCATCTCCATCGCCTCCGCCATCAAACTACCTCTCTCCCACCACACAGACCAATTACCCACCAACGATCCTTACCTCTCTCTCCGCCGTCTCGCCGACTCCTCCACCGCAAGAGCCCAACAGCTCAAACAACCCAGCTCCATCAAACCCGACGAGAATGCTCTCTCCGCCCCCTCTGCGTCCGCCGCCGTCGTGAAATCACCTCTTTCCGCTAAAAGCTACGGTGGATACTCCGTCTCGCTCAGCTTCGGCACGCCGTCGCAGACAATCCCTTTCGTGTTCGACACGGGAAGCAGTCTCGTCTGGTTCCCTTGCACCTCACGTTATCTCTGCACCGGATGCGGTTTCTCCGGTTTGGATCCGACCCGGATCCCTCGATTCATCCCCAAGAACTCCACCTCGTCGCGGGTTATCGGGTGTCAGAATCCGAAATGCCAGCTTCTTTTCGGACCCAATGTTAGATGCAGAGGATGCGACCCGAATACCCGTAACTGCACCGTCGCTTGTCCACCGTACATTCTCCAATACGGTTTAGGATCAACGGCTGGGATTTTACTAACCGAGAAGCTTGATTTCCCGGATCTAACAGTACCCGATTTCGTCGTCGGATGCTCCATTCTCTCGACCCGACAACCCGCTGGTATCGCCGGGTTCGGACGCGGACCCCAATCTCTCCCCGCGCAGATGAAACTCAAGAGGTTCTCGCATTGTCTGGTTTCCCGCCGGTTCGACGACACCGACGTGAGCACCGATCTGGATCTCGATAGCGGGTCGGGTCACGATTCCGGGTCGAAAACTCCGGGTCTAAGCTACACCCCGTTTCGAAACAACCCCAACGTCTCCAACGCGGCTTTTCTCGAGTACTACTACCTCAACCTCCGTCGAATCTACGTCGGGACCAAGCGCGTGAGGATCCCCTACAGGTTCCTCGCGCCGGGGCCCGACGGAAACGGAGGAACCATCGTTGATTCCGGATCCACGTTCACTTTCATGGATCGCTCCGTTTTCGAGCTCGTCGCCGAAGAGTTCGCGGCGCAGATGTCGAGTTACGATAGGGAGAAGGAGCTGGAGGAGATCACCGGACTCGGGCCGTGTTTCAATATCTCCGGCAAGGGAGCAGTGACGGTGCCGGAGTTGATCTTCGAGTTCAAAGGTGGAGCTAGAATGGAGCTGCCGCTGTCTAACTACTTCACGCTTGTCGGAAGCGTTGATAACGTCTGTTTGACTGTGGTTTCGGATAACACCGTGAGTTCCACCGGTGGCCGGAGTGGTCCGGCGATTATTCTCGGGAGTTTTCAGCAGCAGAACTATCACGTGGAATACGATTTGGAGAATGACAGGTTTGGGTTCGCCAAGAAGAAGTGCATCCCGTGAGTTTCCAGGGGTAGATTTGGAAATTTAACTTTCAGAAATGATGAGAACAGTTTTATGAATTCAATTGCTTTTCCAAATAAAAAGAGAGTTGTTAACTGTTTATAATTATGTTTACGATTGCTCCTTTTACATATTTCTCATAATTAAAAAAATAAATTTTACCAGATTATAAAAGTTTAGCTGGCAAAAATTTTACGTAATTATGAAAATATTAAAAGCAGTGAGTATAATTTCATTTTATTGTGTAATAGTTAGATGCTGAAATTGTGGAAGATGGACAGTATCATGTGAAATAAGGCTGTAAGCAATTATCTAAAACAATAGAAAATGGACGCTAATGCAGCGACACCACGTCGATGTCCATCGACAAAAATATTGAAATCGACACTTAACATATTCCACTAGTTATAATACTATTTTAAAAGTTTTTAATGGTTTTTGATGTGAAACAAATATGTAAGTACATAACCATGTGTACCAAAAGTAAGCAATAGTAGAAATATATATATTTCAGTTTCTAGAGTTTGAATAATAGGGTCGTGTAGTTTGGGACATATTCATATAAAACATTACCCATTTTCTATCAGTGTAATATTAGGAATAAAATGTATATATGATGCACATTATATATATATATATATGTGTGTGTGTGTGTGTGTGTGAAGTTGAAGGTAATAAGTAAATTTGTCTTAAGCATACTACAGTACCAGTTTATGAGGTTAAATTCGATCCGGTTTAATGAAATTGGAGAACTTTGAAAAAGGCAATTCACTAAGAAAAGCAATGAATGCGACAAATAAAAATAAGTTGCACCTGCTAATCATGCCAGCTCACAAAAAGTACCTGATTAAGATACTTTTTGACAACTCCAAGATTAAGATTTTTAATTTGTTTGGTCAGTGTAATCAATGTGTTTTTTTTTGCCAACTAGAGTGATCAATGTCATTAAAAAGATTGCATTTTAAAGCTCTAATACATGCTAATGCTACTACATATACTTATCGAAGTTGTATACAGAGAATTTTTCTTGCTCAACCAGTATTAAATAGTTAATTAAGTTACACAAAAAAACTAGTACTTTATTAAATAGTTCTTTTTTTTTTCTTTTTGCTTTCAGGCCTTTTTATAACATTTTGTATCAGCTTAGAAATGCTGAAACAGCCTATTTTCAGATAAACTTATCTAAATGTCATTTAAAAGTATTTACAGTCCAAATCTTATCAAAACTGCTATCGCTCCCCTCAGATGTGGCTGGCCGAGTAAAAAGTGGGGCAGTGTATAGCCAAGATGCAGCTGGATGGATCTCCATCATCCGAAGCTGGTCCAAAGGGACAGAAGATTAGTGTCCAAGCTTTCAGACCATGACTATTCAATAAAATCTGTCATAACTAGATATGAATTTATACGGTGACAGCCCAGAATTATATTACAAACCACCAACTTAGAATTTTTATTGCTTTAAAATCAATTTTTATTACAAATATTCAATAAGATTGTCACAATGTCATTTAAAGAATTATCTTCTCTATTAAAAGAGAAGTACACAACAAAACTAACATTAACATCATGTGTGATTTATCAAAGTGCCATTGAATCTAATACTTTCACTAATGGTATTTTAGTATTTTAATCACAATAAACCAACTCTATTTATAGTTTATACCTAATTCGATATAATCTAATTCCCTTGATTTTATGGATTTTATTAATATTTTGATTGACCACAACAACCTAACAATATAATCTATCATTTGTATTCTTGATATTGCAAATGTCTTTAGATGTACGCGAATAGGTTTTCAAATTATTTTGTTGCTTTTGTGTGTTAGTGTGTATTTATTTTTGTCAAGTGATCATACAACCTTTATCATTTGGAAGAAATTTATTATGTTAAACGCAGAAAAGTGAATATGTTTTATAAATATTAGTCTTTTTATTGTAAACCCAAACGCTAAATTAATATATTTATTAACTTAAAAAAATATTTACAAAATATAATATAGTGGTAACTTCAAAAAAAAATCTAGATAAAAATAATATTTTGTTTTAAAACTATTATGTCATCATAAATAACTAATCTCAAAAAGATGATTACAGACTTCCCATTCACTGACAAAGATATTTCAAAATATTAGTCTTTCTTATTATAAACCTAAACGCTAAGTTAAAATATTTATTAAGTTATGAAAATATTTACAATATAATGGCAACTTAAAAAATTCTAGAAAAAAATATATTTTATTTTTAAACTATTATCTCATCAAAAATAATCTCAAAATGTGATTACAAACTTCCATTCACTGATAAAAATATTTGTTAAAGTTTTTTAATTAATATAATGCATTTAAAATAACTAACTTATTTAGATATTATTTTTGTTAGTTAATTTTTTTTTTTTGCATTAGTATCTATGAAATTCGTCAATGGCATAAGATTTAAATGTATCCTAAAATTGTCAGATTGTAACTATTTCTCAAAAGACATATTTTTTCTATCTAACAACCCCCATAAAATCTTTTAGTTATTTTTAAAAGAGTATATTAACACAATAGATGGTTCAAATTTCTGGAATTAGATTTAACTAATATTTTAAAAATGAAAAATATCAGACCTATATATATATAAACATCAACTCAAACTTTAAAACTAAAAAAAATATTTAGTAAGAATAATATCAAAATATGAAAATTTGTAAATAGGTTACTGACCCAAGATATATAATTTTTTTGTTTACAAAGAAAGACAATTACCACCAAAAATATAAAACTTAGAGCTCGATTGCTTTTATCACTACCACCCACAAAACTGCGTTGCGTATGGTAGTTGTACTTAGCGTTTTATAACAATCATAAAAATATTTCAAATCATTATAAACCTCGTAGAATAAAAAATGGTTCCCTTTATCATTTTCGGTTGCAGACGGTTACAAGTGAATATATAAAAGAAAAAATATTTAAAATTTCAAACTAATTTTTTTAAATTGAGATACTATAAATAAAATATATAATTTTTTATGTTTTAAGCAATTTTCAATAACAACATCATAGTTCATGATCATACTATAAAAATTTAACAAAAAATATTAACTATAATTTTGTAAGCATTAATATATAATCATATATAAACACAATAATTTTTTACAGTCTTAACATAAATCTTCATAATTCTTTTTGAAAATATAACTTTCATTTTAACTAAAAAAATTAAATAATTAAACAGACATAATGTTTTTGTTAATTGTATACAATTATTATTTTTTATTTTTTAAAAAATATATTTTCATATTTGTATAATATTATAATGTATTAATATTAGTAATTTATAATTAAACGATTGTAATATTTTATAATCAACCGATTATAAATATTCTGTAAATATATCAGTTTTTAACCATTGTATTAATAGTACATAGTTTAATAACATCTGAAACCGCATCCACTTGTATCCGTAGACTCTTTCACACACAATCGGTGGGTTTCAACATGCGAGGCCTGAAGCTTCGTATAATCCAACTGATTAAAATAGTTAATGGCTCTATGAAAGACCAATTAAAGGGGCCAGCCCTCAACTGATGGGCTCAATGAAAGCATATGTATATTGGACTTTAATTATTTTATCTGTTCTTGGATTCCACACCAAACAAACCCAAACCTCTGGACACGCAGAGGGAGGATATTGAATACACGCGTACCGGTCGAGCAAGGGTTCCTCCTAAGTCCTAATCAATCGAATAGTGTTATCTAGCACACATGTCCAGCAATATTGCTTAGAGATCGGAAACTTTTTGATTTTAACTAACTTTGTTTGTTTTTTTACCTTTTTCCCGTTCCTGTTGTCATATCAGAAAAGCTGGAGTGCTTCTTGTGATAGGACTTTCCAACACATTACACATGTTCACTGCATTATAGCATATGCTCGGTATTTCGTTGACATTATAGATTCACATTTAAATCCTATGATATGATATTTGTGCGGCTCTGCTAGCTTAAACTCTAGGAATATCTAAGGAACAAGTGATGAGGAATATATGCCGCGGCGGCACCGCCTTAGATTCTCAAGCAAGACAATATATTTGAACCAAAACGAACCTCACTTTTATACTAAGTTATTACGAGGCCAAAAATTCTTTTGTGAATAAAGAAAACATGTTGTGCATAAAGTTCATAACATTATATTAAGAAGGCTGTCATGTCAAAATTAGGACAACTTTTCTCCATTTCTTCTTTAATCTTATAAAGTTTATCTCTTTATTTCTTAAAGTTAGGCCGTCCTAAGGAGAATTATGCCTTAATTAAACTAATCCCTCATTGATCTTTCTCTCTCTTTGGTTGTTTTTCCCCACATGGTCACACCCAGGAGAATAGAGATGTTTATCTTGAATGCTTAGAAAACTTTATCAAAAATAACAAATTGGGAACCCCGTTTGAGTAGAGAATCCCATTTATACTTGATTTGGTGATAAGACTGTTTATTTTTGAAATTGTTAAAAATTATTCTAGATGCTCTTCTAAAAAAACCACTGGTATAAAACCGTAAAAGTCATGCAAACACGTATGACTTTTTAAATCATGCCAGATTCCAATTAGTTTCAATCTAACTTAAGACAAGCGAAAGCCTTTAAAAAAAAAAAACGTTAGATTTTTTTTTAAAGATTCTTTTATGCATTAAGCTAAACATTACTGACAAAGGTATTTCAAAAGTTGATATAACATTAACTCAAAGTTTTAGTCGACAAATATTAACTCAAAACTTTATCAAGCGGGATGGAGGGACTGGTCGAATTTAGGATGTATTTTTCTCGCGAACATTGGTCCTTTAGAATCATCTAGGGTCTGGTCCAGGCTAAAGCATATTCACATTTTGACTATCCTGGTCACACACTTTCTTTAAAGGATTGGCTTACGCTAGCGACTTTTTTTTTTGTGACTGAGGTTGAACGCTTTTGTTGGGGCAAACAAAATTAGTCTGATTGGGTGTGCCAGAAGAAACTATCTATATTCCTTTTCTTTCTTTGGTTCAAAACACTTTTGCATTTAAATGATTTTCGCCTTAACTTTGTATGTCTTTTGTAAGCATGGGCATTTTACCCGATCCGAAATCTGAACTCGGTCCAAAACGAACCGAAACCGAACCGAAATATAAAAATACCCATCGGGTTTCGTTTTGAGTAAGTTTGGAAATCTGAACCCAGTCGGTTATATCCGATACCTGAGCACATACCCGAAATATCCAATCATATATATCTAACCTTAATAATTAGAGTACTAGTACCTGGTTTTCTAATGTTTGCTTGTCTCTTACTGGTCTCATATATTTATTTTGGTTCGAGACTTGGCTTATCGTGGAACATGAAAAGATATGTAGTCTTATTGGCTGCATTTTTATCATTAATGCTTAAACTTCCGGTTTTATGATAGAAATGTTATGTGCCTTGTATCTTTGTAGAAAAGTTAGCCAAGTGATTCTTTAAATAAAACATTCTGGTTGATGAGTAATTTCCTTGAGTGTACTTCTTTGGTTGGAGGTCAAGTTCTTGTGAATTGGCTTGTGCATGTGAATGTTCAGAGTGGCATTGCATTGTCTGCTATGGTGATTCTGTTTTTGTCTGTTGTGGCCATTTTTTAAAAATTGTCGTGACTTCGAAAAAACGTGTTAAGACTCTGCCACTTAAAGATTATTCAGCAGCTTGCTATGTAAATGTTATTGGTGGCACGGATTTTGTCATTGATTTTGTTTTTCTTTTGTGTTAAACTTTCCAGAGTCAGTTAACTTCAGTTTTGAAGTTCATGAAAGAGCATAAACTTCGGGTATATCCAAAATACCTGAACCCGAAGTTTAAATATTCAACTAGGCATTAATCTAGGCATTAATCACATATAAAGCGTCCAATTACGGGTTTATAATTTTTTTGAACATTGGTTCCACAAATACACGCCTCCTGTTTCAGTTTAACGTGAAACAAGCAAATTACTCAGTAAGTAATTTTTAAAATCTGATTCAACACATTCTACGTTGTTTTTGTAAAAGGCCAAACTTATCAAAAGTTGGTGGCTACATTGGCTACCTAAATCTTTAGCATATGGGCTACAGTGAGGGGTTGATTTCACATTCTGTTCTTCTCGTAAACGCAATTGCTTTAGCATATGGGGTCTGATCCTTGTCAAAGCAAACACATTTTGACTGTTGTGGTCATATACTTTTCGAAAGGACTGGTTTATGCAAATAGATTTTTTGGGTGGTAGAGTTTGAAATCTTTTAGTTAGGGCAAACAAAGGTTGCTAATTTTTATTAAAGGAGAAAATAATTGATTGGGTGTGCCTGAAGCAACTATCTATATTCCTTTGCTCTCATCAGTCAGAAACACTTTTGCATTCAAATGATTTTGGTCTCCCTTTGGATCTCTTTTGGGTCTAAGCTAATAAACAAAACCCCTTTCCTTCCTTTTGTCTGTCTTAAACCTGGAAGAAACAGTTGATGAGTTTGTGTTTATTCTCACAACTTTTCTATTTGGTCCCACAAGTCCTCTGTAGCTAAGCATTTAGGCCATCAGCAATGTTAAAGAACTAACTTAAGTTTCTTTAGTCATATTTTAATATAAAATAAGAGACATCAACTTAAAATTGACACCTGTAGAAATAAAGAGACGATAGTCTCTTCCGGAAGAGCTGTTCTTTCTCTGCTTTCTTCTTTGTTTCTCTGATCTGTACTTTTAATCATTGATTTAACCGAAAAAACCAGCAGCTCAGATACTAAGAACATGTTTATCGGTTTGTCACTTAGCTTGGTTTCTTAAAAAATTTTATTTTAATTTTAATTTTTTATTTGACCGATTTTTTAAAAAAAAATTAGAAATGGATCAATCGCAGGTCGCCACGTGTCGTGGAGTCCGCAAAACAGTCTAAGAAACGGAATGAAAACGTTCCTTCTTTTATATACACAAGCAACATTTTTTGTAATTTCCGTGGGACCCGCAAATTTTCAATTATTTTTTTGTTATGAAACCGAGGGTAAGTAACCCTGGTAAACATGCTCTACATGCTGCGGATGCCCTAAACTTCTGCGTAAAATTGAAACGTCGTTGAAACCCCGAAAGTGTAAACAAAGGATATGAAATGATGTATTCACTCGCTAATGGTCTGTGCATATTAGGTAGGGAAGATTAATGAAAGAAATAGAAGCTCTCTTGTGAATGGTGTGACTTAAGCCTTAACATTCAAATTAATTTCGTGTCCTCTTATATTCCAGATACATATACCATTTGTAAGTTTTAGGTTGAATCAATACAAGAAAGACTAAAATACTACAAAATAAAATTAAGTGAGACCAATAATATTATTTTATTAGTTTTGTGAATAAATAAATTATAAAATTATACTCCTTATATTTATAATACCTCAAAGCTTTGATTTTTTTTTTTTGTTTATTTGATAAAAGAGAAAATTCTATAAGCAAAATAGGTATATTAGGGGCCTTCGCCCATTACATTCTTCTGCTTGCTCTAGTAAAAACCCTTAAGCATACATATTATTTTGTCACCTAAAAAAACAAAGAATCGTGTTTGATTTCAAAACGTTCACATGCTTTTCCTGGATAATGATTGATGGATCATTTCTCTCTTTGTTTTATGGCAAAACATATTCGTGTTTTCCTCATTTCGAATTTATACACATATGCATGGTTAAATGATACTTTAGCTTCTTTTATAGAAGCATTGGCCAGAGGAAGTGAGTGTAATGGTACTTGTCGCAGTGAATAGTGGCTTTCAGGTGAATGCTTACATAAAAACACGTAAAAAGCTGTAGAAAAGATGATTGGGGAATGAAAGGAAGATTTCTTGTTTCTTGTGAGGATATTGTATAAAACTTATTCTTCAATTTTCATCATAAGAAAAGATAGATTTATTTACTATTTCATTAGTCTTTTAGGACATACATATCTATAGTGGGAATATAGCTTATATGATTCTCTTACCAAAGTGTATAAATCTTATTGAAGATTCCTAGGCAAGTTGAATGGTGGTGCATTTTTCTCTTCTTTCCATGCAGTGGCATGCTTCATGTGTGTGTGAGAGAGAGATGTTTTCATCAAAGTAGAAGTATAATAGGTAAAGCTCCTTGTACCAATTACTGAAATAATATCATGTTTTAATAATCCATCGTGGAATAATTTATTTTTGGTCATTGATTTACATCATTCCTTAATCACTGTTTAGATAATGGAGCTTCATTGAACTGTAAATGAATTTGTTTTTTTTTGGTTAATAAATTCTTCAAAGATTTGATAGGCATCTGCATATGTTTTAGCTTTGTGTGCGTATATCAAGTTAAGATATTAATGCATGGCTTGGCATGTTGATTGTTGGAGAATCAAACTTTTCTTCTGGTATGTTGCAATTATAAAACAAATATCTTGTTTTATTGTTCTTGAACAGGTTATGTTCTTATATTTTGATTTGTATTCCTGTTACTGATCTGAAACTTATTTCATTAGACACATGAAAATGATTGGTCGGGTTGATAGCTGATACAATCAAAGACTATATGCCCACCAGGGTCCAAGAGACTAGCTTGTGCGCTTTCTTTTATTATTTTTCTTGCTCAAAACACCTTCGCTTCCTCTTGCCTCTCGTTTTTAAAATGGAATATGGTCCAAAAGCTACACACTTTTACGAAAGTAACGGAAGCGAATGATGCATATATATATGATGTCTGTTTGCTTTTAAATGTTTGATAAAATTAGGTGACTGAGTTTCTAATAACCATAAATAATATTATTCAACGACCAAGGTAAATGATCCTTCTTTGTTAAGTGTTTCTTGCCCTTAAGAGTTAGGATGGTAATAACATTTGGAAACTAAAGTGAGATTTTCCATATCATTACATATGTATATTTGGCCGAGAGAACATTTTCTTGAACATTTTTCCTTACAAATTTTTGATAGGTTGAAAATTACATAAACTGGTTACGAGTTTGGTCATCAGGCGAGTGATTTGTGATTATCTTTTGGAACAGAATTTGATACTTCATTTTTGTTACTTGTAAACGAGATAGTAATCTATTATACACAATCTTATTGATTACATGTTAACACCTAATCAACTATGTTTATTTGAGTGAAAATATTCTTAGGGAAAAAACTATATGTTATTAAGACAGTTCGCTAAAACATATACTATTTTTAAGACAAAAATTTGGCCATTGCTATGTTTTTTGTTGCTCCTACGTTGTTGATTACATGTGATGTGATCCTAGTAGCTCCAAGGTGCCAAAAGGAGAGACTGATTATATGCCAGATATATATATTTCTTTCTTCTACAAATGTTATTGAGGCTATTATTTATCCTTTAGTTATATATTATATAAGTAAAGGATGATTTGCATTTTAGCTGCAGTACCCATTTATTCTTTAATTAGGTTCTTTTATCAATAAGTGATACACTTTGCAGAAAAGAAAGAGACCCACTTAGTTGCAGTACCCATTACATCTTTTTGGTGGAATTTGAGAAAGAAAAGAATATAAGGGCAAAGCTGAGCTACCTTTTCCTTTTGATACTGCTTTGTCATCACATGCATTCCACTTTGCACTACAAAATTCACTTTGGACCCTAAAAATCCCCCAAAATTTTGCCTCTCTCACAAGAAAAGCATACACGTTTCCTCTTTCCTCATATATTTGAAGACCACAACCCTTTTCTTTTCACCTCTCCCTTGATCTCTCCCTCTATTTCCTTACTCTGCTCTTAGCTTTAATACTTAATCCCACAGAAAAATCCTGCTACTTTAAGTGCTTTTGTTATCTATGAAGCCAAGTCCCTTGAAGCCCTTACCGTAGGACTCTCTTCTAAGTACTGTTACTACCCCTACCTGGTGTTTCTTTACGGTGTTTTTTCACCATGAGAGCCGGAGGCTGCACGGTGGAGCAAGCTCTCACGCCTGAGGCTGCAAACTTGGTGAAACAAGCCATGGGCTTGGCTAGAAGGAGAGGACACGCTCAAGTCACACCTCTCCATGTAGCTAGCACCATGCTCTCCGCTCCCACCGGTTTACTTAGAACAGCTTGTCTCCAATCTCACACGCACCCTCTTCAGTGCAGAGCCCTAGAGCTCTGCTTCAACGTGGCTTTAAACCGCCTCCCGACCTCCACGGGGAGTCCTATGTTAGGGGTTCAACCTTCTCCTTTCCCTTCTATCTCTAACGCTCTCGGTGCAGCTTTCAAACGAGCCCAGGCTCACCAGCGACGTGGATCCATCGAGAGCCAGCAGCAACCGGTTTTAGCAGTCAATATTGAAGTGGAGCAGCTGATCATATCCATCCTCGATGATCCTAGCGTGAGTAGAGTTATGAGAGAAGCTGGTTTCTCGAGTCCTCAAGTGAAAAGCAAAGTCGAGCAAGCTGTCTCTACAGAGACTTGCTCGAGAACCACCTCCTCGAGTAAACCCAAAGAAGGACCAACCAGGAACGAGGATGTCATGAACGTTATAGACAGTCTAGTCGACAAAAAGAGGAAGAACTTCGTGATCGTGGGAGAGTGTTTAGCAACTGTTGACAAAGTTGTGCGAACAGTGATGGAGAGAGTTGACAAAAAAGACGTGCCCGAAGCTTTAAAAGACGTGAAGTTTATAACTCTATCATTCTCCTCGTTCGGACAACCGAGTAGATTCGATGTGGAGCATAAGCTAAAGGAGTTGGAGACACTCGTGAGAAGCTGTGTAGGAAAAGGAGTGATTCTAAATCTTGGAGACCTAAACTGGTTCGTAGAGTCTCGAACGAACAGTAACAACAACAGCTACTGTGCTGTGGAGCATATGATAATGGAGATAGGGAAGTTGGCTCGTGGATTGGTCATGGGAGATCATGGAAGGTTTTGGTTAATGGGTCTTGCGACCTCACAGACTTACGTGAGATGCAAGTCTGGTCAACCCTCGCTTGAGTCCCTCTGGTGTCTCACTTCCCTCACTATCCCAACAACTAGTAGTCTCCGCTTGAGTCTCGTCTCCGAGAGGTAAAAATCTTGTTGGATATGTTCTAACTATTAGAAATGTTTTTTTTTTTTTAGTTTTCTTGGATATTTTTTTAACTATTTGGTCTCTTTTTCGGAAAAGACAATTTCACCTATAGTGTTTTTGCTTTATTTGGTGATTATCTAAAAGAACGGTGTAACAACGTGCATCCTCTTTATAACCTTTTTATATTTTATTTTCACTTTTATATGCTTTCTTGTGAGAAACACTAAAGAAAGACTTAAGAAATCACTTCATTTCAGTTTAAGTTAAAGATAAGATCACTAAAGAAAGACTTAACACTCCTTAGCTAATCACCATATTGTTTTCAAACCAGTGAGGTTGAAGTCAAGAAGTCAGAGAACTTTCCTATCCAGCTGCCTCCATTCGAGGAGCAGCTCAGTTTCTGTGAGGAATGTTCTGCCAAATTTGAAGCAGAAGCTAGATTCTTACAACGCAGCAATAGCAATGTAGCCACTGCAGCGTTACCAGCGTGGCTTCAGCAGTACAAGAAGGAAAATCAAAATAGTCACAGTGTGAGTTGTATTAAAATCAAATTCACATATCTCATTTCAATTTCATTTTTTATTTTATTTTAAGAGCGTCTATGTTTGATTCTTGGACTTGGCAGGATTCAGATTCTATAAAAGAACTTGTGGTTAAGTGGAACACAATCTGCGGTTCAATCCACAAGAGACCATCTCTAAAAACACTCACACTCTCTAGTACCCTCGACCATCTTCAAACCAGCGGTGATTGGCCCGTGATCGAGACAAACAAGTATCTTCATCATCACTCCGTGACCTCTGGTGCATCCGAATTAAGACTGTTCATTCCAGAACATGATAGCAAACAAAGAAGAGAGCTCTTCTGTTCGAATCCTAATACGACAAGTAACTCAGCAGCTTCTTCGAGCGATGGAATGGAGGTGGAACATGCCTCTTCTAGGTTTAAAGAGATGAATGCTGAAAACCTAGCAACACTATGTGATGCCTTGCATAGCAAGGTACCATGGCAGAAGGATATAATCTCAGAGATAGCAAACACAGTCTTGAAATGTAGATCGAGATCGAGTAGGAGAAAGATCAATGGAAAATATGATACAAAAGAAGACACATGGATGTTCTTTCAAGGTCTTGATGTAGAGGCTAAAGAGAAGATCGCTAGAGAGTTGGCTAAACTCGTGTTCGGATCGCAAGACAGCTTTGTCTCCATCTGTTTGAGCAGTTTCTCGTCGAAAGATCTGAGGAACAAGAGGTCGAGAGATGAACAGAACTGGAGTTATGTTGAGAGATTCTCTGAAGCTGTTTCGTTTGATCCAAGAAGAGTGTTCTTAGTGGAAGATATAGAGCAAGCTGATTATTTGTCTCTAATCGGTTTCAAGAGAGCCATTGAGAGAGGAAGAGTTTGTAACTCGAGTGGTGAAGAAGCTTCTCTTAGCGATGCGATTGTGATCTTGAGCTGTGAAAGATTCAGCTCTAGATCAAGAGCTTGTTCTCCTCCGGTTACTCAGAAGTCGTCGGACGGTTCAGATCAATCTGAGGACAAGAACGTTGCTACTTGCCTTGTACTCGATCTTAACCTCTCTCTTGACGATGGCGTTTGTGAAAAAGAGTCACGTGATGAGATTGGCTTGCTCGAAGCTGTGGATGGACTGTTTCATTTCAAGTGTTCATCAACGTAGCACCATGCATGTGTGCATGTAATGTAATGCCCCAGTTTATGAACATGAACATGATCTTTTCGATTTCATCATGCGCTATTCGTCTCCTTAGGAATTTTTCTTTCTCATTGACACAATACTTTTGGGCTAAACATGTAGACGTAGTTGTAGATTTTTTTCTGGCTTAGGAACTTTCTAGATGGATATGTTTGTTTATTTTTCCGTTTTATGTATGTTTTCCCTATTTTAAAACAAATGTTTTTTCCCTCTACCATCAATATATTATATGAGTGTAAATTTCAGGTAAAGAATATGGAACTAGGGTTTTGAAATTAGTTTTAAAACATTATGCTTCACCAGCAAAGTGGTATGTGTACTGTAGCTTGACAAGAAAAAGGGTCTAGCCTAAGAGAAGAGCTTATTTAGCTACTACCATCATATTTATGCAACTTACGTTTTATATCGTTCTTCTACTTCTATATGAAACAGATATTGAATTTTCTTATCTAAGTTTCATGTAATTCGGCAGCTTCGTGCATGCATGTCAATGCTTAGTTGCATACAAGTTTTCCTCTTTCATGTTCAATTGATTGCCTTTGGAAATTTCTGCATAATCCAAAGCTCTGATCTTTGATAAATGATAATTAATAAAGTCAGGGTTGCTACTCTAACAAAAATAAAGAGAAGAAGATAAGCTAAACTTAAGCTAGAAGAAAGAACGCTTAAGCTAGAAGAAAGAACATGCAAATATGCAATGCGACAATATACTAATCACTTAATACGCAATTATACGTTTCTCATAAAGCATATTGTTCTTATTCTTCTTTTACTAAAGTTTTGTCGTTAACTATGACAATTAAAAAAAACAAAAACAAAAAACTATGACAATTCTTTAACTTCGTCCATTTCGTAATAAGTGATGCTACCCTTCTATTTTCCGTTACAAACACATTTGATATTTTATCTTTTACAATACCGAGTAGAATCAGTTTTGCTTATTTGTCTTTAGAATTTATTGTTGCTGTTATGCAAGTTTTTTTTTAATTATTGTACACTCAACGAAAAAATCATCTAATATGAAACAGACAAAATATAAACTAGACAAACGATATATGATTAAGCCGTAATCTATCTAAACATAAAACATACAAAACCACTGTTTCCTTTGGCATCCAAGACAGCTTGATTGATATTATAGATCTCCACAAACTTTATTGCCACTCTGTTTCATTTCATCTTTCATTTTTCCCGAGAGAAAAGGAAGAAGCCACCACCTTAATTAGAATCTCCTGCTTTTCTCTATTTCTCTTTTGCCTTTCCCAGTTTAGTTTTCTTTAAATCTCAGAAGTTTTGGTTATTATTGTGCATCCCTTGGACCGGGGATTAGAATATATATGGAACACTTTTGTGAATGAATCTCCTTTCACACTTGAAATAATAAGGTCAGCTTTTCGGCTTGGATGTGTTGCGTATGGTGGACAAAGAACGGATACTCTTTAAAACATATTCATTTATAGTTTGTATAGTTATACCCAAACAATTGTATGCGTGGATACTGGATATCCGCATGATCGGATTCGGAT
This sequence comes from Brassica juncea, assembly GCA_018703725.1. Classification (NCBI taxonomy): domain Eukaryota; kingdom Viridiplantae; phylum Streptophyta; class Magnoliopsida; order Brassicales; family Brassicaceae; genus Brassica; species Brassica juncea. The sequence goes on along the minus strand of CM031940.1, from coordinate 1,806,909 downwards.
GCACGTGGATATGTTCCATATCCGATGTAGGTTTTCAAAAGTTGATCGATAAATATGTATATTATTTTTATAATAACATAAAAATAGAACATTGCATATATATATATATATATATATATATATAATCAAATATGAGCATTTCATTATAAGTATATTAAATATGAACAATTATTTTCTTTATAAGTATAATAGATCGATTTATTCAGATTGAGATACTAAAAGCCACAATGTATGTGAATGAATATCGGTTTGTAGGCCGTTTTTTCATATAATTTGTCCACCTATATATTATTTCATGTTACCAAAGCTACATATATCTAATTTATATTGCTCTAATATTTGGTATATTGTTCGACTAAATCCGTGGTTCTTAAATTTACCCTCTTACATTTCAACCTTCCAATATACACACATGACTTACAATACAAACAATTCAAAGTAGTAAAGTGTTGATTCATAGACATGCTACCATATGGCCTTCTCAAAAAAAAATCAAAGTAATAATACCAATTATGATGCAGCAAAACACATATATAGTCCAAAGAAGAACTGATACACTACAAAAATCTCTAATAAATAACATTTTATAATTATATGAATTACATCACTTAAAGGAAACACCAATGTGTACACACAAAGATATCCAAATCATTATAACGGTACTTTTGATATTTGATATGTTTGCGTATAATATGTCCATAAATTCATGCATGGAATCTAAAGTTTTATCCTCAAAAGCAGGAAGGAATATAAAGTTAAGCATAATTTTTGAAAAGTATATGATTAATTTATTTACAAGAATTGCAGAAAGTGGGTGAGCCTTTTAAAGCAGAAGAGAAAAAAGAGAGTAAAAAGCTAAATTCTATCTCTCTGCTTTTGGAGTTTTTAAGCTTTTGAGAGTCTTGTGATGGGCATTTAGTCATTAGACACCTTAACTTTGATCTCAACGTAATTCCCTTTATATCTTTAAAAAAGTAATAAAAACACACTAACCTTTTCTCCTCGTGATAGTTTTTTATCAGTTAAGTAAGAAAAAGAGAGTGACAAAGTCATTTATTAGAATGTAAGCAACACACGAATCCAATACATTCATTCATTCTGTGGTGCATCCTTGACCTTGAAACCGACGAGTTAGTTATTAGAATGTAAGCAACACATGATGAATCCAACACATTCCTTCCGTGGTGCATCCTTGAGCCCAACAACAAAATACGTATATGTATTTCGTTCGACGGGCTATATATGTGTTTTGTACAACGGGATATTGTGTATATGAAATAAATAGAAAACTGATGTAATCTTAACCCGCAAAGAGTATTACTAAAATGGGCCTTTCAACGTGAAGTTAGTTTGATAATCATTTCGGCTTTTCCATATCCAAACGACCCAAAGCCTTATTGCTGAGGAAACAGAGGACATCGCCATTCACGAGTCAAGCATCATTTTTCTTTTTCTTTGGCAAAGATCAAGCATCATAGCTTAACATGTTACGACAAAGAAAGAAATATCAAGCATCATTCTCTGAAGGTCGTTGTTAGTTTATTTAAAGAAGAAGAGAAAACTGGGCAAATCCCTTAGATACCATAACAATAATTTTATGACAAAATAACATTAAAAATTCTAAAATATCACCAACTAAATAATTAAATATATAAATAATCCTAAATTTTTATTCTAATCTCACCTCCTAATATTAAACCTTAAACTCTTTTTGATAAAATCCAACCTAACTATTTTAAAAAGTATTTTAATTTTTAATTAATGTTATTTTAGGATTTTTCCTTTGTGTGCTATTTTAGAATTGAAATGTGTGTTTTAGTGCTATTTTAAGATATTTCTTTTTAGAAAAACTATAGAAATGTAGAAATCTAAATGGTTTGGCTATTAATGATATTTATAACTAGAGTTTCTGTTCTTATTTCTACTAAAGACGGTTCACCTTATTTTCTCTTCAAAATTTAGTAATCTAATTATATATAATACAGTTTAGTCTCTCCTTAGCTATGACACGTAGGATGACACGCTGGAAATTCGCTCGACCTGCAGCCGACACGTGTCACGTTTAATGAGATGCAGCGTATTGATTTGTTTTGTGACGTATGGGCTTGGTTTGGGCTTCGTCTGGCTCCTCTCTTCGTTTCTCTTCGACACCATCTAACCATACGCAAACCCTAATCCGTAGAGACGATACCGTGTTCTTCGTTTCTCTTCAATCGGCGGAGACGATACCGATCCAGTTTCTGTAACGCAAGGCGTTGTGGTTTCTATGTCTTTAATCTTATTATCTTTAATCTTATTAATTCGTGAGCCTACTACAAGATCTTCAGTTGCGTTGTTCAGACGGCGATTGCGGATATAAATAGGTTTGTATCCTCCAAATCTCTTTGCTATCCATCTCTCTCATATTCATCTCTCTGCATCCGTTGTCGAGGCTAGGCAAATGAAGAAAGCTTGCTTTTTGTAAATATCATCCCTACAAATCCATTAGCTCTAGAAACTTTTCACAGTGGAATGATTTTGGTTACGTTTATTGATTTGGTTTTTGTTTGTTGATGTAAGATGTTTGTGCATCGTTTATTAATTTAGAAAGCTTGAGTTTAGATGATTTTGATTTAGTTTTTTGTTTAGTTTTTTTTGTTGATGTAAGATGATTTTGGTTGTATACTGATTTTGAAAGCTTTAGATAATATTGGTTTTGTTTATTGATTTTGTTTTTGTTTGTTACTCTTTTTATTTATTCAGAACTTAATTTATAGTTTCGTGTCAAAATCTTGTGTCTCTCTTTTGCTGAATGAAACTAACCTCTGTTCACTGCAGCTTCTGTTGATGAAATATGGAAGCCAAGTTCTATGTGCTAGAACGGATACGATCCTGCAACGTGGATGATTGACATCACTGCTCCTTCAATGGAGTCACAAATGTGTGTGGGCTTTGCTCAACTATTCACCAACTCCTCTCTTCATCGTTATGTTAAAGTCAAACGTTACTATTAGTTGCAGACCCGAGTGTTACTTACACTGTCATAACCTGAATATTGATGTCTACTTCAGGAGAAACCAGAAACTCATCAAAGAGCTTGGTACTCCAGCACCAGGATCGAAATATCTCTACTTCCAAACTAAGTATTCGCAGCTGTTTTGACTCAAACCAAAGCTTGCTTCTTGAAACAGTATTGGTCTTGCTGGAGATATCCTCAGTACAATGCCATTCTGTTTTCTCATGACAATATTAGCATCATGTTTTGTTTGGCTTCCTGGCAAACAGGAGGAAAAATGTAAGTTTTCTTCCATATGTTCCATTTTATTAAATTATCATCTTACCAAAAAACGTGTTTGATTCATCCCAAAACCACAACAGAGAGGAGCAAGACCAGAATAACTTCTTTGGAGTCATGTACCCTGCGATACTGTTCCTCGGTGCACCAACGTTGCAACAGTTCAATCCGCTATTGTCATTGAGCGTACTGTTTCTACCGTGAAAAAGCGGCTGGAATGTACTCATCCATTTCTTATGGAATCCCTCAGGTTAACCATTCTGAATTCTCTTAGTATGTCTTGAAGACTTGAATTATGGTTAGACCACAATGAGAACTTCTCCTTGAAATATTGCAGGTGGCCGTGGAAATCATGTACAACACGATACAAACGGGAGCTTACACAACAGGAATAAAAGTTCAAAGAACTGCTCTACTCTACAACATCAATGATTGAGAACGCTGTTCTTCCTGAGCCTTCGGTAGTTCCTGTCCCTGGAGGAACCTTTGACAAGGTATGTAATGAACTACATCAGCTTGATCTCTGATTACAAGAAGACTCTCAACAATCTCATTATGTCAGATCCCTCAACCGGAACTGATCGAAACACATCAGGTATGGATTTCACTGAGCTAGAAGATAAGTCACCATTGGCTTTGCATCTTATATGGTTAATCATGGTGTTGCATTTCACCTTGGAAGAGAAGTCACACCACTACAGAGACACATCTTTAGCTCACATATTCATCATGAACAACATTCAATACATATTTCAGAAAGTGAAAGGATCACCTGAGCTAAGATAAATGATCGGAGACCACTATTTAAGGAAACTCACAGACAGCTACTAACTACCAGAGATCAACATGGGTAAGAGTACTGAATAGCTTGAGAGATGGAGGGTTACATGTGAGTTTCTCCTCTGGTATATCAAGAAGAGCATTGAGAGAAAGGTTTAAAGCTTTTAATACAATGTTTGAAGTGGTTCACAGGACTCAGTCTACATGGTCGGCTCCAGATGCTCAGCTTAGAGATGAGCTGAGAATATCTTTATCTGAGCATTTGATCCTGGCTTATAAATCTTTTCTTGGAAGGTTCAGTGGTCACATAGAGATTGGAAAAGACCCTGAGAACTACTTGAAGTATTCGGTTGAAGATATCGAGAGAATCGTTCTTGATTTCGTTGAAGGATATACACACGTCACACCCGCCAAACTTGAAGAGGCGATGAAAGAAGAAGATTGGAGAGGTTACTTTCTCTCTTGTGTTTTGTTTAGTTTTTTTTTTGGTTCCCCAGCCACGTTAGGATGTTGTAGGATAGAGCCATTCTTTGAATTTTTGTTCACGGGTTGGTGTTTTTACGCACCGTTGATATTTTGCGTAAACTCCCTTTCCATCATCACATCTCAAGTAGGAAACAAAGATTCAGTAGTGCAGATCAATGGTGTTGGAGATACGAGCCTTAAAAATTTGCTGAAAGATGGGTGTGACTTCTTACAAGTTGTAGCTGCTGTCCACATAGGATGGTTACTGCTCTTTGACTTTATTTGTGGTATCAAGTTGTTCAACTTTCAAAAGAAGGCGAAGGAGATGAGACAACCTTTGTACCATAGTCTTTGGAAATTGTCGGATATTTATAATTTTTCTTTTATTATTATATATTGTTTCTATTTGGTTATAAGTAACAACAACAATAATAACAGTTTACGTTAACAATATTATATTTTTGATAAGAAATAATATCTTCTTTTTCAAAACTACGTATTATGCATTATTGGTATTTATATGAAAGTTATACCTTTTCAGACAACATGAGTACCCCATCAATTTAGGTTTGACATATTTATTAATCTATCTTTTTCACCAAATCATTTTAAAAAGGCTATATACTTCATAAATCATTTTTATAATTGATTCATTTTCAATTAAATGAACTTTTTTTGAACAACATTTTATTAAAACAGTATATTAAAACTTAAACTTAAATGAACTTATTGATAGCAATATGTTAACAAATAACATTTTTTTACGAAATTCAAGTAATAAAATGCAAAATACATAAATTTCAAAAACGGATAGAAATTTCTTATAAGAACAAAAAAGGAAAACTATATGATTGTGTACACTTATGAAATTTGATTTCTATTTTCTGATTATAAAACCCAAACATAAAAAATTAACAAAAATGATATAAAGCAACCAAAAAAAGTATTACAAATATAACTTAATAATACATAAATTATAAAAATAATTAAAAATATAAGAATAGTAAAAAATTTGTTTTACAGTTTTAATTTTTATGTTTCATTATACTCAAGCCGCGTAGAAAAAAAAAGAGTGAGTCTAACTGAAACCTTTCCCTTTTTGGTCACTAAATTCAGACATATAGAAATTGAAAATTTGATAGTAACTAAACACACAACAAAAATAATGATCAAAACATAATCTTTTAAAAATATATAAGAGGAAAAAGCAGAAACAATTTAAATTTAATGAAATACATAATATAACCAAAATACATAATTTTCAAAAATATATAAAATTTCTGTTACAAAAAAGATTCCTACTCTAAAATATTCTTGAAGACATAAATCAATATCATACCAATTACTTACAAATTCAAACCTAATACACAAATAACAACATCTTACAAAAAAATAAGAATATAAATCATAAGTAAAATATATCCCGCCCGTAGGGCGGGCCGATCCTAGTTCTATAATAGAATTGGGTTACACTCTAAAATAATCTATTTTAGAGTAAAAAATAGAGTAATGAACAAAAAAATAAATGGAATAATCTATTTATAGAGTAAACCATTTTTTTACTTTATCATAAAGTGAAACATTTCTATAATTGAAATATTTTTACTCTAAACTCTATTTTAGAGTGAAAAATAGAGTGAGATTAGAGATGTCCTAAACACACAAATCCATAATTACTACAGCGAAACGATACAATATTACTCTTTCTCTCAATCTCCAAATGAGTCTTAGCCAAACCGCAACCATACTCGTTGTGGTATTCGCGTTTTGTTTTACCGCAGTCACTACTCATCTCATCTACGCTCTTTGGCTTCGTAGTCGGAGTATCACCGGATCAGAACTCGACAGTTTTTCCTCACGTGACCCGCCGACGAAAGAAATTCCTTACTTTTTCCTCTTATGTGTTGAAAACAAACAGTTTTGTAGAGTATCCGCCACGGCACTGCCGGTTAATGACGTGACGCCAAAGTCGTCAACTACAGAAGAGAATCTACTTTGTTGTCCTTCAGATACTCTGTTTAAGACTCCACCAGCGAGACAGATCATCGGACGGCTCAGGTTGAGCCACGTGGAAGTGTATCATTGGATGATCATGTGAAAAATGACCAACTTGAAGAGAATTTTGATAGAACCAACGTCGAGACTGATGGAACAACCGTTTTCAACTCCTGTGCTTTGTCACCATTTAATACGTCGTCGCCTTCTCCTGTTCGCAATGATGTCTCTCAAATAAGCTAGGCCAGGAGAGTTTGTATGGCTGAGATTACAGAGAATTTTGTAGTCAACAATTAACCATCCGTTGACCCGATGAAAGTTTATGAGTCAAATCAAGGACGGGTTCTTTTTAACTGGTTTGGTTTAGTGTGGGTATTAATCCGTGGCAAGTGAAGCGAGACCCTATTGACTTATCAATTATGGATTAGGCTTGACTTTTGTTTCTGAAATTTATATATCTACAGTACATCACTTATTAACTGTATTAAAAATATTACTCGCATGCAATAAAGATTACATTTTTTTTTCACTGAATTAAACTGGATTATAAACATGCAAGGTTCCACAATACAACTACCACTATGGGGGCAAAGCCAGCCCATCCATCAAAAACCAAAGAGGATCATCAACAATCAAAAGCTCAAGCCCAACAGAACCAAAAAAAGGATTATCTACTTTCAAAAATGAATAAGCCACGGAGCCAGAAAGGGTAACCTGCAGCTAGATAAGATTGTCTTCGATCCTTGGTAGTAACACTTTTTGCAATCAGAAATGCTCCTCTGTTTCCAAACCTCTGCTCCCGAAGTAGTCTCCAAAAGGGAACTTTACGAATTTGATCGGAGAGAGACCAAAACTTAAAAGATGGCCAAGCTTTCGGTCTTTCAATCATATCCATGATGTCAAATTCCTGACCAGCAAACACCACTCTGTGAATGTTAAGACAGACCATGCTCTCTAACGCCCACATCCATGATACAATTTTTGCTTCCATCTCATCCCGTATTCGAACAGAGGACTTACGACTGCGGAGTAGGACAACTCCATCCCCGTTTCTCAAAACCCACGCCGAGCCCACTTCACCCGTATGCCTGTTCCACGAATGTCCAATGTTACACTTAAGCCAGGGAGCCTGGGTTTTTTTCCACAGTCTCTTTTTGTCGATTTTCATTGGATTTTCAACAATTTCTTCTGTCTCCTCGATCTTCTGAGCTTTGGTCCACTCAACTGCTTCTTTTCTACTCAGCTCGATCAGATTCATCGCATCCAATACAAAACCCTCGAAATTAAGCTTGTTTCGGTTTGTCCACAACAACCAGAGTACCCAAGGGAAGGATTGAACAAATTCCTTAGGTAGGATATCTTTTCCTTGCATTTCCAGGAGATGATTGAAATTCTGGAAAATCGAATCTGTGGAGAACCCATTGGCCGGATAGGGGATACCTGACAGAGTCCAAACCTGATGAGCGAAGGAACAAGTGAACAAAACATGGTTTTGTGATTCACCTTCCAAGCCACAAGCCTGACACTGAGAATCCACTTTCATTTATGAATCATGTTATCCACTACAGGGAGCCCGCCAGATAGGGATTTCCACAAGAAAATCTTGATCTTATTCCACGTCTTAATTCTCCAAATACTCTCTTTTAGGTAGTTCAGGGATGGTAAACTCTCAGCTTCTTCCAGGCATTTTTTCCTACGTCTCTGACATCCCAGCCAGTATCCAGACCGCACAGAGTAGTCTCCATTTTTATTGTACCTCCAGCTCCATAAATCTTCTTCATCCACTACTGGCTTCATCATTAGAATCCTATTTATATCTTCAGGATAAAACAGGTCATTGAGTTTATCAATATCCCACCATTTGGAAGTCACATTAAGGAGATCCGACACTCTTAACTCAAGGTCAATTCTTGGGTTCTTTATCGAAGTCGCATAAAGATTACATATTAGGTATAAAGGCATTAAGAGAAATACTATATGAAGTAATAAAAAAGAGTTTTATCATAAATATAACACACAAAGATCAAACAATCAAAATAAGTTTGATTAAACAGGTAAAATACATTTATACCCTAAGATCATCTTCAACTCAACTCTATTTTCATCTCTTTTTGTTCTTAAAATAGAGAAATTTTAAAATAGAGGTGGATTTACTCCAATGTATGCCTCTATAATAAAGTCCCTCTATTTAGAGGAAAAAATATAGAGAATTGTTATTTTCATCTCTAAATATAGAGTCAAAAAATAGAATTCTTCTATATTTTCTTTTAAAATAGAAAAACTCTACTATAGAAGCATACATTAAAAAAAAATCTACCTCTATAATAGAGAACTCTATTTTATAGGAAAATATAGAGATGTACATTGGAGATGCTCTTAGTTAAAATATGGTTTAGATTTGGGAGAGGGGGTGGGGTTTAAGATTTTTTAAAAATATATAATTAGAATTTAAAATATTTTTTTAAATGAATTTTGTATTTCAAAATAAAATTTTAAAAAGGTCAAAAAGTTTATTTGAATTTCTAATGATTATTTATTAAATATTTGTTTATATTTATATATCTATAAAGTAAATGTGTAATTGTTATTTACCTCTTTAATGAAACTGTTGTTCATTTTTTTCTTGTGTGTTCGTTCAGTTAAAAAAAACATTTTTGGGTCTTCTGGAGAGATTTGCCAAGCATTAATATGTGGTTATATGTATTAGGAATATACCAATTCCTATATTTTTGGAGTCTTATTTTTACTTAACAGATTCCGTTTGACGAAAAGTATCTATTAGTGTTTAATAAAATAACATATACTGTATAGGGTACTCGAAATAGGCGCTGGTGGATCATTGAGTTATAAAGGACTGTTTGCCGCCTTCCCCCATGGTGATGACCGTGATTGTCATCATTTAATTCTTCCAGGAACTACGGTTGACTGGTTCAGGGTAGTTTTGTTCAAACAAGCATCATGAAACACTCGTTCATCACATTCTCGGAAAGAAACACTCGTTCATCACATGGGTGGTCGCTAGGCACAGACTATATATATAGGCATGGTTTATTGTTTCAATTAATTAACTTATATAATAATACAAGTACATTTTCCAACAAGACAGGCGTAAAAATAGTCTTTAGGGCATTCACGAGAATCAGGACAATCACGGTCCGTTTTGCACCTTATGGTCTTGGCCAGCTCTGTCTCGGTTTTTTTCTCCAAACAAATGCACTTTCCGAGCACACATTCGTGACGTCCTCTCCCTGTTTCTCTAAAACACAGCAACTCGCAATCAGTTGATGTCGAGCATGATGATCCTTTGGCTTGTCCAGAGACACTCACTAATAATGTGCCTATTAATTGAAATATCTTAGTTTAGTCGGTCTATGAATTCTGTTTAACATATAAGAAAAAATAAATAAGAACGGAGCTAACATGAGAAACAAAAGATAAAAACGATAAAGATGGTTGTTTTTGATGATGCCATGCCTTTAATTTGCCTATTAGTTTATAATTCGAGTTTGTAAATAAGTAAAGCTTGCATAACTTTTACATGATCGTTCAGACTCTTATGTAGTGTTTTTGGAACATGGAAATGGTAGTTGATACATATTTAGTATTACTGTATGACTTTGACTAAGGAATTATAATTTGTTGACTTCAATGAATGTTCAGTATATAGAGATACTCTTTTTTTTCTCTTTTGGGTTTATTAAGGTAATAAAAAATATAAGTTTGACTAGCAGAAAAAGAAATTGATTTATTTCTAATGAGGACTTAGCAATAATAGAAAACATTTTTAGTGAGATACAAAACAATAAAGAAAAAGTTTTTGTAGATTTTTTTTTTTTGTAAATCTTAATAATTTAAAATACTAGAACTACAATGATTTTGTATATTTGTTGATATTTTAAATATTACATGAAAGTTTCCCCAATAAGTTAGCTTCAACTTTTAAATAGTTTGTGACTTAAATTATTATAGTTCAAAATAAACAATTTAGTATTATTTTTAATTATTTTTTATTTTATGTTAATTTTCTATTATAATGAATATCAAGTTAATTAATTTTTAAGTGCTTTATAATTAGTTTAGTTTATTTTTAACAGTCAAAACCAAGTCTGGATCCGCCATTGGATGATCCCCAAGTTGGAGGCAGCACTAAGTTGCATAAGTTGAGGATACGGTTGAGACAAAGGAACTTTTACTTTTTTTTTTTTCTTTTTTTTTTTTACTTGGTTCTTAGCTTAGTAGAACACATCCTTATGGATGGCATATGTGTGTTAAATTAAACTCTTCGTGATTGATAAGTATCATCCTATCAAAAAGGCTTATCCGGGATCAAGAGATGATCTATTTCGTGTTTCTAAGGAGAATTTATACTCAAGAGATGTATTGGTGAATTTTGGACCTTTTGTTGGTGAATTCTTGATGAAAAAGGAGTTTTCAACATGGATGTGTACAAGCTATGGCTTTGACCATGTAAAAAAGTGGTGAAGTTGCTCTATCTTCATATAATATACTTCGAGGATCGAATCATTATAAGTATAGACATCGGCGGTGATTTATAGTCATTAGAACTTGTTTTGGAGAAACCACGTAGAGTTCTAGCTATCTTAGACTATAACATAGATTGTGATGAACGGAAACCACCATAACCCAACAACGATTTCTAAGTATAATTTTTTCAAGAAAACAGTAACAAGGATGGGTTCTAGCGAAAACTCTTAGATTCTTGAAGAATATGTCTTTGAAAGGAGATACTGAAGTTGTGGAGCTGGAGGGAAAGAGAGAGGAAATATATACGGCATACCACTAAATTTAAAGCCCTAATTTTTTGTTATTTATGGGCTAACATAAGTTTTCTCTGAGATCCAGATTTACTACTTATTTTTTAGACTGTAGTTCTCATCTTTAGTAGGTACTACTCCATCTTCCTTCCAGAACAAAAGTCGTCTCTCAAAGATATATATTTTAAGTTTTTTACATTTTTTAATATAGATAAAAACACTCAGTCTTCACGGAGTGATATTGAGGAATGAGGATATGTCCTCAGAGATCAAATAGTTTTCAACTTTTCACCTAAAAAAACCCATGTCAAAGTGCCAAAATAACAAATACCCTTTTTCCACATGACTAATACAAGTCCAAAAATTTATTACTCTTTTAAAATAAGTCAAATATCAGATATTCACCTTGCGTCTACCCCTATAAACCATTCCGATTATTTGACATCCAGGCCTCCTAACATGTTCCCACCAAAAAAAGTATACTACTTTATCCAATAAAACTATTACGAGCATATATTCAGACCGTGCAATTTATATCTGATTCGAATCATTACTCTCCCTGCCGTAATATATTCCTCTTTAGATAACCTTTCATAAGTTGAAGAAACTAAATTTTAGATATATACTTTTTTTTGTTAAAATGTTTTTCTTTTAAGTCTTTTTTGTTAAAATGTTTTGATATTGCTGCTGAAGATATTTTATAAGTATATTTCATAACTCAATAGCGAATCCTACTGAGTTACTGTCTCCGATGTGGTCACAAGATTATTGATGAATACGAAGCAGTAAAATTATTAGGAAAATACAAAATAAACACAAAGAACTTGTACTTGACCCAATCCGCCAATAATTTCAATGTTCGTGTTTGTAATTATTCTATAAAGTAATCAACAATAAGCTTATTATCCTGCTGGTGGAAGAAGAAATTTGGTAAAATTTGATTTTGTAAATAGAAAATGATTTGATTATTATATAATAATAATAATAAAGAAGAAGATAGAAGCAACTTAACGGCGTCAGAGTTCTAAACGTTCACACTGCATTTAGTCACCAACGAATACTTAACGGCGTTATCACCGACAATAACACCAGCAGCTTTGTTCCCAAGATTGATGAGAGCCGGACACCGAACATGTAAATGATATTTTCCGGTGATCAACGTCCCTACTTTCCACCTCACGCGCCCATCGGCGCGTATCATCAACTGTACGAGTCCATGACCTTGCTCGTCTCCCAAAGCGACGGAGTTGTACGGTGCGATCGGAACAGCGGTTCCGTAAACAAACGGAGACCAAACGTTGTCTTCTTTGTGCCCTTGGTACGTCGGAGGGATCGCTGTCCTGAGAGTTATCTGCTGGTTACGGTACGTAGCGTAGACGTGGAGACGGTCGTAGTAGATACCGATCTTGGAGTTAGGGTTACGAGATGCGAATGTGATCTGAAAGTTTGTGGTGAGGAGGTTTGGCTGCGAGAGGTTGAAGGCGAAGACGGTGGCGTCTTGGAGGATGAATCTTGGCTTAGTTGGCCTAAGTATGACCCAGACTAAGAAGATGGTTATTAGAACTATTATGATGAAGGCTATCACGGCGCCGCAGATTCGCCGGACTGCTGCTTCTTTGCCGCCACCGTGGTTGCCGCAATCTTTGGACATCCTTTATTTACGGTTATGCCACTGGTGTGCCTCTTTCTCTCTCTATATGATATGTTTCTTCCTTTTTGTGTTTGGTCGTAACTAGTGATGATGGGAGGAAAAAAATATGTATGAGAAAGATGGTTGTGTATATATATTACAATTGTGTGTAGATGTCCTATGTACTAAGTACTAATGCGTGTTGTGTTTAGTTTTCTAGACTGTAGAGCCGTAGATCAATTAACCTTTTGTATATTTATTTTACATTTAAGTTCTTACCTAATCTTTTCCAGTAAATTATTTCGCTCTCTTTTGCAGCAACAGTACCGTTGCGGTTATGTCACCCTTTTTTTTTTTTTGAACACTCGGTTATGTCACCTATACGTGTGAAGAAAGGGGGAAGAAATGGTTTAAAACATATGTATGCCTAAAAGAATAATAAAATCTTTTAGAAAACCAAAAACAAAAGTGTGTATAAGAGAGTATTATTGTTGAGGCTTTTAACGATTTGCGGAGTTTATTTTCTCAATTTTTGGAGTTTTTATCTAGTGGATCCATTTTATTTTTATTTGTTGCGATGATGGAAGTTTCCCTCATGATTGATTCGGTTAACATACAATGCGTCTAACTTTGGTGTTTATTGTTTCGATATTATTATTTTTGTCCAAACAAGACATGGCACGTGCATATATTCTTATACTGAAATTACATTTTTGTAAATCAAGAAAATTCAGTTCAAAAATAAATTTAATTTCTGTTTACACAGGTGTCATTTTATGGTTGGAGTTTGGTACAGCCATTTGTCAAATAAAAGAAAAATTTTAGCTTAGTGTGTGGTTTATCATGCTGGAAGTAAAATTGGCAGGTCGGCTATCGGCATTAACGGTTTTATGTTCCCGCATGGAAACAAAACTACAGTATGATTCCTGGTTATATCGATGTATATAATAACCTACTTGGTGTCGGTGTATGAAATTGCCGCACTTTAACTATTTTGTAATCTTGTTTTTTCTTCCCTTTAATTCTGTTGTCTTATATATTAATTGAAAATATTTTTAAAATTTAACATTAACTACAATGTTTACGTGTTCATATTTCTCACATTCCATACTAAAATATTCAAGTTACTAGAAATGTTACATGACTATTATTGTATATAATATAATAGACCATCCACTGATTAAATTTTCAGGATAAGTATGTTCTCTTTTACGGAGGCAAATAATACAACGACTGATAAGCTGGTATGAGGTGCTCAGAGACTGAGCCTGCTGTTATGACTTTGTGTTGATTCGGTTCTATCGAGTTGGTTCTCAGATTCTGAATCTTTGTAGTTTAGTATAGCCTATGTTGAAAAATATGTTCTCTTTCTTTTCAAAAATAAAAGCTTTTAAATTAACTAATTTGTTTTACAATAAATATGATACTGAATAATAAAGATATGATAACAACATATATATTCTTTATTATTTTGTTTAATTTTATCATATTAAAACAAATTAAACAATCACATAAATTATATAATAAAATTTAGCTTTTTATATGTTATATTTTGATTTTTAAAACTATTATAAATTATTAAAGCTGTTAAAAATTCCACATTAAAAAATTTATGATCAATAGTTTTAAAATTTTGTTATAAAAATATGAATAATCATAAAACTTATATGATTAGCAAGTCTCAGTTAGTAGATGTTTAGATTAAAAACAAACTATATCTCTACGTTAATAACATTTGAATTTAGTTATATATTATATAAGAGAGATCCCTATATTAGATAAATAAAAGTTATTATTTTGATTTATCTAACATATAAAATGACTATAAATAAATAAGAGTATTTTTATGCGTTCGAACTAATTTAATTATATATGTAACAATTATCGATTTATCATTTATTATTTTATTTTATATCTCATAATATGAAAATAGATGCAAAACATAAAAATAATTTTTGTAGACTTGTTATGAAATTATTGAACAAACATTTTATCATGCGGAAGAAACTTCTAAGAACAAAATGTCAGGCGGTTGTAATCTTTAAAAATGAAATATTTAATGAATTGTGTGCAACACAACATGGTAGAATCGATGTTAATTATATAATCCTTGGAGGTTAATACTTCAAAAACACTAAACAAATTAATTAATTTATAATCCTTGAACATGTCTTTACTAAAATGAAAAAAAAAAGTAGAGAAGTGTTTTAAAGTTTGTATTGTCCCGGTTGATAGTGATTAGTTCATTATAGACGCGGCGGTAAAATCGTCTGTTTCACCAGCAAGAGGAAAATCAATTTTACTTGGGAAACAATCTATTGATAATTGTGAAATATATCTAATCATATACATACAATGTATTTTTAGATATAAAATAAATTGAATTCCATGTTAAGTTCTAAATATAAATAAATAAATATATATACATATATATATATGTATGTATGTTCATCATATATATGTATGTATGTTCATCATCATAGGAGCATAGTAGATATTTCAGTTTAATGTCGACGATTCTTTTAATTCTTCTCAAGTTAACTAATGTTTTAGAGGAACAAGAATAAGCACATCAAACATTGATGTATTAAACATTAGCTACCTACTCCTATGGACCTATCCCACCTAAACACTTTAGCAATGGCCAACTCGTCTACAGAACAACAGTGAATGCAACGTTAAATCCACGTAACAGTTCCGAACCTTCGATACACTGGCAAGCAATTTTAGAGCATGTTTATTAAGGGTTTTTTAGGTTGAATCTCTTAACGTAATATAAGATACACTCTCTTAACTTTTAACTAAATTGGGCATAACAAATGATTTGATAGATTTACAGATCAATTATAATGTATTCATTGAGCAGACATTTACATAATTGTATCCATATTTAATGCTTTGTTGTGTTGCGTCTGCGTCGGATGTTGACGATTGACTCGAAAACGATACACGTCTCCGCCTTTTCTCTCGTTGATACAGAGAAGATAGGACCCACGCGGTCTCGTTAATAGGCTACAACTTCTATCCCCACAGCTCAACGTGAGACTTCGAATCTCTTAAAGTTACATTTGATCATAATGCAAAGTGTCTTTTCCTTCATTACATTTTCATTTCGTTAGGTTTATTACAAAAAGACAAACCACCAACCCTATTATTTATATTCAAAATCACGCATTACCAACGAAACTATATCAATCATGCAATATACAGATAAATAAATACAAAGTATCTTTGTATAGTAGTCGGCTCTTGTGTGACTGCAATGTAGGTAACATTTGGTTGTAATCATCTTAAGTAAATAAAGGCATATATATATATATATATATACTATATTAGCTTGGATTTCCTGTTCCCGGTTTACTTATGATTTAACTTTAATTAGTTTTCAAACTATGAGTTTTTCTGCGCCATGCGCAGAATTAATAATTTTAAATATAATATTTTTATTTTAAAATAAAATTTTAATTAATGCTTAGATGTTATTATTTTCTATTTTAATTTTATCGGTTTGGAAAAAATAAAATCCTAAATATGTTTTGTAATTTTATTCCTTTTGATTTCGTTTAACAATTTCACTTTGATTCTAAATTTCAATAGAGTTATATTACTTTTTATATAAAATTTTTAATTTATATTATATTATATTTATTTAGTGATTAATTATTCTAAAATAATTTTTTATTACTTAGGTTTAGATATGTATATATTAGAATATATAGAAATTCCAATATTATAATATTCATAACCCATACACATAAATAATAATTTTAGATATGTTATTTTAATAAAAACATTAGATTACATTTAGAATTTATTATTTAATATTTTAATTTCATCATTTTTAGAAAAATAAACCATAAATGTTTTTGTAGTTGTAGTCTTATTCCTTTTGATTTGGTTTAACTATTTCACTTTCATTTTATTTAAATTTCAATAGAATTAAAGTTACATTTATAAAAATAAACTTTTATATACATTATATCAGATTTATTGCTTATTTATTTTAAATTTGTCTCTTATCAGATAGTTTTAAATATGTCTATATTTAAATATATCAATTTTTAATAAATTTTGTAATTTTTTAGTTAAAATCGTTAAATTGGTGAAAAATAATTTTTTAATTAATAAGATGAAGCGATATATTTGTTGATGCATATTTACAACTAACTTTGATTATATATATATATATATATATATAAATATGATATATAAGTTGATATAAAGATATAATTATATTTAGTTTTTAATATGATATATACATTACTTTGATGGTTGATATATGAGTTATTAATTATTATTATATTTAAATAGTTTTGTCTAAATAAATACTTAATACAAAAATTACACTTATAGTAATATATAGTTAATAGTCATTACCATTGCTTAAATGTATATATATATTTTTAAAAGGAAAGTTGTACATGTCATCCTTTTTGAGAGGACATGTCATCATTTGTGAAGAACATGTCATTATTTTTATTGAAATTGAATGTTGTAATGACACCTAGACACATTACTTCACAAATAATAACTAAGGGATAGACAGTTCATAGGTTAATGTTTAAGAGAAACTAGGTGTTTTCCGTTTCTCAAAAAAAAAAGTGATTTCCTGCCCTGCAAAAACAAACGTTTTAACATTTATATTTAAAATAAAATTTTTGTTAAATTTAGATTTTATTATTTCCTTAAAACTTAATTTAAATTTTTTTATTTCATTATGTGTAAAAGTTAAGATAAAATAATATTTTTATTTAATTATTACAAATTAGAATGATGTACATGTACCTTGAAATGTGGTTTAGAATACATTAATGAGAATATAGAATATGGTTAAATACTTTTAAACAACACAAAAAGTATAAATTTCAATATATATAGCAATTAACGAAAAACTCAATATTTTCGTAGGGATTAACCCACAAATTTTGAGTGAAATTAAAAAAACATGACAATATTGTTTTATTGCTAATTTGCATCCTCCACATTCATATTATGAAGGTCAAAGAGGTTAGGGACCTTTGTTGTCTCTGTTTCTCTAGATAATAGTGATTTTATAGTGGTTAATCCACTTATTTAAGCAGTATATGAATTTATACTAAATTAATTGTTACAAATTAGAATGATGTACATGTACCTTGAAATGTTGTTTAGAATACATTGATAAGAATATAGAATATGGTTAAATACTTTTAAACAACACTAAAAGTATAAGCTTCAATATATATAGCATTTAATGAAAAACTCAACATTTTCGTAGGGGTTAACCTACAAATTTTGAGTGAAATTAAAAAAATATGACAATATTGTTTTATTGCTAATTTGCATCCTACACATTAATATTATGAAGGTCAAAGAGGTTAGGAACCTTTGTTGTCTCTGTTTCTCTAGATAATATTGATTTTATAGTGGTTAGTCCACTTATTTAAGCAGTATATGAATTTAGACTAAATTAATTGTTACAAATTAGAGTGATGTACATGTACCTTGAAATGTGGTTTAGAATACGTTAATACAAATGTAGAATGTGGTTAAATATTTTTAAACAACACTAAAGAGTATAAGATTCAGTATATAGAGCATTTAACAAAAAAGTCAATATTTTCATAGGGGGGGTTAACCTACAAATTTTGAGTGGTATTAAAAAAATATGACAATATTGTTTTATTGCAAATTTGCATCCTCCACTTACATATTATGAAGCTAAATGAGGTTAGGAACCTTTGCTGTCTCTGTTTCTCTAGATAATAGTGATTTTATAGTGGTCAGTCCACTTATTTAAGCAGTATATGAATTTAGACTAAATTAATTGTTAAACATTAGAATCATGTACATGTACCTTGAAAGGGTGTTAAGAATACATTAATAAGAATATAGAATATGGTTAAATATTTTTAAACAACACTAAAAGTATAAGCTTCAATATATATAGCAACTAACGAAAAACTCAATATTTTCGTAGGGGTTAACCCACAAAATTTGAGTGAAATTAAAAAAACATGACAATATTGTTTTATTACAAATTTGCATCCTCCACATTCATATTATGATGGTCAAAGAGGTTAGGAACCTTTGTTGTCTCTGTTTCTCTAGATAATACTGATTTTATAGTGGTTAGTCCACTTATTTAAGCAGTATATGAATTTAGACTAAATTAATTGTTACAAATTAGAGTGATGTACATGTACCTTGAAATGTGGTTTAGAATACATTGATAAGAATATAGAATATGGTTAAATATTTTTAAAAACCACTAAAAGTATAAGATTCAATATTTATAGCATTAAAGAAAAACTCAATATTTTCGTAGGGGTTAACCCACAAATTTTGAGTGATATTAAAAATATATGACAATATTGTTTAATTGCAAAGTTGCATCCTCCACATTCATATTATGATGGTCAAAGAGGTTAGGAACCTTTGTTGTCTCTGTTTCTCTAGATAATACTAATTTTATAGTGGTTAGTACACTTATTTAAGCAGTATATGAATTTATACTAAATTAATTGTTACAAATTAGAATGATGTACATGTACCTTGAAATGTGGTTTAGAATACATTGATAAGAATATAGAATATGGTTAAATACTTTTAAACAACACTAAAAGTATAAGCTTCAATATATATAGCATTTAATGAAAAACTCAACATTTTCGTAGGGATTAACCCACAAATTTTGAGTGAAATTAAAAAAATATGACAATATTGTTTTATTGCTAATTTGCATCCTACACATTAATATTATGAAGGTCAAAGAGGTTAGGAACCTTTGTTGTCTCTGTTTCTCTAGATAATATTGAATTTCTAATGGTTAGTCCACTTATTTAAGCAGTATATGAATTTAGACTAAATTAATTGTTACAAATTAGAGTGATGAACATGTACCTTGAAATGTGGTTTAGAATACATTAATACGAATATAGAATTTGGTTAAATATTTTGTAAAACCACTAAAAGTATAAGCTTCAATATATATAGCATTTAATGAAAAACTCAACATTTTCGTAGGGGTTAACCTACAAATTTTGAGTGAAATTAAAAAAATATGACAATATTGTTTTATTGCAAATTTGCATCCTCCACTTACATATTATGAAGCTCAAAGAGGTTAAGAACCTTTGTTGTCTCTGTTTCTCTAGATAATAGTGATTTTATAGTGGTTAGTCTACTTATTTAAGTAGTATATGAATTTAGACTAAATTAATTGTTAAACATTAGAATGATGTACATGTACCTTGAAAGGGTGTTTAGAATACATTAATAAGAATATAGAATATGGTTAAATATTTTTAAACAACACTAAAAGTATAAGCTTCAATATATATAGCAAATAACGAAAAACTCAATATTTTCGTAGGGGTTAACCCACAAATTTTGAGTGAAATTAAAAAAACATGACAATATTGTTTTATTGCAAATTTGCATCCTCCACATTCATATTATGATGGTCAAAGAGGTTAGGAACCTTTGTTGTCTCTGTTTCTCTAGATAATAGTGATTTTATAGTTGTTAGTCCACTTACTTAAGCAGTATATGAATTTAAACTAAATTAATTGTTAGAATGATGTGTATGTATTATGAAAGGTGGTTTAGAATACATTAATATGAATGTAGAATGTGGTTAAATATTTTTAAATAACACTAAAAGTATAAGCTTCAATATATATAGCATTTAATGAAAAACTCAATATTTTCGTAGGGGTTAACCCACAAATTTTGAGTGAAATTAAAAAAACATGACAATATTGTTTTATTGCTAATTTTCATCCTCCACATTCATATTATGAAGGTCAAAGAGGTTAGGAACCTTTGTTGTCTCTGTTTCTCTAGATAATTCTGATTTTATAGTGGTTAGTACACTTATTTAAGGAGTATATGAATTTTTACTAAATTAATTGTTACAAATTAGAATGATGTACATGTACAATGAAATGGGGTTTAGAATACATTAATAAGAATATAGAATGTGGTTAAATACTTTTAAACAACACTAAAAGTATAAGCTTCAATATATATAGCATTTAACGAAAAACTCAATATTTTCGTAGGGGTTAACTCACAAATTTTGAGTGAAATTAAAAAAAATATGACAATATTGTTTTATTGCAAAGTTGCATCCTCCACATTCATATTATGATGGTCAAAGAGGTTAGGAACCTTTGTTGTCTCTGTTTCTCTAGATAATACTAATTTTATAGTGGTTAGTACACTTATTTAAGCAGTATATGAATTTATACTTAATTAATTGTTACAAATTAGAATGATGTACATGTACCTTGAAATATGGTTTAGAATACATTGATAAGAATATATAATATGGTTAAATACTTTTAAACAACACTAAAAGTATAAGCTTCAATATATATAGAATTTAATGAAAAACTCAATATTTTCGTAGGGGTTAACCCACAAATTTTGAGTGAAATTAAAAAAATATTACAATATTGTTTTACTGCTAATTTGCATCCTACACATTAATATTATGAAGGTCAAAGAGGTTAGGAACCTTTGTTGTCTCTGTTTCTCTAGATAATATTGAATTTCTAATGGTTAGTCCACTTATTTACGCAGTATATGAATTTAGACTAAATTAATTGTTACAAATTAGAGTGATGAACATGTACCTTGAAATGTGGTTTAGAATACATTAATACGAATATAGAATTTGGTTAAATATTTTGTAAAACCATTAAAAGTATAAGATTCAATATATATAACATTAAAGAAAAACTCAATATTTTCGTAGGGGGTTAACCCACAAATTTTGAGTGATATTAAAAAAATATGACAATATTGTTTTATTGCAAATTTGCATCCTCCACTTACATATTATGAAGCTCAAAGAGGTTAAGAACCTTTGTTGTCTCTGTTTCTCTAGATAATAGTGATTTTATAGTGGTTAGTCTACTTATTTAAGCAGTATATGAATTTAGACTAAATTAATTGTTAAACATTAGAATGATGTACATGTACCTTGAAAGGGTGTTTAGAATACATTAATAAGAATATAGAATATGGTTAAATATTTTTAAACAACACTAAAAGTATAAGCTTCAATATATATAGCAATTAACGAAAAACTCAATATTTTCGTAGGGGTTAACCCACAAATTTTGAGTGAAATTAAAAAAACATGACAATATTGTTTTATTGCAAATTTGCATCCTCCACATTCATATTATGATGGTCAAAGAGGTTAGGAACCTTTGTTGTCTCTGTTTCTCTAGATAATAGTGATTTTATAGTGGTTAGTCCACTTATTTAAGCAGTATATGAATTTAAACTAAATTAATTGTTAGAATGATGTGTATGTATTATGAAAGGTGGTTTAGAATACATTAATATGAATGTAGAATGTGGTTAAATATTTTTAAATAACACTAAAAGTATAAGCTTCAATATATATAGCATTTAATGAAAAACTCAATATTTTCGTAGGGGTTAACCCACAAATTTTGAATGAAATTAAAAAAACATGACAATATTTTTTTATTGCTAATTTTCATCCTCCACATTCATATTATGAAGGTCAAAGAGGTTAGGAACCTTTGTTGTCTCTGTTTCTCTAGATAATTCTGATTTTATAGTGGTTAGTACACTTATTTAAGGAGTATATGAATTTTTACTAAATTAATTGTTACAAATTAGAATGATGTACATGTACAATGAAATGGGGTTTAGAATACATTAATAAGAATATAGAATGTGGTTAAATACTTTTAAACAACACTAAAAGTATAAGCTTCAATATATATAGCATTTAACGAAAAACTCAATATTTTCGTAGGGGTTAACTCACAAATTTTGAGTGAAATTAAAAAAAATATGACAATATTGTTTTATTGCAAAGTTGCATCCTCCACATTCATATTATGATGGTCAAAGAGGTTAGGAACCTTTGTTGTCTCTGTTTCTCTAGATAATACTAATTTTATAGTGGTTAGTACACTTATTTAAGCAGTATATGAATTTATACTTAATTAATTGTTACAAATTAGAATGATGTACATGTACCTTGAAATATGGTTTAGAATAAATTGATAAGAATATATAATATGGTTAAATACTTTTTAACAACACTAAAAGTATAAACTTCAATATATATAGAATTTAATGAAAAACTCAATATTTTCGTAGGGGTTAACCCACAAATTTTGAGTGAAATTAAAAAAATATTACAATATTGTTTTATTGCTAATTTGCATCCTCCATATTCATATTATGAAGGTCAAAGAGGTTAGGAACCTTTTTTGTCTCTGTTTCTCTAGATAATATTGATTTTATAGTGGTTAGTCCACTTATTTAAGCAGTATATGAATTTATACTAAATTAATTGTTACAAATTAGAATGATGTACATGTACAATGAAAGTTGGTTTACAATACATTAATACAAATGTAGAATGTGGTTAAATACTTTTAAACAATACTAAAAGTATAAGCTTCAATATATATGGCATTTAACGAAAAGATCAATATTTTCGTAGAGGTTAACCCACAAATTTTGAGTGAAATTAAAAAAACATGACAATATTGTTTTATTGCAAAGTTGCATCCTCCACATTCATATTATGATTTTCAAAGAGGTTAGGAACCTTTGTTGTCTCTGTTTCTCTAGATAACAGTGATTTTATAGTGGTTAGTCCACTTATTTAAGCAGTATATGAATTTAGACTAAATTAATTGTTACAAATTAGAATGATGTACATGTATCTTGAAAGGTGGTTTAGAATACATTAATACGAATATAGAATATGGTTAAATACTTTTAAACAACACTAAAAGTATAAGTTTCAATATATATAGCAATTAACGAAAAACTCAATATTTTCGTAGGGATTAACCCACAAATTTTGAGTGAAATTAAAAAAACATGACAATATTGTTTTATTGCTAATTTGCATCCTCCACATTCATATTATGAAGGTCAAAGAGGTTAGGGACCTTTGTTGTCTCTGTTTCTCTAGATAATAGTGATTTTATAGTGGTTAATCCACTTATTTAAGCAGTATATGAATTTATACTAAATTAATTTTTACAAATTAGAATGATGTACATGTACCTTGAAATGTGGTTTAGAATACATTGATAAGAATATAGAATATGGTTAAATACTTTTAAACAACACTAAAAGTATAAGCTTCAATATATATAACATTTAATGAAAAACTCAACATTTTCGTAGGGGTTAACCTACAAATTTTGAGTGAAATTAAAAAAATATGACAATATTGTTTTATTGCTAATTTGCATCCTACACATTAATATTATGAAGGTCAAAGAGGTTAGGAACCTTTGTTGTCTTTGTTTTTCTAGATAATATTGATTTTATAGTGGTTAGTCCACTTATTTAAGCAGTATATGAATTTAGACTAAATTAATTGTTACAAATTAGAGTGATGTACATGTACCTTGAAATGTGGTTTAGAATACATTAATACAAATGTAGAATGTGGTTAAATATTTTTAAACAACACTAAAAATCATAAGATTCAGTCTATAGAGCATTTAACAAAAAAGTCAATATTTTCATAGGGGGGTTAACCTACAAATTTTGAGTGATATTAAAAAAAATATGACAATATTGTTTTATTGCAAATTTGCATCCTCCACTTACATATTATGAAGTTAAATGAGGTTAGGAACCTTTGCTGTCTCTGTTCTCTAGATAATAGTGATTTTATAGTGGTCAGTCCACTTATTTAAGCAGTATATGAATTTAGACTAAATTAATTGTTAAACATTAGAATGATGTACATGTACCTTGAAAGGATGTTTAGAATACATTAATAAGAATATAGAATATGGTTAAATATTTTTAAACAACACTAAAAGTATAAGCTTCAATATATATAGCAACTAACGAAAAACTCAATATTTTCGTAGGGGTTAACCCACAAAATTTGAGTGAAATTAAAAAAACATGACAATATTGTTTTATTGCAAATTTGCATCCTCCACATTCATATTATGATGGTCAAAGAGGTTATGAACCTTTGTTGTCTCTGTTTCTCTAGATAATAGTGATTTTATAGTGGTTAGTCCACTTATTTAAGCAGTATATGAATTTAGACTAAATTAATTGTTACAAATTAGAGTGATGTACATGTACCTTGAAATGTGGTTTAGAATACATTAATACGAATATAGAATTTGGTTAAATATTTTTAAAAACCACTAAAAGTATAAGATTCAATATTTATAGCATTAAAGAAAAACTCAATATTTTCGTAGGGGTTAACCCACAAATTTTGAGTGATATTAAAAAAATATGACAATATTGTTTAATTGCAAAGTTGCATCCTCCACATTCATATTATGATGGTCAAAGAGGTTAGGAACCTTTGTTGTCTCTGTTTCTCTAGATAATACTAATTTTATAGTGGTTAGTACACTTATTTAAGCAGTATATGAATTTATACTAAATTAATTGTTACAAATTAGAATGATGTACATGTACCTTGAAATGTGGTTTAGAATACATTGATAAGAATATAGAATATGGTTAAATACTTTTAAACAACACTAAAAGTATAAGCTTCAATATATATAGAATTTAATGAAAAACTCAATATTTTCGTAGGGGTTAACCCACAAATTTTGAGTGAAATTAAAAAAATATTACAATATTATTTTATTGCTAATTTGCATCCTCCATATTCATATTATGAAGATCAAAGAGGTTAGGAACCTTTGTTGTCTCTGTGTCTCTAGATAATATTGATTTTATAGTGGTTAGTCAACTTATTTAAGCAGTATATGAATTTATACTAAATTAATTGTTACAAATTAGAATGATGTACATGTACAATGAAAGTTGGTTTACAATACATTAATACAAATGTAGAATGTGGTTAAATACTTTTAAACAATACTAAAAGTATAAGCTTCAATATATATAGCATTTAACGAAAAGCTCAATATTTTCGTAGAGGTTAACCCACAAATTTTGAGTGAAATTAAAAAAACATGACAATATTGTTTTATTGCAAAGTTGCATCCTCCACATTCATATTATGATTTTGAAAGAGGTTAGGAACCTTTGTTGTCTCTGTTTCTCTAGATAATAGTGATTTTATAGTGGTTAGTCCACTTATTTAAGCAGTATATGAATTTAGACTAAATTAATTGTTACAAATTAGAGTGATGTACATGTACCTTGAAATGTGGTTTAGAATACATTAATACAAATGTAGAATGTGGTTAAATATTTTTAAACAACACTAAAAATCATAAGATTCAGTCTATAGAGCATTTAACAAAAAAGTCAATATTTTCATAGGGGGGTTAACCTACAAATTTTGAGTGATATTAAAAAAAATATGACAATATTGTTTTATTGCAAATTTGCATCCTCCACTTACATATTATGAAGTTAAATGAGGTTAGGAACCTTTGCTGTCTCTGTTTCTCTAGATAATAGTGATTTTATAGTGGTCAGTCCACTTATTTAAGCAGTATATGAATTTAGACTAAATTAATTGTTAAACATTAGAATGATGTACATGTATCTTGAAAGGTGGTTTAGAATACATTAATACGAATATAGAATATGGTTAAATATTTTTAAACAACACTAAAAGTATAAACTTCAATATATATAGCAATTAACGAAAAACTCAATATTTTCGTAGGGGTTAACCCACAAATTTTGAGTGAAAATAAAAAAACATGACAATATTGTTTTATTGCAAAT
Organism: Brassica juncea; assembly: GCA_018703725.1. Classification (NCBI taxonomy): domain Eukaryota; kingdom Viridiplantae; phylum Streptophyta; class Magnoliopsida; order Brassicales; family Brassicaceae; genus Brassica; species Brassica juncea. Next base: position 1,780,298 of record CM031940.1, on the reverse strand, counting down.
TTGCATCATCCACATTCATATTATGATGGTCAAAGAGGTTAGGAACCTTTGTTGTCTCTGTTTCTCTAGATAATACTGATTTTATAGTGGTTAGTCCACTTATTTAAGCAGTATATGAATTTAGACTAAATTAATTGTTACAAATTAGAGTGATGTACATGTACCTTGAAATGTGGTTTAGAATACATTAATAGGAATATAGAATTTGGTTAAATATTTTTAAAAACCACTAAAAGTATAAGATTCAATATATATAGCATTTAATGAAAAACTAAACATTTTCGTAGGGGTTAACCCACAAATTTTGAGTGATATTAAAAAAATATGACAATATTGTTTAATTGCAAAGTTGCATCCTCCACATTCATATTATGATGGTCAAAGAGGTTAGGAACCTTTGTTGTCCCTGTTTCTCTAGATAATACTAATTTTATAGTGGTTAGTACACTTATTTAAGCAGTATATGAATTTATACTAAATTAATTGTTACAAATTAGAATGATGTACATGTACCTTGAAATGTGGTTTAGAATACATTGATAAGAATATAGAATATGGTTAAATACTTTTAAACAACACTAAAAGTATAAGCTTCAATATATATAGCAACTAACGAAAAACTCAATATTTTCGTAGGGGTTAACCCACAAATTTTGAGTGAAATTTAAAAAAATATGACAATATTGTTTTATTGCTAATTTGCATCCTACACATTAATATTATGAAGGTCAAAGAGGTAAGGAACCTTTGTTGTCTCTGTTTCTCTAGATAATATTTGATTTTCTAGTGGTTAGTCCACTTATTTAAGCAGTATATGAATTTAGACTAAATTAATTGTTACAAATTAGATTGATGTGCATGTACCTTGAAATGTGGTTTAGAATACATTAATACAAATGTAGAATGTGGTTAAATATTTTTAAACAACACTAAAGAGTATAAGATTCAGTATATAGAGCATTTAACAAAAAAGTCAATATTTTCATAAGGGGTTAACCTACAAATTTTGAGTGATATTAAAAAAATATGACAATATTGTTTTATTGCAAATTTTCATCCTCCACTTACATATTATGAAGCTAAATGAGGTTAGGAACCTTTGCTGTCTCTGTTTCTCTAGATAATAGTGATTTTATAGTGGTCAGTCCACTTATTTAAGCAGTATATGAATTTAGACTAAATTAATTGTTAAACATTAGCTACAAGTACATGTACCTTGAAAGGGTGTTTAGAATACATTAATAAAAATATAGAATATGGTTAAATATTTTTAAACAACACTAAAAGTATAAGCTTCAATATATATAGCAACTAACGAAAAACTCAATATTTTCGTAGGGGTTAACCCACAAAATTTGAGTGAAATTAAAAAAAACATGACAATATTGTTTTATTGCAAATTTGCATCCTCCACATTCATATTATGATGGTCAAAGAGGTTAGGAATCTTCGTTGTCTCTGTTTCTCTAGATAATACTGATTTTATAGTGGTTAGTCCACTTATTTAAGCAGTATATGAATTTAGACTAAATTAATTGTTACAAATTAGAGTGATGTACATGTACCTTGAAATGTGGTTTAGAATACATTAATAGGAATATAGAATTTGGTTAAATATTTTTAAAAACCACTAAAAGTATAAGATTCAATATATATAGCATTTAATGAAAAACTAAACATTTTCGTAGGGGTTAACCCACAAATTTTGAGTGATATTAAAAAAATATGACAATATTGTTTAATTGCAAAGTTGCATCCTCCACATTCATATTATGATGGTCAAAGAGGTTAGGAACCTTTGTTGTCCCTGTTTCTCTAGATAATACTAATTTTATAGTGGTTAGTACACTTATTTAAGCAGTATATGAATTTATACTAAATTAATTGTTACAAATTAGAATGATGTACATGTACCTTGAAATGTGGTTTAGAATACATTGATAAGAATATAGAATATGGTTAAATACTTTTAAACAACACTAAAAGTATAAGCTTCAATATATATAGCATTTAATGAAAAACTAAACATTTTCGTAGGGGTTAACCCACAAATTTTGAGTGAAATTTAAAAAAATATGACAATATTGTTTTATTGCTAATTTGCATCCTACACATTAATATTATGAAGGTCAAAGAGGTAAGGAACCTTTGTTGTCTCTGTTTCTCTAGATAATATTGATTTTCTAGTGGTTAGTCCACTTATTTAAGCAGTATATGAATTTAGACTAAATTAATTGTTACAAATTAGATTGATGTGCATGTACCTTGAAATGTGGTTTAGAATACATTAATACGAATATATAATTTGGTTAAATATTTTTTAAAACCACTAAAAGTATAAGATTCAATATATATAACATTAAAGAAAAACTCAATATTTTCGTAGGGGTTAACCCACAAATTTTGAGTGATATTAAAAAAATATGACAATATTGTTTTATTGCAAATTTGCATCCTCCACATTCATATTATGATGGTCAAAGAGGTTAGAAACCTTTGTTGTCTCTGTTTCTCTAGATAATAGTGATTTTATAGTGGTTAGTCCACTTATTTAAGCAGTATATGAATTTAAACTAAATTAATTGTTAGAATGATGTGTATGTATTATGAAAGGTGGTTTAGAATACATTAATATGAATGTAGAATGTGGTTAAATATTTTTAAATAACACTAAAAGTATAAGCTTCAATATATATAGCATTTAATGAAAAACTCAATATTTTCGTAGGGGTTAACCCACAAATTTTGAGTGAAAATAAAAAAACATGACAATATTGTTTTATTGCAAATTTGCATCCTCCACATTCATATTATGATGGTCAAAGAGGTTAGGAACCTTCGTTGTCTCTGTTTCTCTAGATAATACTGATTTTATAGTGGTTAGTCCACTTATTTAAGCAGTATATGAATTTAGACTAAATTAATTGTTACAAATTAGAGTGATGTACATGTACCTTGAAATGTGGTTTAGAATACATTAATACGAATATAGAATTTGGTTAAATATTTTTAAAAACCACTAAAAGTATAAGATTCAATATTTATAGCATTAAAGAAAAACTCAATATTTTCGTAGGGGTTAACCCACAAATTTTGAGTGATATTAAAAAAATATGACAATATTGTTTAATTGCAAAGTTGCATCCTCCACATTCATATTATGATGGTCAAAGAGGTTAGGAACTTTTGTTGTCCCTGTTTCTCTAGATAATACTAATTTTATAGTGGTTAGTACACTTATTTAAGCAGTATATGAATTTATACTAAATTAATTGTTACAAATTAGAATGATGTACATGTACCTTGAAATGTGGTTTAGAATACATTGATAAGAATATAGAATATGGTTAAATACTTTTAAACAACACTAAAAGTATAAGCTTCAGTATATATAGCATTTAATGAAAAACTAAACATTTTCGTAGGGGTTAACCCACAAATTTTGAGTGAAATTTAAAAAATATGACAATATTGTTTTATTGCTAATTTTCATCCTACACATTAATATTATGAAGGTCAAAGAGGTAAGGAACCTTTGTTGTCTCTGTTTCTCTACATAATATTGATTTTCTAGTGGTTAGTCCACTTATTTAAGCAGTATATGAATTTAGACTAAATTAATTGTTACAAATTAGATTGATGTGCATGTACCTTGAAATGTGGTTTAGAATACATTAATACGAATATATAATTTGGTTAAATATTTTTTAAAACCACTAAAAGTATAAGATTCAATATATATAACATTAAAGAAAAACTCAATATTTTCGTAGGGGTTAACCCACAAATTTTGAGTGATATTAAAAAAATATGACAATATTGTTTTATTGCAAATTTGCATCCTCCACTTACATATTATGAAGCTCAAAGAGGTTAAGAACCTTTTTTGTCTCTGTTTCTCTAGATAATAGTGATTTTATAGTGGTTAGTCTACTTATTTAAGCAGTATATGAATTTAGACTAAATTAATTGTTAAACATTAGAATGATGTAAATGTACCTTGAAAGGGTGTTTAGAATACATTAATAAGAATATAGAATATGGTTAAATATTTTTAAACAACACTAAAAGTATAAACTTCAATATATATAGCAATTAACGAAAAACTCAATATTTTCGTAGGGGTTAACCCACAAATTTTGAGTGAAATTAAAAAAACATGACAATATTTTTTTATTGCAAATTTGCATCCTCCACATTCATATTATGATGGTCAAAGAGGTTAGAAACCTTTGTTGTCTCTGTTTCTCTAGATAATAGCGATTTTATAGTGGTTAAACCACTTATTTAAGCAGTATATGAATTTAAACTAAATTAATTGTTAGAATGATGTGTATGTATTATGAAAGGTGGTTTAGAATACATTAATATGAATGTAGAATGTGGTTAAATATTTTTAAATAACACTAAAAGTATAAGCTTCAATATATATAGCATTTAATGAAAAACTCAATATTTTCGTAGGGGTTAACCCACAAATTTTGAGTGAAATTAAAAAAACATGACAATATTGTTTTATTGCTAATTTGCATCCTCCACATTCATATTATGAAGGTCAAAGAGGTTAGGAACCTTTGTTGTCTCTGTTTCTCTAGATAATTCTGATTTTATAGTGGTTAGTACACTTATTTAAGGAGTATATGAATTTATACTAAGATAATTGTTACAAATTAGAATGATGTACATGTACAATGAAATGGGGTTTAGAATACATTAATAAGAATATAGAATGTGGTAAAATACTTTTAAACAACACTAAAAGTATAAGCTTCAATATATATAGCATTTAACGAAAAACTCAATATTTTCGTAGGGGTTAACCCACAAATTTTGATTGAAATTAAAAAAATATGACAATATTGTTTTATTGCAAAGTTGCATCCTCCACATTCATATTATGATGGTCAAAGAGGTTAGGAACCTTTGTTGTCTCTGTTTCTCTAGATAATACTAATTTTATAGTGGTTAGTACACTTATTTAAGCAGTATATGAATTTATACTAAATTAATTGTTACAAATTAGAATGATGTACATGTACCTTGAAATGTGGTTTAGAATACATTGATAAGAATATAGAATATGGTTAAATACTTTTAAACAACACTAAAAGTATAAGCTTCAATATATATAGAATTTAATGAAAAACTCAATATTTTCGTAGGGGTTAACCCACAAATTTTGGGTGAAATTAAAAAAATATTACAATATTATTTTATTGCTAATTTGCATCCTCCATATTCATATTATGAAGATCAAAGAGGTTAGGAACCTTTGTTGTCTCTGTTTCTCTAGATAATATTGATTTTATAGTGGTTAGTCAACTTATTTAAGCAGTATATGAATTTATAATAAATTAATTGTTACAAATTAGAATGATGTACATGTACAATGAAAAATGGTTTACAATACATTAATACAAATGTAGAATGTGGTTAAATACTTTTAAACAATACTAAAAGTATAAGCTTCAATATATATAGCATTTAACGAAAAGCTCAATATTTTCGTAGAGGTTAACCCACAAATTTTGAGTGAAATTAAAAAAACATGACAATATTGTTTTATTGCAAAGTTGCATCCTCCACATTCATATTATGATTTTGAAAGAGGTTAGGAACCTTTGTTGTCTCTGTTTCTCTAGATAATACTAATTTTATAGTGGTTAGTACATTTATTTAAACATTATATGAATTTAGACTAAATTAATTGTTACAAATTGGAATGATGTACATGTACCTTGAAATGTGGTTTAGAATACATTGATAAGAATATAGAATATGGTTAAATACTTTTAAACAACACTAAAAGTATAAGCTTCAATATATATAGCATTTAATGAAAAACTCAACATTTTCGTAGGGGTTAACTCACAAATTTTGAGTGAAATTAAAAAAATATGACAATATTGTTTTATTGATAATTTGCATCCTACACATTAATATTATGAAGGTCAAAGAGGTTAGGAACCTTTGTTGTCTCTGTTTCTCTAGATAATATTGATTTTATAGTGGTTAGTCCACTTATTTAAGCAGTATATGAATTTAGACTAAATTAATTGTTACAAATTAGAGTGATGTACATGTACCTTGAAATGTGGTTTAGAATACATTAATACAAATGTAGAATGTGGTTAAATATTTTTAAACAACACTAAAGAGTATAAGATTCAGTATATAGAGCATTTAACAAAAAAGTCAATATTTTCATAGGGGGTTAACCTACAAATTTTGAGTGATATTAAAAAAATATGACAATATTGTTTTATTGCAAATTTTCATCCTCCACTTACATATTATGAAGCTAAATGAGGTTAGGAACCTTTACTGTCTCTGTTTCTCTAGATAATAGTGATTTTATAGTGGTCAGTCCACTTATTTAAGCAGTATATGAATTTAGACTAAATTAATTGTTAAACATTAGCTACAAGTACATGTACCTTGAAAGGGTGTTTAGAATACATTAATAAAAATATAGAATATGGTTAAATATTTTTAAACAACACTAAAAGTATAAGCTTCAATATATATAGCAACTAACGAAAAACTCAATATTTTCGTAGGGGTTAACCCACAAAATTTGCATCCTCCACATTCATATTATGATGGTCAAAGAGGTTAGGAACCTTCGTTGTCTCTGTTTCTCTAGATAATACTGATTTTATAGTGGTTAGTCCACTTATTTAAGCAGTATATGAATTTAGACTAAATTAATTGTTACAAATTAGAGTGATGTACATGTACCTTGAAATGTGGTTTAGAATACATTAATACGAATATAGAATTTGGTTAAATATTTTTAAAAACCACTAAAAGTATAAGATTCAATATTTATAGCATTAAAGAAAAACTCAATATTTTCGTAGGGGTTAACCCACAAATTTTGAGTGATATTAAAAAAATATGACAATATTGTTTAATTGCAAAGTTGCATCCTCCACATTCATATTATGATGGTCAAAGAGGTTAGGAACCTTTGTTGTCCCTGTTTCTCTAGATAATACTAATTTTATAGTGGTTAGTACACTTATTTAAGCAGTATATGAATTTATACTAAATTAATTGTTACAAATTAGAATGATGTACATGTACCTTGAAATGTGGTTTAGAATACATTGATAAGAATATAGAATATGGTTAAATACTTTTAAACAACACTAAAAGTATAAGCTTCAATATATATAGCATTTAATGAAAAACTAAATATTTTCGTAGGGGTTAACCCACAAATTTTGAGTGAAATTTAAAAAATATGACAATATTGTTTTATTGCTAATTTTCATCCTACACATTAATATTATGAAGGTCAAAGAGGTAAGGAACCTTTGTTGTCTCTGTTTCTCTACATAATATTGATTTTCTAGTGGTTAGTCCACTTATTTAAGCAGTATATGAATTTAGACTAAATTAATTGTTACAAATTAGATTGATGTGCATGTACCTTGAAATGTGGTTTAGAATACATTAATACGAATATATAATTTGGTTAAATATTTTTTAAAACCACTAAAAGTATAAGATTCAATATATATAACATTAAAGAAAAACTCAATATTTTCGTAGGGGTTAACCCACAAATTTTGAGTGATATTAAAAAAATATGACAATATTGTTTTATTGCAAATTTGCATCCTCCACATTCATATTATGATGGTCAAAGAGGTTAAGAACCTTTTTTGTCCCACAAATTTGCATCCTCCACTTACATACATTAACCCACAAATTTTGAGTGAAATTAAAAAAACATGACAATATTTTTTTATTGCAAATTTGCATCCTCCACATTCATATTATGATGGTCAAAGAGGTTAGAAACCTTTGTTGTCTCTGTTTCTCTAGATAATAGCGATTTTATAGTGGTTAAACCACTTATTTAAGCAGTATATGAATTTAAACTAAATTAATTGTTAGAATGATGTGTATGTATTATGAAAGGTGGTTTAGAATACATTAATATGAATGTAGAATGTGGTTAAATATTTTTAAATAACACTAAAAGTATAAGCTTCAATATATATAGCATTTAATGAAAAACTCAATATTTTCGTAGGGGTTAACCCACAAATTTTGAGTGAAATTAAAATAACATGACAATATTGTTTTATTGCTAATTTGCATCCTCCACATTCATATTATGATGGTCAAAGAGGTTAGAAACCTTTGTTGTCTCTGTTTCTCTAGATAATAGTGATTTTATAGTGGTTAATCCACTTATTTAAGCAGTATATGAATTTAAACTAAATTAATTGTTAGAATGATGTGTATGTATTATGAAAGGTGGTTTAGAATACATTAATATGAATGTAGAATATGGTTAAATATTTTTAAATAACACTAAAAGTATAAGCTTCAATATATATAGCATTTAATGAAAAACTCAATATTTTCATAGGGGTTAACCCACAAATTTTGAGTGAAATTAAAAAAACATGACAATATTGTTTTATTGCTAATTTGCATCCTCCACATTCATATTATGAAGGTCAAAGAGGTTAGGAACCTTTGTTGTCTCTGTTTCTCTAGATAATTCTGATTTTATAGTGGTTAGTACACTTATTTAACGAGTATATGAATTTATACTAAATTAATTGTTACAAATTAGAATGATGTACATGTACAATGAAATGGAGTTTAGAATACATTAATAAGAATATAGAATGTGGTAAAATACTTTTAAACAACACTAAAAGTGTAAGCTTCAATATATATAGCATTTAACGAAAAACTCAATATTTTCGTAGGGGTTAACCCACAAATTTTGAGTGAAATTAAAAAAATATCACAATATTGTTTTATTGCAAAGTTGCATCCTCCACATTCATATTATGATGGTAAAAGAGGTTAGGAACCTTTGTTGTGTCTGTTTCTCTAGATAATACTAATTTTATAGTGGTTAGTACACTTATTTAAGCAGTATATGAATTTATACTAAATTAATTGTTACAAATTAGAATGATGTACATGTACCTTGAAATGTGGTTTAGAATACATTGATAAGAATATAGAATATGGTTAAATACTTTTAAACAACAGTAAAAGTATAAGCTTCAATATTTATAGAATTTAACGAAAAACTCAATATTTTCGTAGGGGTTAACCCACAAATTTTGAGTGAAATTAAAAAAATATCACAATATTGTTTTATTGCTAATTTGCATCCTCCATATTCATATTATGAAGATCAAAGAGGTTAGGAACAATTAATTTAGTCAAAATGAATGTAGAATGTGGTTAAACAAAGGTTAATATGAATGTAGAATGTGGTTAAATATTTTTAAACAAAGGTTAATATGAATGTAGAATGTGGTTAAATGTATTCTAAACCACCTTTCAACAAAGGTTAATATGAATGTAGAATGTGGTTAAATATTTTTAAACAACACTAAAAGTATAAGCTTCAATATATATAGCATTTAATGAAAAACTCAATATTTTCGTAGGGGTTAACCCACAAATTTTGAGTGAAATTAAAAAAAATATGACAATATTGTTTTATTGCAAAGTTGCATCCTCCACATTCATATTATGATGGTCAAAGAGGTTAGGAACCATGTTGTCTCTGTTTCTGTAGATAATACTAATTTTATAGTGGTTAGTACACTTATTTAAGCAGTCAAAGAATTTATACTAAATTAATTGTTACAAATTAGAATGATGTACATGTACCTTGAAATGTGGATTAGAATACATTGATAAGAATATAGAATATGGTTAAATACTTTTAAACAACACTAAAAGTATAAGCTTCAATATATATAGCATTTAATGAAAAACTCAATATTTTCGTAGGGGTTAACCCACAAATTTTGAGTGAAATTAAAAAAATATGACAATATTGTTTTATTGATAATTTGCATCCTCCACATTCATATTATGAAGGTCAAAGAGGTTAAGAACCTTTGTTGTCTCTGTTTCTCTAGATAATATTGATTTTATAGTGGTTAGTCCACTTATTTAAGCAGTATATAAATTTAGACTAAATTAATTGTTACAAATTAGAGTGATGTACATGTACCTTGAAATGTGGTTTAGAATACATTAATACGAATATAGAATTTGGTTAAATATTTTTAAAAACCACTAAAAGTATAAGATTTAATATTTATAGCATTAAAGAAAAACTCAATATTTTCGTAGGGGTTAACCCACAAATTTTGAGTGATATTAAAAAAATATGACAATATTGTTTAATTGCAAAGTTGCATCCTCCACATTCATATTATGATGGTCAAAGAGGTTAGGAACCTTTGTTGTCTCTGTTTCTCTAGATAATACTAATTTTATAGTGGTTAGTACACTTATTTAAGCAGTATATGAATTTATACTAAATTTTGTTACAAATTGGAATGATGTACATGTACCTTGAAATGTGGTTTAGAATACATTGATAAGAATATAGAATATGGTTAAAAGTATAAGCTTCAATATATATAGCATTTAATGAAAAACTCAACATTTTCGTAGGGGTTAACTCACAAATTTTGAGTGAAATTAAAAAAATATGACAATATTGTTTTATTGCTAATTTGCATCCTACACATTAATATTATGAAGGTCAAAGAGGTTAGGAACCTTTGTTGTCTCTATTTCTCTAGATAATATTGATTTTATAGTGGTTAGTCCACTTATTTAAGCAGTATATGAATTTAGGCTAAATTAATTGTTACAAATTAGAGTGATGTACATGTACCTTGAAATGGGGTTTAGAATACATTAATACAAATGTAGAATGTGGTTAAATATTTTTAAACAGCACTAAAGAGTATAAGATTCAGTATATAGAGCATTTAACAAAAAAGTCAATATTTTCATAGGGGGTTAACCTACAAATTTTGAGTGATATTAAAAAAATATGACAATATTGTTTTATTGCAAATTTGCATCCTCCACTTACATATTATGAAGCTAAATGAGGTTAGGAACCTTTGCAGTCTCTGTTTCTCTAGATAATAGTGATTTTATAGTGGTCAGTCCACTTATTTAAGCAGTATACGAATTTAGACTAAATTAATTGTTAAACATTAGCTACAAGTACATGTACCTTGAAAGGGTGTTTAGAATACATTAATAAGAATATAGAATATGGTTAAATATTTTTAAACAACACTAAAAGTATAAGCTTCAATATATATAGCAACTAACGAAAAACTCAATATTTTCGTAGGGGTTAACCCACAAATTTTGAGAGAAATTAAAAAAATATGACAATATTGTTTTATTGCAAAGTTGCATCCTCCACATTCATATTATGATGGTCAAAGAGGTTAGAAACCTTTGTTGTCTCTGTTTCTCTAGATAATAGTGATTTTATAGTGGTTAGTCCACTTATTTAAGCAGTATATGAATTAAGACAAAATTAATTGTTAAACATTAGAATGATGTACATGTACCTTGAAAGGGTGTTTAGAATACATTAATAAGAATATAGAATATGGTTAAATATTTTTAAACAACAATAAAAGTATAAGCTTCATTATATATAGCAATTAACGAAAAGCTCAATATTTTCGTAGGGGTAACCCAGAAATTTTGAGTGAAATTAAAAAAACATGACAATATTGTTTTATTGCAAATTTGCATCCTCCACCTTCATATTATGAAGGTCATAGAGGTTATGAACCTTTGTTGTCTCTGTTTCTCTAGATAATATTGATTTTATAGTGGTTAGTCCACTTATTTAAGCAGTATATGAATTTATACTAAATTAATTGTTACAAATTAGAATGATGTACATGTACCTTGAAAGGGTGTTTAGAATACATTAATAAGAATATAGAATATGGTTAAATATTTTTAAACAACACTAAAAGTATAAGCTTCAATATATATAGCATTTAATGAAAAACTCAATATTTTCGTAGGGGTTAACCCACAAATTTTGAGTGAAATTAAAAAAATATGACAATATTGTTTTATTGATAATTTGCATCCTCCACATTCATATTATGAAGGTCAAAGAGGTTAAGAACCTTTGTTGTCTCTGTTTCTCTAGATAATATTGATTTTATAGTGGTTAGTCCACTTATTTAAGCAGTATATAAATTTAGACTAAATTAATTGTTACAAATTAGAGTGATGTACATGTACCTTGAAATGTGGTTTAGAATACATTAATACGAATATAGAATTTGGTTAAATATTTTTAAAAACCACTAAAAGTATAAGATTCAATATATATAGCATTAAAGAAAAACTCTTTATTTTCGTAGGGGTTAACGCACAAATTTTGAGTGAAATTAAAAAAATATGACAATATTGTTTTATTGATAATTTGCATCCTCCACATTCATATTATGAAGGTCAAAGAGGTTAAGAACCTTTGTTGTCTCTGTTTCTCTAGATAATATTGATTTTATAGTGGTTAGTCCACTTATTTAAGCAGTATATAAATTTAGACTAAATTAATTGTTACAAATTAGAGTGATGTACATGTACCTTGAAATGTGGTTTAGAATACATTAATACGAATATAGAATTTGGTTAAATATTTTTAAAAACCACTAAAAGTATAAGATTCAATATATATAGCATTAAAGAAAAACTCTTTATTTTCGTAGGGGTTAACGCACAAATTTTGAGTGAAATTAAAAAAATATGACAATATTGTTTTATTGCAAATTTGCATCCTCCACTTACATATTATGAAGCTCAAAGAGGTTAAGAACCTTTGTTGTCTCTATTTCTCTAGATAATAGGAATTTTATAGTGGTTAGTCTACTTATTTAAGCTGTATATGAATTTAGACTAAATTAATTGTTAAACATTAGAATGATGTACATGTACCTTGAAAGGGTCTTTAGAATACATTAATAAGAATATAGAATATGGTTAAATATTTTTAAACAAAAATAAAAGTATAAGCTTCAATATATATAGCAATTAACGAAAAGCTCAATATTTTCGTAGGGGTTAACCCACAAATTTTGAGTGAAATTAAAAAAACATGACAATATTGTTTTATTGCAAATTTGCATCCTCCACCTTCATATTATGAAGGTCATAGAGGTTATGAACCTTTGTTGTCTCTGTTTCTCTAGATAATATTGATTTTATAGTGGTTAGTCCACTTATTTAAGCAGTATATGAATTTATACTAAATTAATTGTTACAAATTAGAATGATGTACATGTACCTTGAAAGGGTGTTTAGAATACATTAATAAGAATATAGAATATGGTTAAATATTTTTAAACAACACTAAAAGTATAAGCTTCAATATATATAGCAACTAACGAAAAACTCAATATTTTCGTAGGGGTTAACCCACAAATTTTGAGAGAAATTAAAAAAATATGACAATATTGTTTTATTGCAAAGTTGCATCCTCCACATTCATATTATGATGGTCAAAGAGGTTAGAAACCTTTGTTGTCTCTGTTTCTCTAGATAATAGTGATTTTATAGTGGTTAGTCCACTTATTTAAGCAGTATATGAATTAAGACAAAATTAATTGTTAAACATTAGAATGATGTACATGTACCTTGAAAGGGTGTTTAGAATACATTAATAAGAATATAGAATATGGTTAAATATTTTTAAACAACAATAAAAGTATAAGCTTCATTATATATAGCAATTAACGAAAAGCTCAATATTTTCGTAGGGGTAACCCAGAAATTTTGAGTGAAATTAAAAAAACATGACAATATTGTTTTATTGCAAATTTGCATCCTCCACCTTCATATTATGAAGGTCATAGAGGTTATGAACCTTTGTTGTCTCTGTTTCTCTAGATAATATTGATTTTATAGTGGTTAGTCCACTTATTTAAGCAGTATATGAATTTATACTAAATTAATTGTTACAAATTAGAATGATGTACATGTACCTTGAAAGGGTGTTTAGAATACATTAATAAGAATATAGAATATGGTTAAATATTTTTAAACAACACTAAAAGTATAAGCTTCAATATATATAGCATTTAATGAAAAACTCAATATTTTCGTAGGGGTTAACCCACAAATTTTGAGTGAAATTAAAAAAATATGACAATATTGTTTTATTGATAATTTGCATCCTCCACATTCATATTATGAAGGTCAAAGAGGTTAAGAACCTTTGTTGTCTCTGTTTCTCTAGATAATATTGATTTTATAGTGGTTAGTCCACTTATTTAAGCAGTATATAAATTTAGACTAAATTAATTGTTACAAATTAGAGTGATGTACATGTACCTTGAAATGTGGTTTAGAATACATTAATACGAATATAGAATTTGGTTAAATATTTTTAAAAACCACTAAAAGTATAAGATTCAATATATATAGCATTAAAGAAAAACTCTTTATTTTCGTAGGGGTTAACGCACAAATTTTGAGTGAAATTAAAAAAATATGACAATATTGTTTTATTGCAAATTTGCATCCTCCACTTACATATTATGAAGCTCAAAGAGGTTAAGAACCTTTGTTGTCTCTATTTCTCTAGATAATAGGAATTTTATAGTGGTTAGTCTACTTATTTAAGCTGTATATGAATTTAGACTAAATTAATTGTTAAACATTAGAATGATGTACATGTACCTTGAAAGGGTCTTTAGAATACATTAATAAGAATATAGAATATGGTTAAATATTTTTAAACAAAAATAAAAGTATAAGCTTCAATATATATAGCAATTAACGAAAAGCTCAATATTTTCGTAGGGGTTAACCCACAAATTTTGAGTGAAATTAAAAAAACATGACAATATTGTTTTATTGCAAATTTGCATCCTCCACCTTCATATTATGAAGGTCATAGAGGTTATGAACCTTTGTTGTCTCTGTTTCTCTAGATAATATTGATTTTATAGTGGTTAGTCCACTTATTTAAGCAGTATATGAATTTATACTAAATTAATTGTTACAAATTAGAATGATGTACATGTACCTTGAAAGGGTGTTTAGAATACATTAATAAGAATATAGAATATGGTTAAATATTTTTAAACAACACTAAAAGTATAAGCTTCAATATATATAGCATTTAACTAAAAGCTCAATATTTTCGTACGGGTTAACCCACAAATTTTGAGTGAAATTAAAAAAACATGACAATATTGTTTTATTGCAAATTTTCATTCTACACATTCATATTATGATGGTCAAAGAGGTTAGGAACCTTTGTTGTCTCTGTTTCTCTAGATAATAGTGATTATATAGTGGTTAGTCCAATTATTTAAGCAGTATACGAATTTAGACTAAATTAATTGTTACAAATTATAGTGATTTACATGTACCTTGAAATGTGGTTTAGAATACATTAATACGAATATAGAATTTGGTTAAATATTTTTAAAAACCAATAAAAGTATAAGATTCAATATATATAATATTAAAGAAAAACTCAATATTTTCGTAGGGGTTAACCCACAAATTTTGAGTGAAATTAAAAAAACATGACAATATTGTTTTATTGCAAATTTTCATCCTCCACATTCATATTATGATGGTCAAAGAGGTTAGGAACCTTTGTTGTCTCTGTTTCTCTAGCTAATAGTGATTTTAAAGTTGTTAGTCCACTTATTTAAGCAGTATATGAATTTAGACTAAATTAATTGTTAGAATGATGTGTATGTATTATGAAAGGTGGTTTAGAATACATTAATATGAATGTAGAATGTGGTTAAATATTTTTAAACAACACTAAAAGTATAAGCTTCAATATATATATCATTTAATGAAAAACTCAATATTTTCGTAGGGGTTAACCCACAAATTTTGAGTGAAATTAAAAAAACTTGAAAATATTGTTTTATTGCAAATTTGCATCCTCCACATTCATATTATGAAGTTCAAAGAGGTTAGGAACCTTTGTTGTCTCTGTTTCTTTGGATAATTCTGATTTTATAGTGGTTAGTATACTTATTTAAGGAGTATATGAATTTATACTAAATTAATTGTTACAAATTAGAATGATGTACATGTACAATGAAATATGGTTTAGAATACATTAATAAGAATATAGAATGCTGTTAAATACTTTTAAACAACACTAAAAGTATAAGCTTCAATATATATAGCATTTAACGAAAAACTAAATATTTTCGTAGGGGTTAACCCACAAATTTTGAGTGAAATTAAAAAAAATATGACAATATTGTTTTATTGCAAAGTTGCATCCTCCACATTCATATTATGATGGTCAAAGAGGTTAGAAACCATGTTGTCTCTGTTTCTGTAGATAATACTAATTTTATAGTGGTTAGTACACTTATTTAAGCAGTCAAAGAATTTATACTAAATTAATTGTTACAAATTAGAATGATGTACATGTACCTTGAAATGTGGATTAGAATACATTGATAAGAATATAGAATATGGTTAAATACTTTTAAACAACACTAAAAGTATAAGCTTCAATATATATAGCATTTAATGAAAAACTCAATATTTTCGTAGGGGTTAACCCACAAATTTTGAGTGAAATTAAAAAAATATGACAATATTGTTTTATTGATAATTTGCATCCTCCACATTCATATTATGAAGGTCAAAGAGGTTAAGAACCTTTGTTGTCTCTGTTTCTCTAGATAATATTGAATTTATAGTGGTTAGTCCACTTATTTAATCAGTATATAAATTTAGACTAAATTAATTGTTACAAATTAGAGTGATGTACATGTACCTTGAAATGTGGTTTAGAATACATTAATACGAATATAGAATTTGGTTAAATATTTTTAAAAACCACTAAAAGTATAAGATTCAATATATATAGCATTAAAGAAAAACTCTTTATTTTCGTAGGGGTTAACCCACAAATTTTGAGTGATATTAAAAAAATATGAAAATATTGTTTTATTGCAAATTTGCATCCTCCACTTACATATTATGAAGCTCAAAGAGGTTAAGAACCTTTGTTGTCTCTGTTTCTCTAGATAATAGGAATTTTATAGTGGTTAGTCTACTTATTTAAGCTGTATATGAATTTAGACTAAATTAATTGTTAAACATTAGAATGATGTACATGTACCTTGAAAGGGTCTTTAGAATACATTAATAAGAATATAGAATATGGTTAAATATTTTTAAACAAAAATAAAAGTATAAGCTTCAATATATATAGCAATTAACGAAAAGCTCAATATTTTCGTAGGGGTTAACCCACAAATTTTGAGTGAAATTAAAAAAACATGACAATATTGTTTTATTGCAAAGTTGCATCCTCCACATTCATATTATGATGGTCAAAGAGGTTAGGAACCTTTGTTGTCTCTGTTTCTCTAGATAATAGTGATTATATAGTGGTTAGTCCACTTATTTAAGCAGTATATTAATTTAGACTAAATTAATTGTTAAAAATTAGAATGATGTACATGTACCTTGAAAGGGTGTTTAGAATACATTAATAAGAATATAGAATATGGTTAAATATTTTTAAACAACACTAAAAGTATAAGCTTCAATATATATAGCATTTAACGAAAAACTCAATATTTTCGTAGGGGTTAACCCACAAATTTTGAGTGAAATTAAAAAAACATGATAATATTGTTTTATTTCAAATTTGCATCCTCCACATTCATATTATGATGGTCAAAGAGGTTAGGAACCTTTGTTGTCTCTGTTTCTCTAGATAATAGTGATTTTATAGTTGTTAGTCCACTTATTTAAGCAGTATATGAATTTAGACTAAATTAATTGTTAGAATGATGTGTATGTATTATGAAAGGTGGTTTAGAATACATTAATATGAATTTAGAATGTGGTTAAATATTTTTAAACAACACTAAAAGTATAAGCTTCAATATATATAGCATTTAATGAAAAACTCAATATTTTCGTAGGGGTTAACCCACAAATTTTGAGTGAAATTAAAAAAACTTGAAAATATTGTTTTATTGCAAATTTGCATCCTCCACATTCATATTATGAAGTTCAAAGAGGTTAGGAACCTTTGTTGTCTCTGTTTCTCTAGATAATTCTGATTTTATAGTGGTTAGTAAACTTATTTAAGGAGTATATGAATTTATACTAAATTAATTGTTACAAATTAGAATGATGTACATGTACAATGAAATGTGGTTTAGAATACATTAATAAGAATATAGAATGCTGTTAAATACTTTTAAACAACACCAAAAGTATAAGCATCAATATATATAGCATTTAACGAAAAACTCAATATTTTCGTAGGGGGGTTAACCCACAAATTTTGAGTGAAATTAAAAAATATGACAATATTGTTTTATTGCAAAGTTGCATCCCCCACATTCATATTATGATGGTCAAAGAGGTTAGGAACCTTTGTTGTCTTTGTTTCTCTAGATAATACTAATTTTATAGTGGTTAGTACACTTATTTAAGCAGTATATGAATTTATACTAAATTAATTGTTACAAATTAGAATGATGTACATGTACCTTGAAAGGGTGTTTAGAATACATTAATAAGAATATAGAATATGGTTAAATATTTTTAAACAACACTAAAAGTATAAGCTTCAATATATATAGCATTTAACGAAAAACTCATTATTTTCGTAGGGGTTAACCCACAAATTTTGAGTGAAATTAAAAAAACATGACAATATTGTTTTATTACAAAGTTGCATCCTCCACATTCATATTATGATGGTCAAAGAGGTTAGGAACCTTTGTTGTCTCTGTTTATGTAGATAATACTAATTTTATAGTGGTTAGTACACTTATTTAAGCAGTCAATGAATTTATACTAAGTTAATTGTTACAAAATAGAATGATGTACATGTACAATGAAATGTGGTTTAGAATAAATTAATAAGAATATAGAATGTGGTTAAATACTTTTAAACAACACTAAAAGTATAAGCTTCAATATATATAGCATTTAACGAAAAACTCAATATTTTCGTAGGGGGGTTAACCCACAAATTTTGAGTGAAATTAAAAAATATGACAATATTGTTTTATTGCAAAGTTGCATCCCCCACATTCATATTATGATGGTCAAAGAGGTTAGGAACCTTTGTTGTCTTTGTTTCTCTAGATAATACTAATTTTATAGTGGTTAGTACACTTATTTAAGCAGTATATGAATTTATACTAAATTAATTGTTACAAATTAGAATGATGTACATGTACCTTGAAAGGGTATTTAGAATACATTAATAAGAATATAGAATATGGTTAAATATTTTTAAACAACACTAAAAGTATAAGCTTAAATATATATAGCATTTAACGAAAAACTCAATATTTTCGTAGGGGTTAACCCACAAATTTTGAGTGAAATTAAAAAAACATGACAATATTGTTTTATTGCAAAGTTGCATCCTCCACATTCATATTATGATGGTCAAAGAGGTTAGGAACCTTTGTTGTCTCTGTTTATGTAGATAATACTAATTTTATAGTGGTTAGTACACTTATTTAAGCAGTCAATGAATTTATACTAAATTAATTGTTACAAATTAGAATGATGTACATGTACCTTGAAATGTGGATTAGAATACATTGATAAGAATATAGAATATGGTTAAATACTTTTAAACAACACTAAAAGTATAAGCTTCAATATATATAGCATTTAATGAAAAACTCAATATTTTCGTAGGGGTTAACCCACAAATTTTGAGTGAAATTAAAAAAATATGACAATATTGTTTTATTGATAATTTGCATCCTCCACATTCATATTATGAATGTCAAAGAGGTTAAGAACCTTTGTTGTCTCTGTTTCTCTAGATAATATTGATTTTATAGTGGTTATTCCACTTATTTAAGCAGTATATGAATTTAGACTAAATTAATTGTTACAAATTAGAGTGATGTACATGTACCTTGAAATGTGGTTTAGAATACATTAATAAAAATATAGAATTTGGTTAAATATTTTTAAAAACCACTAAAAGTATAAGATTCAATATATATAGCATTAAAGAAAAACTCTATATTTTCGTAGGGGTTAACCCACAAATTTTGAGTGATATTAAAAAAATATGAAAATATTGTTTTATAGCAAATTTGCATCCTCCACTTACATATTATGAAGCTCAAAGAGGTTAAGAACCTTTGTTGTCTCTGTTTCTCTAGATAATAGGAATTTTATAGTGGTTAGTCTACTAATTTAAGCTGTATATGAATTTAGACTAAATTAATTGTTAAACATTAGAATGATGTACATGTACCTTGAAAGGGTGTTTAGAATACATTAATAAGAATATAGAATATGGTTAAATATTTTTAAACAAAAATAAAAGTATAAGCTTCAATATATATAGCAATTAACGAAAAGCTCAATATTTTCGTAGGGGTTAACCCACAAATTTTGAGTGAAATTAAAAAAACATGACAATATTGTTTTATTGCAAATTTTCATCCTCCACATTCATATTATGATGGTCAAAGAGGTTAGGAACCTTTGTTGTCTCTGTTTCTCTAGATAATAGTGATTATATAGTGGTTAGTCCACTTATTTAAGCAGTATATTAATTTAGACTAAATTAATTGTTAAAAATTAGAATGATGTACATGTACCTTGAAAGGGTGTTTAGAATACATTAATAAAAATATAGAATATGGTTAAATATTTTTAAACAATACTAAAAGTATAAGCTTCAATATATATAGCATTTAACGAAAAACTCAATATTTTCGTAGGGGTTAACCCACAAATTTTGAGTGAAATTAAAAAAACATGACAATATTGTTTTATTGCAAATTTGCATCATCCACATTCATATTATGATGGTCAAAGAGGTTAGAAACCTTTGTTGTCTCTGTTTCTCTAGATAATACTAATTTTATAGTGGTTAGTCCACTTATTTAAGCAGTATATGAATTTAGACTAAATTAATTGTTAGAATGATGTGTATGTATTATGAAAGGTGGTTTAGAATACATTAATATGAATGTAGAATGTGGTTAAATATTTTTAAACAACACTAAAAGTATAAGATTCAATATATATAGCATTTAATGAAAAACTCAAAATTTTCGTAGGGGTTAACCCACAAATTTTGAGTGAAATTAAAAAAACATGACAATATTGTTTTATTGCTAATTTGCATCCTCCACATTCATATTATGAAGGTCAAAGAGGTTAGGAACCTTTGTTGTCTCTGTTTCTCTAGATAATTCTGATTTTATAGTGGTTAGTACACTTATTTAAGGAGTATATGAATTTATACTAAATTAATTGTTACAAATTAGAATGATGTACATGTACAATGAAATGTGGTTTAGAATACATTAATAAGAATATAGAATGTGGTTAAATACTTTTAAACAACACTAAAAGTATAAGCTTCAATATATATAGCATTTAACGAAAAACTCAATATTTTCGTAGGGGGGTTAACCCACAAATTTTGAGTGAAATTAAAAAATATGACAATATTGTTTTATTGCAAAGTTGCATCCCCCACATTCATATTATGATGGTCAAAGAGGTTAGGAACCTTTGTTGTCTTTGTTTCTCTAGATAATACTAATTTTATAGTGGTTAGTACACTTATTTAAGCAGTATATGAATTTATACTAAATTAATTGTTACAAATTAGAATGATGTACATGTACCTTGAAATGTGGTTTAGAATACATTGATAAGAATATAGAATATGGTTAAATACTTTTAAACAACACTAAAAGTATAAGCTTCAATATATATAGCTTTTAATGAAAAACTCAATATTTTCGTAGGGGTTAACCCACAAATTTTGAGTGAAATTAAAAAAATATGACAATATTGTTTTATTGCCAATTTGCATCCTACACATTCATATTATGAAGGTCATAGAGGTTATGAACCTTTGTTGTCTCTGTTTCTCTAGATAATATTGATTTTATAGTGGTTAGTCCACTTATTTAAGCAGTATATGAATTTAGACTAAATTAATTGTTACAAATTAGAGTGATGTACATGTACCTTGAAATGTGGTTTAGAATACATTAATACGAATATAGAATTTGGTTAAATATTTTTAAAAACCACTAAAAGTATAAGATTCAATATATATAGCATTAAAGAAAAACTCTATATTTTCGTAGGGGTTAACCCACAAATTTTGAGTGATATTAAAAAAATATGAAAATATTGTTTTATTGCAAATTTGCATCCTCCACTTACATATTATGAAGCTCAAAGAGGTTAAGAACCTTTGTTGTCTCTGTTTCTCTAGATAATAGTGATTTTATAGTGGTTAGTCTACTTATTTAAGCAGTATATGAATTTAGACTATAGAATTAAAGAAAAACTCTATATTTTCGTAGGGGTTAACCCACAAATTTTGAGTGAAAATAAAAAAATATGACAATATTGTTTTATTGCCAATTTGCATCCTCCACATTCATATTATGAAGCTCAAAGAGGTTATGAACCTTTGTTGTCTCTGTTTCTCTAGATAATATTGATTTTATAGTGGTTAGTCCACTTATTTAAGCAGTATATGAATTTAGACTAAATTAATTGTTACAAATTAGAGTGATGTACATGTACCTTGAAATGTGGTTTAGAATACATTAATACGAATATAGAATATGGTTAAATACTTTTAAACAACACTAAAAGTATAAGTTTCAATATATATAGCATTTAACGAAAAACTCAATAGTTTCGTAGGGGGGTTAACCCACAAATTTTGAGTGAAATTAAAAAATATGACAATATTGTTTTATTGCAAAGTTGCATCCTCCACATTCATATTATGATGGTCAAAGAGGTTAGGAACCTTTGTTGTCTCTGTTTCTCTAGATAATACTAATTTTATAGTGGTTAGTACACTTATTTAAGCAGTATATGAATTTATACTAAATTAATTGTTACAAATTAGAATGATGTACATGTACCTTGAAATGTGGTTTAGAATACATTGATAAGAATATAGAATATGGTTAAATACTTTTAAACAACACTAAAAGTATAAGCTTCAATATATATAGCATTTAACGAAAAACTCAATATTTTCGTAGGGGTTAACCCACAAATTTTGAGTGAAATTAAAAAAACATGACAATATTGTTTTATTGCAAATTTGCATCCTCCACATTCATATTATGATGGTCAAAGAGGTTAGGAACCTTTGTTGTCTCTGTTTCTCAAGATAATAGTGATTTTATAGTTGTTAGTCCACTTATTTAAGCAGTATATGAATTTAGACTAAATTAATTGTTAGAATGATGTGTATGTATTATGAAAAATGATTTAGAATACATTAATATGAATGTAGAATGTGGTTAAATATTTTTAAACAACACTAAAACTATAAGCTTCAATATATATAGCATTTAATGAAAAACTCAATATTTTCGTAGGGGTTAACCCACAAATTTTGAGTGAAATTAAAAAAACATGAAAATATTGTTTTATTTCAAATTTGCATCCTCCACATTCATATTATGAAGTTCAAAGAGGTTAGGAACCTTTGTTGTCTCTGTTTCTCTGGATAATTCTGATTTTATAGTGGTTTGTACACTTATTTAAGGAGTATATGAATTTATACTAAATTAATTGTTACAAATTAGAATGATGTACATGTACAATGAAATGTGGTTTAGAATACATTAATAAGAATATAGAATGCTGTTAAATACTTTTAAACAACACTAAAAGTATAAGCTTCAATATATATAGCATTTAACGAAAAACTAAATATTTTCGTAGGGGTTAACCCACAAATTTTGAGTGAAATTAAAAAATATGACAATATTGTTTTATTGCAAAGTTGCATCCTCCACATTCATATTATGATGGTCAAAGAGGTTAGGAACCTTTGTTGTCTCTGTTTCTCTAGATAATACTAATTTTATAGTGGTTAGTACACTTATTTAAGTAGTATATGAATTTATACTAAATTAATTGTTATAAATTAGAATGATGTACATGTACCTTGAAATGTGGTTTATAATACATTGATAAGAATATAGAATTTGGTTAAATATTTTTAAAAACCACTAAAAGTATAAGATTCAATATATATAGCATTTAACGAAAAACTCAATATTTTCGTACGGGTTAACCTACAAATTTTGAGTGAAATTAAAAAAACATGACAATATTGTTTTATTGCAAATTTGCATCATCCACATTCATATTATGATGGTTAAAGAGGTTAGGAACCTTTGTTGTCTCTGTTTCTCTAGATAATACTCATTTTATAGTGGTTAGTCCACTTATTTAAGCAGTATATTAATTTAGACTAAATTAATTTTTAAAAATTAGAATGATGTACATGTACCTTGAAAGGGTGTTTAGAATACATTAATAAGAATATAGAATATGGTTAAATATTTTTAAACAACACTAAAAGTATAAGCTTCAATATATATAGCATTTAACGAAAACTCAATATTTTCGTAGGGGTTAACCCACAAATTTTAAGTGAAATTGAAAAATATGACAATATTGTTTTATTGCAAAGTTGCATCCTCCACATTCATATTATGATGGTCAAAGAGGTTAAGAACCTTTGTTGTCTCTGTTTCTCAAGATAATACTAATTTTATAGTGGTTAGTCCACTTATTTAAGCAGTATATGAATTTAGACTAAATTAATTGTTAAAATTAGAATGATGTACTGTACTATGAAAGGTGGTTTAGAATACATTAATATGAATATAGAATATGGTTAAATATTTTTAAACAACACTAAAAGTATAAGCTTCAATATATATAGCATTAATGAAAAACTCAATATTTTCGTAGGGGTTAACCCACAAATTTTGAGTGAAATTAAAAAAACATGACAATATTGTTTTATTGCTAATTTGCATCCTCCACATTCATATTATGAAGGTCAAAGAGGTTAGGAACCTTTGTTGTCTCTGTTTCTCTAGATAATAGTGATTTTATAGTGGTTAGTCCACTTATTTAAGCAGTATATGAATTTATACTAAATTAATTGTTACAAATTAGAATGATGTACATGTACAATGAAATGTGGTTTAGAATACATTAATAAGAATATAGAATGTGGTTAAATACTTTTAAACAACACTAAAAGTATAAGCTTCAATATATATAGCATTTAACGAAAAACTCAATATTTTCGTAGGGGGGTTAACCCACAAATTTTGAGTGAAATTAAAAAATATGACAATATTGTTTTATTGCAAAGTTGCATCCCCCACATTCATATTATGATGGTCAAAGAGGTTAGGAACCTTTGTTGTCTTTGTTTCTCTAGATAATACTAATTTTATAGTGGTTAGTACACTTATTTAAGCAGTATATGAATTTATACTAAATTAATTGTTACAAATTAGAATGATGTACATGTACCTTGAAAGGGTGTTTAGAATACATTAATAAGAATATAGATTATGGTTAAATATTTTTAAACAACACTAAAAGTATAAGCTTCAATATATATAGCATTTAACGAAAAACTCAATATTTTCGTAGGGGTTAACCCACAAATTTTGAGTGAAATTAAAAAAACATGACAATATTGTTTTATTGCAAATTTGCATCCTCCACATTCATATTATGATGGTCAAAGAGGTTAGGAACCTTTGTTGTCTCTGTTTCTCAAGATAATAGTGATTTTATAGTTGTTAGTCCACTTATTTAAGCAGTATATGAATTTAGACTAAATTAATTGTTAGAATGATGTGTATGTATTATGAAAGATGGTTTAGAATACATTAATATGAATGTAGAATGTGGTTAAATATTTTTAAACAACACTAAAACTATAAGCTTCAATATATATAGCATTTAATGAAAAACTCAATATTTTCGTAGGGGTTAACCCACAAATTTTGAGTGAAATTAAAAAAACATGAAAATATTGTTTTATTGCAATTTTGCATCCTCCACATTCATATTATGAAGTTCAAAGAGGTTAGGAACCTTTGTTGTCTCTGTTTCTCTGGATAATTCTGATTTTATAGTGGTTAGTACACTTATTTAAGGAGTATATGAATTTATACTAAATTAATTGTTACAAATTAGAATGATGTACATGTACAATGAAATGTGGTTTAGAATACATTAATAAGAATATAGAATGCTGTTAAATACTTTTAAACAACACTAAAAGTATAAGCTTCAATATATATAGCATTTAACGAAAAACTAAATATTTTCGTAGGGGTTAACCCACAAATTTTGAGTGAAATTAAAAAAATATGACAATATTGTTTTATTGCAAAGTTGCATCCTCCACATTCATATTATGATGGTCAAAGAGGTTAGGAACCTTTGTTGTCTCTGTTTCTGTAGATAATACTAATTTTATAGTGGTTAGTACACTTATTTAAGCAGTCTATGAATTTATACTAAATTAATTGTTACAAATTAGAATGATGTACATGTACCTTGAAATATGGATTAGAATACATTGATAAGAATATAGAATATGGTTAAATACTTTTAAACAACACTAAAAGTATAAGCTTCAATATATATAGCATTTAATGAAAAACTCAATATTTTCGTAGGGGTTAACCCACAAATTTTGAGTGAAATTAAAAAAATATGACAATATTGTTTTATTGATAATTTGCAACCTCCACATTCATATTATGAAGGTCAAAGAGGTTAAGAACCTTTGTTGTCTCTGTTTCTCTAGATAATATTGATTTTATAGTGGTTAGTCAACTTATTTAAGCAGTATATGAATTTAGACTAAATTAATTGTTACAAATTAGAGTGATGTACATATACCTTGAAATGTGGTTTAGAATACATTAATACGAATATAGAATTTGGTTAAATATTTTTAAAAACCACTAAAAGTATAAGATTCAATATATATAGCATTAAAGAAAAACTCTATATTTTCGTAGGGATTAACCCACAAATTTTGAGTGATATTAATAAAATATGAAAATATTGTTTTATTGCAAATTTGCATCCTCCACTTACATATTATGAAGCTCAAAGAGGTTAAGAATCTTTGTTGTCTCTGTTTCTCTAGATAATAGTGATTTTATAGTGGTTAGTCTACTTATTTAAGCAGTATATGAATTTAGACTAAATTAATTGTTAAACATTAGAATGATGTACATGTACCTTGAAAGGGTGTTTAGAATACATTAAAAAGAATATAGAATATGGTTAAATATTTTTAAACAAAAATAAAAGTATAAGCTTCAATATATATAGGAATTAACGAAAAACTCAATATTTTCGTAGGGGTTAACCCACAAATTTTGAGTGAAATTAAAAAAACATGACAATATTTTTTTATTGCAAATTTTCATCCTCCACATTCATATTATGATGGTCAAAGAGGTAAGGAACCTTTGTTGTCTCTGTTTCTCTAGATAATAGTGATTATATAGTAGTTAGTCCACTTATTTAAGCAGTATATTAATTTAGACTAAATTAATTGTTAAAAATTAGAATGATGTACATGTACCTTGAAAGGGTGTTTAGAATACATTAATAAGAATATAGAATATGGTTAAATATTTTTAAACAACACTAAAAGGATAAGCTTCAATATATATAGCTTTTAACGAAAAACTCAATATTTTCGTAGGGGTTAACCCACAAATTTTGAGTGAAATTAAAAAAAAATGACAATATTGTTTTAATACAAATTTGCATCCTCCACATTCATATTATGATGGTCAAAGAGGTTAGGAACCTTTGTTGTCTCTGTTTCTCTAGATAATACTTATTTTATAGTGGTTAGTACACTTATTTAAGCAGTATATGAATTTATACTAAATTAATTGTTACAAATTAGAATGATGTACATTTACCTTGAAAGGGTGTTTAGAATACATTAATAAGAATATAGAATATGGTTAAATATTTTTAAACAACACTAAAAGTATAAGCTTCAATATATATAGCATTTAACGAAAAACTCAATATTTTCGTAGGGGTTAACCCACAAATTTTGAGTGAAATTAAAAAAACATGACAATATTGTTTTATTGCAAATTTGCATCCTCCACATTCATATTATGATGGTCAAAGAGGTTAGGAACCTTTGTTGTCTCTGTTTCTCTAGATAATAGTGATTTTATAGTTGTTAGTCCACTTATTAAAGCAGTATATGAATTTAGACTAAATTAATTGTTAGAATGATGTGTATGTATTATGAAAGGTGGTTTAGAATACATTAATATGAATGTAGAATGTGGTTAAATATTTTTAAACAACACTAAAAGAATAAGCTTCAATATATATAGCATTTAATGACAAACTCAATATTTTCGTAGGGGTTAACCCACAAATTTTGAGTGAAATTAAAAAAACATGAAAATATTGTTTTATTGCAAATTTGCATCCTCCACATTCATATTATGAAGTTCAAAGAGGTTAGAAACCTTTGTTGTCTCTGTTTCTCTGGATAATTCTGATTTTATAGTGGTTAGTACACTTATTTAAGGAGTATATGAATTTATACTAAATTAATTGTTACAAATTAGAATGATGTACATGTACAATGAAATGTGGTTTAGAATACATTAATAAGAATATAAAATGCTGTTAAATACTTTTAAACAACACTAAAAGTATAAGCTTCAATATATATAGCATTTAACGAAAAACTAAATATTTTCGTAGGGGTTAAACCACAAATTTTGAGTGAAATTAAAAAAATATGACAATATTGTTTTATTGCAAAGTTGCATCCTCCACATTCATATTATGATGGTCAAAGAGGTTAGGAACCTTTGTTGTCTCTGTTTCTGTAGATAATACTAATTTTATAGTGGTTAGTACACTTATTTAAGCAGTCTATGAATTTATACTAAATTAATTGTTACAAATTAGAATGATGTACATGTACCTTGAAATGTGGATTAGAATACATTGATAAGAATATAGAATATGGTTAAATACTTTTAAACAACACTAAAAGTATAAGCTTCAATATATATAGCATTTAATGAAAAACTCAATATTTTCGTAGGTGTTAACCCAAAAATTTTGAGTGAAATTAAAAAAATATGACAATATTGTTTTATTGATAATTTGCATCCTCCACATTAATATTATGAAGGTCAAAGAGGTTAAGAACCTTTGTTGTCTCTGTTTCTCTAGATAATATTGATTTTATAGTGGTTAGTCCACTTATTTAAGCAGTATATGAATTTAGACTAAATTAATTGTTACAAATTAGAGTGATGTACATGTACCTTGAAATGTGGTTTAGAATACATTAATACGAATATAGAATTTGGTTAAATATTTTTAAAAACCACTAAAAGTATAAGATTCAATATATATAGCATTAAAGAAAAATTCTATATTTTCGTAGGGGTTAACCCACAAATTTTGAGTGATATTAAATAAATATGAAAATATTGTTTTATTGCAAATTTGCATCCTCCACTTACATATTATGAAGCTCAAAGAGGTTAAGAACCTTTGTTGTCTCTGTTTCTCTAGATAATAGTGATTTTATAGTGGTTAGTCTACTTATTTAAGCAGTATATGAATTTAGACTAAATTAATTGTTAAACATTAGAATGATGTACATGTACCTTGAAAGGGTGATTAGAATACATTAATAAGAATATAGAATATGGTTAAATATTTTTAAACAAAAATAAAAGTATAAGCTTCAATATATATAGCAATTAACGAAAAGCTCAATATTTTCGTAGGGGTTAACCCACAAATTTTGAGTGATATTAAAAAAATATGACAATATTGTTTTATTGATAATTTGCATCCTCCACATTCATATTATGAAGGTCAAAGAGGTTAAGAACCTTTGTTGTCTCTGTTTCTCTAGATAATATTGATTTTATAGTGGTTAGTCCACTTATTTAAGCAGTATATAAATTTAGACTAAATTAATTGTTACAAATTAGAGTGATGTACATGTACCTTGAAATGTGGTCTAGAATACATTAATACGAATATAGAATTTGGTTAAATATTTTTAAAAACCACTAAAAGTATAAGATTCAATATATATAGCATTAAAGAAAAATTCTATATTTTCGTAGGGGTTAACCCACAAATTTTGTGTGATATTAAATAAATATGAAAATATTGTTTTATTGCAAATTTGCATCCTCCACTTACATATTATGAAGCTCAAAGAGGTTAAGAACCTTTGTTGTCTCTGTTTCTCTAGATAATAGTGATTTTATAGTGGTTAGTCTACTTATTTAAGCAGTATATGAATTTAGACTAAATTAATTGTTAAACATTAGAATGATGTACATGTACCTTGAAAGGGTGTTTAGAATACATTAATAAGATTATAGAATATGGTTAAATATTTTTAAACAAAAATAAAAGTATAAGCTTCAATATATATAGCAATTAACGAAAAGCTCAATATTTTCGTAGGGGTTAACCCACAAATTTTGAGTGAAATTAAAAAAACATGACAATATTGTTTTATTGCAAATTTTCATCCTCCACATTCATATTATGATGGTCAAAGAGGTTAGGAACCTTTGTTGCCTCTGTTTCTCTAGATAATAGTGATTATATAGTGGTTAGTCCACTTATTTAAGCAGTATATTAATTTAGACTAAATTAATTGTTAAAAATTAGAATGATGTACATGTACCTTGAAAGGGTGTTTAGAATACATTAATAAGAATATAGAATATGGTTAAATATTTTTAAACAACACTAAAAGTATAAGCTTCAATATATATAGCATTTAACGAAAAACTCAATATTTTCGTAGGGGGTTAACCCACAAATTTTGAGTGAAATTAAAAAAACATGACAATAATTTTTTATTGCAAATTTGCATCCTCCACATTCATATTATGATGGTCAAAGAGGTTATGAACCTTTGTTGTCTCTGTTTCTCTAGATAATACTAATTTTATAGTTGTTAGTACACTTATTTAAGCAGTATATGAATTTATACTAAATTAATTGTTACAAATTAGAATGATGTACATGTACCTTGAAAGGATGTTTAGAATACATTAATAAGAATATAGAATATGGTTAAATATTTTTAAACAACATTAAAAGTATAAGCTTCAATATATATAGCATTTAACGAAAAACTCAATATTTTCGTAGGGGTTAACCCACAAATTTTAAGTGAAATTAAAAAAACTTGACAATATTGTTTTATTGCAAATTTGCATCCTCCACATTCATATTATGAAGTTCAAAGAGGTTAGGAACCTTTGTTGTCTCTGTTTCTCTGGATAATTCTGATTTTATAGTGGTTAGTACACTTATTTAAGGAGTATATGAATTTATACTCAATTAATTGTTACAAATTAGAATGATGTACATGTACAATGAAATGTGGTTTAGAATACATTAATAAGAATATAGAATGTTGTTAAATACTTTTAAACAACACTAAAAGTATAAGCTTCAATATATATAGCATTTAACGAAAAACTCAATATTTTCGTAGGGGTTAACCCACAAATTTTGAGTGAAATTAAAAAAATATGACAATATTGTTTTATTGCAAAGTTGCATCCTCCACATTCATATTATGATGGTCAAAGAGGTTAGGAACCTTTGTTGTCTCTGTTTCTGTGGATAATACTAATTTTATAGTGGTTAGTACACTTATTTAAGCAGTCTATGAATTTATACTAAATTAATTGTTACAAATTAGAATGATGTACATGTACCTTGAAATGTGGATTAGAATACATTGATAAGAATATAGAATATGGTTAAATACTTTTAAACAACACTAAATGTATAAGCTTCAATATATATAGCATTTAATGAAAAACTCAATATTTTCTTAGGGGTTAACCCACAAATTTTGAGTGAAATTAAAAAAATATGACAATATTGTTTTATTGATAATTTGCATCCTCCACATTCATATTATGAAGGTCAAAGAGGTTAGGAACCTTTGTTGTCTCTGTTTCTCTAGATAATAATGATTTATAGTGGTTAATCCACTTATTTAAGCAGTATATGAATTTATAATAAATTAATTGTTACAAATTAGAATGATGTACATGTACCTTGAAAGGTGGTTTAGAATACATTAATAAAAATATAGAATATGGTTAAATATTTTTAAACAACACTAAAAGTATAAGCTTCAATATATATAGCAATTAACGAAAAACTCAATATTTTCGTAGGGGTTAACCCACAAATTTTGAGTGATATTAAAAAAAAAATGACAATATTGTTTATTGCAAATGTTGCATCCTCCACATTCCATATTATGAATGGTCAAAGAGGTTAGGAACCTTTGTTGTCTCTGTTTCTCTAGATAATAGTGATTTATAGTGTTAGTCCACTTATTTAAGCAGGTATATGAATTTAGACTAAGATAATTGTTAAACATTAGAATGATGTACATGTACCTTGAAAGGTGTTTTATAATACTTAATAAGAATATAGAATATGGTTAAATATTTTTAAACAACACTAAAAGTATAAGCTTCAATATATATAGCAATTAACGAAAAACTCAATATTTTTCGTAGGGGTTAACCCACAAATTTGAGTGAAATTAAAAAAACATGACAATATTGTTTATTGCAATTTGCATCCCTCCACATTCATATTATGATGGTCAAAGAGGTTAGGGAATCTTTGTTGTCTCTGTTTCTCTAGATAATAGTGATTTATAGTGGTTAGTCCACTTATTTAAGCAGTATATGAATTTAGACTAAATTATTGTTAACATTAGAATGATGACATTTACATGAAAGGTGGTTTAGAATACATTAATACAAATGTAGAATGTGGTTAAATATTTTTAAACAACACTAAAGAGTATAAGATTCAGTATATAGAGCATTTAACGAAAAACTCAATATTTTCATAGGGGTTAACCTACAAATTTTGAGTGATATTAAAAAAATATGACAATATTGTTTTATTGCAAATTTGCATCCTCAACTTACATATTATGAAGCTAAATGAAGTTAGGAACCTTTGCTGTCTCTGTTTCTCTAGATAATAGTGACTTTATAGTGGTCAGTCCACTTATTAAAGCAGTATATGAATTTGGACTAAATTAATTGTTAATAATTAGAATAATGTACATGTACCTTGAAAGGGTGTTTAGAATACATTAATAATAATATAGAATATGGTTAAATATTTTTAAACAACACTAAAAGTATAAGCTTCAATATATATAGCAATTAACGAAAAACTCAATATTTTCGTGGGGGTTAACCCACAAATTTTGAGTGAAATTAAAAAAACATGACAATATTGTTTTATTGCAAAGTTGCATCCTCCACATTCATATTATGATGGTAAAAGAGGTTAGGAACCTTTGTTGTCTCTGTTTCTCTAGATAATAGTGATTTTATAGTAATTAGTCCCCTTATTTAAGTAGTATATGAATTTAGACTAAATTAACTGTTAGAAAGTAGAATTATTTATATGTACCTTGAAAGGTGGTTTAGAATACATTAATAATATAGAATATGGTTAAATATTTTTAAACAACACTAAAAGTATAAGCTTAATATATATAGCAATTAACGAAAAACTCAATATTTTCGTATGGGTTAACCCACAAATTTTGAGTGAAATTAAAAAAATATGACAAAATTTTATTATTGCAAATTTGCATCCTCCACATTCATATTATGAATGTCAAAGAGGCTAGAAACCTTTGTTGTCTCTGTTTCCCTAGATAATAGTGATTTTATAGTGGTTAGTCCACTTATTTAAGCAGTATATAAATTTAGAAAAAATTAGTTGTTACAAATTAGAATGATGTACATGTACCTAGAGAAGATGTTTAGAATACATTAATAAGAATATAGAATATGGTTAAATATTTTTAAACAATACTAAAATATAAGCTTCAATCTATATAGCAATTAACGCAAAACTCAATATTTTCGTAGGGGTTATAACCCACAAATTTTGAGTGATATTAAAAAAACTTGACAAGATTGTTTTATTGCAAAGTTGCATCCTCCACTTACATATTATGAAGCTCAAAGAGGTTAGGAACCTTTGTTGTCTCTGTTTCTCTAGATAATAGTGATTTTATAGTGGTTAGTCCACTTATATAAGCAGTATATGAATTTAGACTAAATTAATTGTTACAAATTAGAATGATGTACATGTACCTTGAAATGTGGTTTAGAATATATTAATTAGAATATAGAATATGGTTAAATATTTTTAAACAACACTAAAAGTATAAGCTTTAATATATATAGCAATTAACGAAAAACTCAATATTTTCGTAGGGGTTAACCCACAAATTTTGAGTGAAATTAAAAAAACATGACAATATTGTTTTATTGCAAATTTGCATCCTCCACATTCATATTATGATGGTCAAAGAGGTTAGGAACCTTTGTTGTCTCTGTTTCTCTAGATAATACTAATTTTATAGTGGTTAATACACTTATTTAAGCAGTATATGAATTTATACTAAATTAATTGTTACAAATTAGAATGATGTATATGTACCTTGAAAGGGTGTTTAGAATACATTAATAAGAATATAGAATATGGTTAAATATTTTTAAACAACACTAAAAGTATAAGCTTCAATATATATAGCATTTAACGAAAAGCTCAATATTTTCGTAGGGGTTAACCCACAAATTTTGAGTGAAATTAAAAAAACATGACAATATTGTTTTATTGCAAAGTTGCATCCTCCACATTCATATTATAATGGTCAAAGAGGTTAGGAACCTTTGTTGTCTCTGTTTCTCTAGATAATAGTGATTTTATAGTGGTTAGTCCACTTATTTAAGCAGGTAATGAATTTAGACTAATTAATTGTTAAACATTTGAATGATGTACATGTACCTTGAAAAGATGTTTAGAATACATTAATAAGAATATAGAATATGGTTAAATATTTTTAAACAACACTAAAAGTATAAGCTTCAATATATATAGCAATTAACGAAAAACTCAATATTTTCGTAGGAGTTAACCCACAAATTTTGAGTGAAATTAAAAAAACATGACAATATTATTTTATTGCAAATTTGCGTCCTCCACATTCATATTATGATGGTCAAAGAGGTTAGGAGTCTTTGTTGTCTCTGTTTCTCTAGATAATAGTGATTTTATAGTGGTTAATCCACTTATTTAAGCAGTATATGAATTTATACTAAATTAATTGTTACAAATTAGAATGATGTACATGTACAATGAAAGGTGGTTTACAATACATTAATACGAATATAGAATATGGTTTAATATTTTTAAACAACACTAAAAGTATAAACTTCAATATATATAGCAATTAAGGAAAAACTCAATATTTTCGACGGGGTTAACCCACAAATTTTGAGTGAAATTTAAAAAACATGAAAATATTGTTTTATTGCAAATTTGTATCTTCTATTTACAAATTATGATGGTCAAAGAAGTTAGGAACATTTGTTGTCTCTGTTTACCTAGATAATAGTGATTTTATAGTGGTTAGTCCCCTTATTTAAGCAGTATATGAATTTAGACTAAATTAACTGTTAGAAAGTAGAATTATGTATATGTAACTTGAAAGGTGGTTTAGAATAAATTAATAAAAATATAGAATATGGTTAAATATTTTTAAACAACACTAAAAGTATAAGCTTCAATATATATAGCAATTAACGAAAAACTCAATATTTTCGTGGGGGTTAACCCACAAATTTTGAGTGAAATTAAAAAAACATGACAATATTGTTTTATTGCAAAGTTGCATCCTCCACATTCATATTATGATGGTAAAAGAGGTTAGGAACCTTTGTTTTCTCTGTTTCTCTAGATAATAGTGATTTTATAGTAATTAGTCCCCTTATTTAAGCAGTATATGAATTTAGACTAAATTAACTGTTAGAAAGTAGAATTATTTATATGTACCTTGAAAGGTGGTTTAGAATACATTAATAAAAATATAGAATATGGTTAAATATTTTTAAACAACACTAAAAGTATAAGCTTCAATATATATAGCAATTAACGAAAAACTCAATATTTTCGTATGGGTTAACCCACAAATTTTGAGTGAAATTAAAAAATATGACAAAATTTTTTTATTGCAAATTTTCATCCTCCACATTCATATTATGAATGTCAAAGAGGCTAGAAACCTTTGTTTTCTCTGTTTCTCTAGATAATAGTGATTTTATAGTAATTAGTCCCCTTATTTAAGCAGTATATGAATTTAGACTAAATTAATTAGAAAGTAGAATTATTTATATGTACCTTGAAAGGTGGTTTAGAATACATTAATAAAAATATAGAATATGGTTAAATATTTTTAAACAACACTAAAAGTATAAGCTTCAATATATATAGCAATTAACGAAAAACTCAATATTTTCGTATGGGTTAACCCACAAATTTTGAGTAAAATTAAAAAAATATGACAAAATTTTTTTATTGCAAATTTTCATCCTCCACATTCATATTATGAATGTCAAAGAGGCTAGAAACCTTTGTTGTCTCTGTTTCTCTAGATAATAGTGATTTTATAGTGGTTAGTCCACTTATTTAAGCAGTATATGAATTTAGAAAAAATTAATTGTTACAAATTAGAATGATGTACATGTACCTAGAAAAGATGTTTAGAATACATTAATAAGAATATAGAATATGGTTAAATATTTTTAAACAATACTAAAATATAAGCTTCAATCTATATAGCAATTAACGCAAAACTAAACATTTTCGTAGGGGTTATAACCCACAAATTTTGAGTGATATTAAAAAACCTTGACAAGATTGTTTTATTGCAAAGTTGCATCCTCCACTTATATATTATGATGGTCAAAGACGTTAGGAACCTTTGTTGTCTCTGTTTCTCTAGATAATAGTGATTTTATAGTGATTAGTCCCCTTATTTAAGCAGTATATGAATTTAGACTAAATTAACTGTTAGAAAGTAGAATTATGTATATGTACCTTGAAAGGTGGTTTAGAATACATTAATAAAAATATAGAATATGGTTAAATATTTTTAAACAACACTAAAAGTATAAGCTTCAATATATATAGCAATTAACGAAAAACTCAATATTTTCGTAGGGGTTAACCCACAAATTTTGAGTGAAATTAAAAAAATATGACAAAATTGTTTTATTGCAAATTTGCATCCTCCACATTCATATTATGAATATCAAAGAGGCTAGGAACCTTTGTTGTCTCTGTTTCTCTAGATAATAGTGATTTTATAGTGGTTAGTCCACTTATTTAAGCTGTATATGAATTTAGAAAAAATTAATTATTACAAATTAGAATGATGTACATGTAACTTGAAAAGATGTTTAGAATACATTAATAAGAATATAGAATATGGTTAAATATTTTTAAACAATACTAAAATATAAGCTTCAATCTTTATAGCAATTAACGGAAAACTCAATATTTTCGTAGGGGTTATAACCCACAAATTTTGAGTGATATTAAAAAAACTTGACAAGATTGTTTTATTGCAAAGTTGCATTCTCCACTTACATATTATGAAGCTCAAAGAGGTTAGGAACCTTTGTTGTCTCTGTTTCTCTAGATAATAGTGATTTTATAGTGGTTAGTCCACTTATTTAAGCAGTATATGAATTTAGACTAAATTAATTGTTACAAATTAGAATGATGTACATGTACCTTTAAAGGTAGTTTAGAATACATTAATAAGAATATATAATATGGTTAAATATTTTTAAACAACACTAAAAGTATAAGCTTTAATATATATAGCAATTAACGAAAAACTCAATATTTTCTTAGGGGTTAACCCACAAATTTTGAGTGAAATTAAAAAAACATGACAATATTGTTTTATTGCAAAGTTGCATCCTCCACATTCATATTATGATGGTCAAAGAGGTTAGGAACCTTTGTTGTCTCTGTTTCTCTAGATAATAGTGATTTTATAGTGGTTAGTCAACTTATTTAAGCAGTATATGAATTTAGACTAAATTAATTGTTTCAAATTAGACTGATGTACATGTACCTTGAATTGTGGTTTAGAATACATTAATACAAATATAGAATTTGGTTAAATATTTTTAAAAACCACTAAAAGTATAAGATTCAATATATATAGCATTAAAGAAAAACTCAATATTTTCGTGCGGGTTAACCCACAAATTTTGAGTGATATTAAAAAATATGACAATATAGTTTTATTGCAAATTTGCATCCTCCACTTACATATTATGAAGCTCAAAGAGGTTAGGAACCTTTGTTGTCTCTGTTTCTCTAGATAATAGTGATTTTATAGTGGTTAGTCCACTTATTTAAGCAGTATATGAATTTAGACTAATTAATTGTTAAACATTTGAATGATGTACATGTACCTTGAAAGGATGTTTAGAATACATTAATAAGAATATAGAATATGGTTAAATATTTTTAAATAACACTAAAAGTATAAGCTTCAATATATATAGCAATTAACGAAAAACTCAATATTTTCGTAGAGGGTAACCCACAAATTTTGAGTGAAATTAAAAAAACATGACAATATTGTTTTATTGCAAATTTGCGTCCTCCACATTCATATTAAGATGGTCAAAGAGGTTAGGAACCTTTGTTGTCTCTGTTTCTCTAGATAATAGTGATTTAATAGTGGTTAGTCAACTTATTTAAGCAGTGTATGAATTTAGACTAAATTAATTGTTAGAATGATATGTATGTATTATGAAAGGTGGTTTAGAATACATTAATATGAATGTAGAATATGGTTAAATATTTTTAAACAGCCCTAAAAGTATAAGCTTCAATATATATGGCAATTAACGAAAAACTCAATATTTTCATAGGGGTTAACCCACAAATTTTGAGTGAAATTAAAAAAAAACATGATAATATTGTTTTATTGCAAATTTCCATCCTCCACATTCATATTATGATGGTCAAAGAGGTTAGGAACCTTTTGTTGTCTCTGTTTCTCTAGATAATAGTGATTTTATAGTGGTTAGTCCACTTATTTAAACAGTATATGAATTTAGACTAAATTAATTGTTAAAAATTAGATTGATGTACATGTACCTTGAAAGGTGGTTTAGAATACATTAGTAAGAATATATAATATGGCTAAATATTTTTAAACAACACTAAAAGTATAAGCTTCAATATATATAGCAATTAACGAAAAACTTAATATTTTCGTAGGGGTTAACCCATAAATTTTGAGTGAAATTAAAAAAACATGACAATATTGTTTTATTGCAAAGTTGCATCCTCCACATTCATATTATAATGGTCAAAGAGGTTAGGAACCTTTGTTGTCTCTGTTTCTCTAGATAATGGTGATTTTATAGTGGTTAGTCCTCTTATTTAAGCAGTATATGAATTTATACTAAATTAATTGTTACAAATTAGAATGATGTACATGTACAATAAAAGTTTGTTTAGAATACATTAATACAAATGTAGAATGTGGTTATATTTTTTTAAACAACACTAAAAGTATAAGCTTCAATATATATAGCATTTAACGAAAAGCGCAATATTTTCGTAGGGGTTAACCTACAAATTTTGAGTGAAATTAAAAAAAAAATATGACAATATTGTTTTATTGCAAAGTTGCATCCTCCACTTACATATTATGATGGTCAAAGATAATAGTGATTTTATAGTGGTTAGTCCTCTTATTTAAGCAGTATATGAATTTAGACTAAATTAATTGTTAGAAAGTAGAATTATGTATATGTACCTTGAAATATATTTTAGAATACATTAATACAAATGTAGAATGTGGTTAAATATTTTTAAACAACACTAAAGAGTATAAGATTCAGTATATAGAGCATTTAACGAAAAACTCAATATTTTCATAGGGGTTAACCTACAAATTTTGAGTGATATTAAAAAAATATGACAATATTGTTTTATTGCAAATTTGCATCCTCAACTTACATATTATGAAGCTAAATGAGGTTAGGAACCTTTGCTGTCTCTGTTTCTCTAGATAATAGTGATTTTATAGTGGTTAGTCCACTTATTTAAACAGTATATGAATTTAGACTAAATTAATTGTTAAAAATTAGATTGATGTACATGTACCTTGAAAGGTGGTTTAGAATACATTAGTAAGAATATATAATATGGCTAAATATTTTTAAACAACACTAAAAGTATAAGCTTCAATATATATAGCAATTAACGAAAAACTCAATATTTTCGTAGGGGTTAACCCACAAATTTTGAGTGAAATTAAAAAAACATGACAATATTGTTTTATTGCAAAGTTGCATCCTCCACATTCATATTATAATGGTCAAAGAGGTTAGGAACCTTTGTTGTCTCTGTTTCTCTAGATAATAGTGATTTTGTAGTGGTTAGTCCACTTATTTAAACAGTATATGAATTTAGACTAAATTAATTGTTACAAATTAGAATGATGTACATGTATCTTGAAATGTGGTTTAGAATACATTAATACGAATATAGAATTTGGTTAAATATTTTTAAACAACACTAAAAGTATAAACTTCAATATATATAGCAATTAACGAAAAACTCAATATTTTCGTAAGGGTTAACCCACAAATTTTGAATGAAATTATAAAAACATGACAATATTGTTTTATTGCAAAGTTTCATCCTCCACATTCATATTATGATGGTCAAAGAGGTGGAACCTTTGTTGTCTCTGTTTCTCTAGATAATAATGATTTTATAGTGGTTAGTCCACTTATTTAATCAGTATATGAATTTAGACTAAATTAATTGTTAAAAATTAGAATGATGTACATGTACCTTGAAAGATGGTTTAGAATACATTAATACGAATATAGAATATGGTTAAATATTTTTAAACAACACTAAAAATACTCACCACGCATTCAACGAGGATCAAGTGGTTGATTCGTAGAAATTTGGACCTTTTTATTTTTTTTTGAGCTCGACGCAAAAGTGGAAACTGAATATATTATATTTTACCTTAGAGTAGAAAAACGAGAGGTGTGAGTTCTCTAATGCGTTTTGACGCAATGTGACACTACAAAACAAGAAATTTCCAGCATGATGTTTCATGTCCTAGAAACGTGGTATGTGTTCACTAGGAGTCCTAACGGCAATGAACACTCACGTAGTCACGTTCTTAATTTTCTTAAACCCCATTCAATATTTTCTTTTGATCTCAGCCATAGGCAGATTCATGAAACCAACATTTTGATGTTACATTTTTATCCTACAATAAAACATGTTAGTTAATTTTTTAACTTATATAACTAAAGGTATATTTAAACATAGATCGAAAATATTTTTTGTATTATCACATAACTAACACAACATACATCCAATACAAAAATAATAATAAGACCAGCAACATAGTATATAGTATCAGAAATTTAACGAACGAAGTGTGTTGGAATAAAAATTAAGTGCAAAAATTAAATTGTTGTGTTTGACATATTATATTTATCTTAGTTAAAACAAAAACCCGCGCGGAAGCGCGGATCAAATTCTAGTTTTCTACTTAAAAGCTCTAATAGTTTTTTCTTGATTCAACCTACACATTAGGATCAAATTCTAGTTTTCTACTTAAGAGCTCTGACAGTTTTTTCTTGATTCAACCTACACAATTAAGAATCGTCAAGATGAAGATCGAATGGTTCATATTCAAATATCCAAAGGCTCCAACGACAAGCGGATCAAATTCTAGTTTTCTACTTAAAAGTTCTAATAGCTTTTTCTTGATTCAACCTACACAATTAGGGTCAAATTCTAGTTTTCTACTTAAGAGCTCTGCAGCTTTTTCTTGATTCAACCTACACAATTAAGAATAGTCAAGATGAAGATCGGATGGTTCATATTCAAATATCCAAATGCTCCAACGACAACGGCTATATTATTTATACTTCAGTTTCCTTTATGATTTGGTTCTAGCATTTATTTCGAGTTTCCTTGTGAACCAAGACCCAGAGTCATATATCTTGCCTTTCACTAGTATACTTGTAGTTACCACTATTCAAATTTAGTTTAAACAAGACCAAGAGTCTTTATATTTTCTTACAAAACTCTTTGAAAGCTTGTGTGAGTGGGTGTCTGAACCATAGCGCATTCGAATCGTGGTGCAATTTTCGGTCTTTGGTTCTGCTAGCGGTTATTGTACCATGGTTCAATAACAAACGACTGTGTAGTGTACGTTTACCCTCAATCCCTTCATTCAACTATCGGATAGCCCTTAAACCTAATGAATCTGGCTTAAATCCATCATTCCATCCATGATCATCTTCTCATATTTTATTATGCCCCATAGACCGCTATGTAAAAAGCGTGTAAGCACCGGTCCTGATTTTACACTAGCCAGAAGCAAAAAAATAAATAAAAGGACTGCTATCAAGGATTGAAACTAAACCTTGATAATATTGGTGGTATTTAAACCACTACCCAAACGACAATTTACTGTTATATGGCCGAAATTTTGTTAATAATATGAAGGGCTGGAAGCCAATGCTTCTATAGCTTCTTTTCAAGACCGGCATTGTGTATGTCTCATTATTTTTTTGTGGACCTTGTGCAAATTTTATTTTTATAGGAACAAGTAAAATAGTTATGTAAAAAGGACCCTATAATTTGGAAAAACTCTAAAATTGTTATAAGAAATTTTGCAAAAACATTTTGGACCTAATGCAAATGTTCCTCTTGCACATGTCTAGAGACAGAACAGACGTAGTATAATACTAGATTAAACTCATGTATAAAAGAATCTCCTGAATTAATAAGCAAGAAAGCCTTGAAACAAAGCTGGGGTTTTAATATGGAACCAGAGATATGTTATATTTTCCTATTAGGCTAATCCAAAAAGTGGTCCGATCTTTCCAGTAATTGATGGTCTAAAGAAGGTTCAATTCTGTCTAGATAATTAGAAAAAACATTATCTCAGATGGACTATGATAGATTCCATTGAAATTAATGACTAAAAAAACATTTTCTAGAGGAAGAGTGTTGGAAAATAAATCCTAAAATAGATGTAAGTATTATACGACACACTTATCCCAGAACATTTAACAGGACTGCTATTCTTTCTCTTGAATCAAGTTAGCATTCATATTCACTAATTCTCTGTCTGCGTTCGTTGACTAATAATGATAATCAACATTCAACAATGTGATATCATCTTGACGAGTTCGACTCACTAATAAAGATATCCTGCTTTGATGTGTGATCTTGATCAATTCCCTTGTCCAACAACTTTCTGCATAAAGACTATTAACATGTTGGTTCAAAACATATCAAAACATAGGGGAACTTGTTCTTAGTAAATGGCTAACCTCACAATTTTGTTTGATTCTATACTTTTCAGTAGGACTTAAATGGGCCTTGTAGAAACAAATTTTGAACTTAATGGGCTTTATAATATTAATTGGCCTTATAGGTCTCAAATTCTATATCAGGTGAAGAGGTAATATATATATATTTAATTCATTTGTTTTTTCCCAACGAATTCATATATGTTTATCAATATTGACGACCGTTTATAGTTTAGACGTTTTGGTATCACAAGTCCCAACATTCCGAAAAGCAACGAAAGGTGACATTATAGCCATGACATAGTCCAAAAAGAAAAATTTGATTGCATGCATGTGGATAATTTTTTTTTTAACTGAACATGCATGTGGATAATTATCAAATTATGTTATATAACCAATTAACTTGCTCGAATCTGCCCATTCTAACAATTAGAACAGCCAATAATATGAGGTCCAACATTTTTATATTCCAATTCCATGTGGTAGCCTGACCAATTTTTACGGGCTTTAAGCTGTATACACTTGATTTTTTACGGGGTTTTAGCTGTATACACTTCATTTTATTTTGGTCCCATATCAAATAACTCATCTCTACGCCACTCATTTCTATTTTTTATACGTATGGTATAAACTTACATATTCCACCGTGGCAAAATCCATCTTATGGGCTTCTGACTTGAATTTTCTATCAACTTGTATCAGACTACTCCAATGTATACCATCCAACGTACCAAAATTATATATAATACATCAACAGAGCAAGACCATGCTCTCCATTTTTCAACTTGACAAACCAATAATTATTATCAGTTTCATATATTTAGTATGAAAATCATAATACATTTTATTGTATATGATAATACTTAATTGACTTAATGTTGTTATATATGTCTGCACGCAGGGGCGGAGGCATATGAGGGCTAGGGGGGCAGATGACCCATATAGATTATAATTATCGATACTAGTTTCTGAGAGTTTGGAGTACTTGACCCCACTCAAATTTTTCTATTGACCCCTATAAAATCCA
Source organism: Brassica juncea (assembly GCA_018703725.1). Taxonomy (NCBI): domain Eukaryota; kingdom Viridiplantae; phylum Streptophyta; class Magnoliopsida; order Brassicales; family Brassicaceae; genus Brassica; species Brassica juncea. The sequence goes on along the minus strand of CM031940.1, from coordinate 1,736,300 downwards.
AGACCATGTTACTTGAGTTAAAAACAATTACTTGAACATTTTAAAGTAACCTAATCCACATACATCATTTTATTTCCTAAATCCATATGAGTATACCAGGCAACATAAAATGGGTTTAGGATATATAGTTTTTAAAATATATTAAAGCCCTTTCGAATGATTTTATCTTCGATTTATTAAGTAAAAAACATTTAAATTATAAAAATAAGGATTCTAGATAAGAATTGCGTGAGACATTAACTAAATAGAAATTTCTAAGTAATATCTATGTGTAAATTTAATTTAAATGAAATTATAAATAATAGATTTTTTCAGCTATTATAAATAATAGATTATAATTGTAATAGTTTAGTTATAAATTATTTAAAATTATTTTTTGACAAAATTTAAAATTATTTTGTTTCATTACTAAAAATATTTCATAAGGTTTTTAACAATAAATTAAAAAAATTAAATTCATGGTATAATATTTTTGTATTCTCTCCGTTTCATTTTAATTATCGTTTTAGATTTATGCATGCTGATTTTTTTTTTTGTCAGCGTGCACACAGATTAAAAAAATATTTATTTTGTATATTTTCAAAATAAAAACATCATTACCTCACAACTAACCATATTTTAACTAATATAAAAATAAACTGGAAAATATTGTTAATAAATTTGCATTGAAATTATAAAACGACATTTATTTTGAAAACATATTTACATTATAACAATAACTAAACTGAGATGGAAAGAGTAATTTTTATGTTTAACATAGTTAATACTATTTGACTGTGTTAGAAAAATTAATTTCCTGGCTCTACCACTGTCTGCACGGTTTGTTTTAGCATTGGTCCATTTCATGGTTACACTTGGTTGACCAAAGGTATATGTATCTTTACATTTTCTAAAAGATGGACAAGTCATCGATCTCTATAAATCAAAACGTTTTATTTTCTGGCACAAAGGACAAAGTCATTTTTGATAACTACTTTTAAAACGGCCGCTTGTTTCTTTACGTATTGGTCATTTTTTGACCGATTTGTGGAAATCAGTTAAATAATTAAATAAGGTTGATCAGGTACTTGTTCACATTCGTCCTCATCTGGAAGTTAAGTTAGTGGTGGGACGAATTTGATATCTTGATATTCATTTTTTATTAGTGATCATAAAAGTTTGATGTTTAGAAACAGATAAATAGACATGAGTGAGTTTTAGGGTGCAAACGGTGGTGAGTCCGAGAAATGCTAAGAAAAATAATGAACGGAAAAAGATGGTAACCATAAAAAGAAAGCATTGTAGCAAATATTAAAATGGTGAAAATATAAACTACTTATTTTGATGAAGAAGATTGTCACTAGATTTTTTTTTTAAAAACAAAATGGTTGATTCTGGTCATTCAACTGACAAAATTAATAATTATCTTAATACAAATCTCAGTTCTACAAAATCATATGATTAGTAAAGTATTTCGAAATGGTGTATAAAATTCTATGATAAAAATCATGATGTCTTTTACTTTTACCTTATGAATACTCTTATCACATATTCTAACTTATTGATTACGTCACATATTGGAATTTTTGTTCAAACATGCGGCGGGGTAACTGATTGGAACGAACATCTATTAAATTAAACATCCTTCTCTAGCTTGAATTAAAAAATACTACACATTAACTAAATCAAAACTTTTTTTTTTGCTAAAAACTAAATCAAAACATTAATATATATGCGTTTTGTTTTGTCAACATACATTTATGTATATAACTATACATATATATATAATTTATTTAGTTAGCTGTAATATATGACCACTACTCTTTTTTTTTTGAACACAACCAAACCATATATTAAACTTGCAGCCCAACTAAGAGTAGCTGGTGGTAGCCAAATACAATGCTGATTTAGCGAGTGAATCAGCTAAGGAGTTTAAGTTTCTAGAGACATAAGAAAACGCAATACAATCAAAGGAAAGGGATAGATGCTCGATGTCCCGGGAGATTCCGTAGAGATCCTTCGGGTGATTCTTCGAGTTGATAAGAGCAACAAGTGCTTGACAATCTGTTTTAATCCAGATTCTTGTGAAACCAGCCTCTAGGGCATTGAGAAGAGCCGACCTGATAGCTAGCGCCTCCGCTACCAAGGCTGAAGATGTATTCTCAAAAGACGTTGTTCCCTGGTGCAGTTGGTCGTTCTGCTGTGATAAGAAGATCCAGCCACATCCTGCTCTAGATGAGGTAGCATGCCAAGCTGCATCAGTAAAACAGAGAATACTTGCGGGGTCTATGGGTTGGATCGGAGCATGTGTTAGTACATTCCGCTGCGGTAGGATGGATGCTTGAGCTTGGTGCCATTCTCTTGCGTTTCGAATGGCCTTAGTGAGGATCTCCACAGGCGTCGAATCTCTGTTCTCGAAGATGTAGAGGTTTCTTGCTGTCCATATGCCCCAAACGATCCATGGAAAGATGTCTCCGGCCAGTCCCCACGGTGGTAGCATGATACCTGAGACCGACGCCAAGAGAGCTGCACTAAAGGAGTCACAGTTTGCAGGGTTGAAATTTGAGGACCAAATCGTGTTACTCCATATATGTCTCGTACGGGGGCAGTGGAGGAAGATGTGTTCTGCAGTTTCTAACTCACCGCAATACCTGCATTGCACATTAGCCATGAGGCCGCGCTTTGCCAGGTTCTCTCCTAGGGCCAAGGCCCCTTGGACTACCTTCCATAAGAACAACTGTAGTTTTGGCGAGGTCTTGCGATTCCAAATTGCTTTAAAGGCCACTACTCTTAAAGACTGGAAAAGTGCTATACATAACTCAAATAATGTATCCTCAAGATTGAAGTCAAATCTTCTATTTACATAAATTATCGTTCATTAGTTGAATCCTTTTCTTTTTGTTTTGAACATTATCATTAGTTGAATCCTTGATTAGTCGCATACTTGCAACTTGCTCATGATTCTGGGTCGTGCTCATGAGTTGCCGGGCTTAGTCATATTTCACAATAATACCTCGAACAATATAACGGAAATAGTTTACTTCTGTCAGAGTCTTTGATCATACAATTTCGAAAAAAAAAAAAATTTATAAATACTAATTGTAATGAGCTAGAAATATAGAAAAACATAGGTACAGTAACAAAAGAGTAACCATATTAAGAAAAAGTGGCTTAAAACAGCAAACCAGACTAAAAGCCCTTCAAAAAAAAAAAAAAAAGCAAACCAGTGACTCATGAAGGATCCCCAGACGCCAAATGACAAGAGGGACGTCAGATCAGATGTAATCTTAAAACTAAGAAAACTTAGTTTTTTTTTTTGATAAAGAACTAAGAAAACTTAGTTATAAACTTCATTCCATTAGTTCTTGATATTGTTATAACAATTTTGTCTTTTTATATTATCCTTGTCCATTTTGAAAGCCCTATTTTTGCTTAGTCTATGAAAATTAAGAAACAGAAACATTTTGTTTAGATTGCAAAGTTAAGGAGTTGTGTTTTAGGGTTATAGTTAGTGTTTATTAACTAGTTTTCAATTAGGGGTTAACAGTTACGTTCTCTTTTCCAAAGCATTAAAAACTTTCAGCTTTCTATTTCAGGGTTTCAAATTTGAAATCTTTATGCCTCAAAAAACAAAATTTAATTTATATATATATATATATATATTTGCTCATGTCAATTGAAGGTGGAGAAGGAGTAGTAAAAAGAAAATGATGAAGAAGAGAAGAGAAAGATAAAAGGGAGGAGAAGAAAAAAATAAGGATGATGAAGAAGAGTAAAAAAGTAAAGGATGAAAATGAGGAAAGGGAAGAAAAAGATAAGAGAGGAGAAGAGGAAAACGAGGATAGGAAGAAGAAGAGTGTGAAAAAGGGAAAACGAGGAGAATGAAGAAAAGATGGAGATGAAGAATAAGAGGAAATTGAAAAAAAGGAGAAAAAAATAGGAGTATAAATATATGATGATTTGGATGAAAAGAAAGAAGAAGAGAAGAAAATGAGAAGATGCAGAGAATAAAAGAAGATAAAAAAGTTGTAACATACTATATTATATCGATAAAATAAAATAGTATATTATATTATTTACAAACAAAACAAAACAAAAATATATACGTGTTTTTCTAATTATCATATTTATATAGAATAGCATGCATATTTCTTTATTTCAACATTACTTATCAGAATTAATCATATATATATATATATATATTCGTTTTTAAAAAATCGGAATATGTTATGCATAAAAAATATATTTTATAAGTACGTTTCAAATTTAAATAATCATTTGATACTAAAAATAACGTAGATTAAAAAGAGGAATTGGAGAAAGAGTATAATGGTAATTAATATAGAAGTATGTAGAATAGTGATGGATTTTTTTATGGTTAAAATCTTAATTTAGTTTTTTAAAATAGTTATTGGCCCCAATTTCTCAAAAGAAAAAAGAAATCTACCTTTCAATTTCTTTTAGTCCACAGTGATGATCTATTTATTCTTATTTTATTAATTCTACTATACTAGTGAGTGCCTTTATTTATTTTTAATGTGAACATGTATTTTATCAAATAGAGGGAATAGACGTTTTACTTTAACCATCTAACGGCTGTGGAACCGATTCTTTTACCATTATTTTGTTGTTCTATGTTATTGCTAAAGGTGAAATTTATTGAAATATTCACTTACAAGGTAAGAAAAGGAGTATAGTTACAAAAATACGTTCCGTAGTGCGTAATTCACAGTTTTCTGAAGTTGATACCCTTTTTACTTTGTTTTGTGATAGTAATTTTGTTGCATAAAAAAAACAAATATACTTCATGACCATTTTACCAACAAATTTTTTTTGGTAAAATCATTTCTTAGTTTCATTATATATTTGCCAATGTGCTACGTCTCATCTCCATTGGCACCAATATCAAGGAGAAAATTAATATGAAAAAGGAGCCAATATTTATTTTTATTTTGTGGAAGGGCTTAAAAAACAAAGTAGAGCAGAACAAGGGAGCAAGGGTCTAAATGTATGATCAAAAGTTGCATCTTGAAACAAAGGACAAATCCAACAACGGATCGTTAATGGCACTTCAGATTTTGTCGGCCCCAAAAGAAAACAATTATCGAATTTTTGTTGACAAAAACCCAAGATCTTACTCTACCTTTCGGTTACAACAGTATTGTATTACAGTTTTGAAATATGCCGACGAAGTTATATTTTCAATTAAAAGAAATAAAAAAGTCAAATTGGGAATGGCCAATAAGAGATGCGAGGAATCAGCAATTGGCATGTGAGTAAAAACGAAACACAAAGCAGACAAACTATTTGTGCTCAACACCGTCACGACCAATCTCCCCAATGACTTCGTAACTATTTACACTTTCATCGCCTAAATCGCATCTCTTTTGACAAGTCAACACTCTTCATACACCTTTTCCTTTACAAAATGCATTTATTATTTAGTTTTTTGTTGCACCACCCCCAAATAATAAAAATGTCAAATCTATATACGTTCCTCGTTGTTCTATGATAACAATAAATAATAAATAGAGACAGCTATCTAAAAAATTTTACAAATATTTGTATTTTCCGTGTTTGACTTTTGTAATAATTCTGAATATTTCTCCTATCCTTCATATTTAAACCCCAACCCTCCTTGTCTCTTCTCGCCAACTTATTCAAACCAATTCTCATCTCTTAAGTCTCAACTACTGCATTTTTAAAGCAAAAGTTTCATTTGAGATTCGTTCGTCGGTTGATATATTCATCAAGTTTTACTTATGGATCAAGAGATAGAGATTCCTACTTTTTTCTTATGTCCCATCTCTCTAGATATCATGAAGGATCCGGTGATACTTTCTACCGGAATAACCTACGACAGAGATAGCATCGAGAAGTGGCTCTTCACCGGTAAGAAAAACTCATGCCCGGTCACCAAACAAGTCATAACCGAAACTGATCTCACACCAAACCACACTCTTCGCCGCCTGATCCAATCTTGGTGTACTCTCAACGCATCCCACGGCATCGAGAGAATCCCAACCCCTAAACCACCGATATGTAAGTCAGAGATCGAAAAACTCATCAAAGATTCTCCATCTTCACATCAAAACCAAGTCAAATGCCTCAAACGACTTCGTCAAATAGTATCGGAGAACACAACGAACAAGCGGTGCTTAGAAGCCGCAGAAGTTCCTGAGCTCTTGGCAAAGATCATCAGCAACTCAGTAGATACGTCATCGAATCTCAGTGATCTGTCAAACAAGTTGGAGAATAGGTTTGATTCTTCAAGAAGCTTAATGGACGAAGCGTTAAGCTTACTCTATCATCTGGACGCATCGGAGACAGCCCGCAAGAGTCTTTTAAACAACAAGAAGGGAACAAATATTGTGAAGACGTTGACTAAGATTATGCAACGTGGGATCTACGAGTCAAGAGCCTATGCGACTTTGCTTCTCAAGAAGATTCTTGAAGTTGCGGATCCAACGCAAATCATATTGTTGGAACGTAAGCTTTTCAATGAGGTGGTTCAGATCTTGCATGACAAGATCTCTCACAAGGCAACGAAATCAGCAATGCAGATCTTGATGATTATATGTCCATGGGGAAGGAATCGACATAAAGCTGTGGAAGCTGGAGCGGTGTCCATGATAATCGAGCTTCTTCTGGATGAAAGTTTCTCATCCCAGAGAAGGAGTTCAGAGATGGCGATGGTGGTTCTTGATATGTTATGTCAGTGTGCAGAAGGAAGAGCTGAGTTCTTGAATCATGGTGCGGCTATTGCGGTTGTGTCTAAGAAGATATTGAGGGTCTCTCAGATAACTAGCGAAAGGGCGGTAAGGGTTTTGCTTTCTATAGGGAGGTTTTGTGCAACGCCATGTTTGTTACAGGAGATGTTGCAACTGGGAGTTGTGGCTAAGATGTGTCTGGTGCTTCAAGTGAGTTGTGGAAACAAGACTAAAGAAAAGGCGAAGGAGTTACTTAAGCTTCACGCTAGGGTTTGGAGGGAATCACCTTGTGTCCCAAGAAATTTATATGCTTCGTATCCTGCTTGAACAGCATATTGATTAACTCTCTCATCCGATACAAAAAGTTCTATGAGAGTTATTCTTCGGATAAGTTCGTTAAGAAAAAAAGAAGAAAATTAGAGTGGTTTTATTTTTGCTCAAGTTCAGTTTTTCTTCTGCTTTTGTTATATCTTTCAAAGGTTCATCATCATCATGTAGATAACAATGGGAAAATTCTAATTGTTATCAAAAGAAATAAATGGAATCACAAGTTACATGGCTATTGTTTCCCACTTGCTCGTTCATTATTGTTAAACTGTTTATTTGTATATGCTTCTATAGACTATATTGTTCATTTCCGTAGACCGTCTCTGTCAACTTTTCATTTTATCGAATGGATAACCTAAAAGATTACATCATAGTTAATTTAGAGATATGGTTGCATCATGCTATCATGTGTAACGTGTCTGACCATTTATGTCCTGGAAGTAATAACATTGCCAACGTTTAATTAATTATGTCCGTATGTTCAACATCTTTAAGTCTCTAACCCCACTGTTGATTATTTTTGTATGGTTTCATTATATATCGACTTCGAAGACATGTATCATGCATTCACGCGACGACTAATTTCGATTTCAAAACATTTAAAGCTTTGATATCTCATTTTGTATATTTTTTTTTTTGGAACACACATGATTTTGTATCTTTCATATGTTCTTTTTCGTGATATACGAAAATCACTACACTTTTAGGTCATTCAGTTCAAAATTATTTAACACAAAAACGTGGTTAAATCATTTTCGAATAACACAAAAACGTGGTTAAATCATTTTCGAAAACTCAACATAAAATGTACAGTTGAACGAGATCCGTATATCAATATCGGTAGATGAAAGGCAAAGAGATCAGAAAATGTAAACACCAAACTTAAAAATATATCTTGATAATAAACTTAGCATCAAATATTGTGTGTTTTGAATAATATATATATATATATATAATATATAGCACGTAAATGTAATTTTATATAGCAAGAATCTCTGTATCTACATACCTCGGTTCTAGCAATCAGGAACATGGTCTTGATGGGAACATGAGTAGAGTGTCGTTTTACGTGAGTAATTAATTTATTTTTGGGGCTACTAGTTCAATATATATATAAATAAAAACACAGGTGATTTGGACCAAATACCAACTTGGAGGATGCGAGGTTCAACTTGCAACGTAAGATCAAATTACAGTATCAAACTAATATTATTTCATCGACAATACAAACGAGGCCGGCTACTACTGAGAAAACCGTCTAGCATGTACCAGAGTGCGAGTTTACGTCTTGTCTCAATAATAAACCTGTATAACTTTTTAAAAATGCCTATATTCAATTTGAAAGCCAATTTTCAAAAAAAAAAAAAAAAAAATCCAAAGTCAGATCTTACGAGCAACCATGTCGCAAACAAAAATGAGTTTTAAAAACTACGATGCTGGTCCCTCCGTGCAAGAGTAGCAAAACCAGTGTTGTAAGATTCGGTCTACCCGACATATAGACGGCAATTAAATTGACTATAGAAAAAACAACTTTTCTAAAACAATTTTCCAAAAAAAATCCACCCAGACACTAGCCCCATATATACATATATATACACACACATATATATATGTATATATATATATAATGTTTTGTAACAGAATATATTAAAGATCAAAGGGTTCGACGGTAAGATGATCGATAACAATCATAATTATATTCAACAATAAAAAATCCATAGATAAAATTCACTTGTTTTCCTGAAAATTTGCTCCGACGAGTATAGCAATCAACGTTTATATACCCAAATGAAAACTTTTGGAAAAAGGCAGAAATGCCGATCGAGTAGCTAAGTTCAGCTAAACCAGTCATTAAACGAAAGAGAGCAGCTCTAGCACTAAAAATGTTGATCCCTGAGACTAGGTGAATCTCAAGCAATCCGGAGAGAAAATTGTTCAGTTGACACGATGGTGAGACGGTTGGTGCTATCATCATCTCCAATTCTATAGGTGTATTTGACATTGAAGAGTACAATATGGATAAAAATGTCAGAGAGAGTCGTTGGAGGGAACCATAGTATGGAAGCCTTAGAGTATATTTATTGGGGGTTTCTTAGGTTGGGTCTCTTAGCGTAATATAAGATACGGTCTCTTAGCTTTTAACTAAAAAAATTAAGAGACGTCTCTTAGCTTTTAACTAAAAAAATTAAGAGACGTCTCTTAAATAAGAGATATAAGAGACGTCTCTTAGCTTTTTTAGTTAAAAGTTAAGAGACCGTATTTTATATTACGTTAAAGAATCCAACCTAAGAGACCTCCAATAAACATGCTCTTAGACGCCTGAATTTGGAAGTAAAATTCCACTGTAGCAGACCATATATATATATATTGGCTCAGAGGGTAAGAGGCCACTTGGATCCTGGATACACTTGACAATTAGTAAAGGGCTAAAGCCCATATCTTTAGAGGACGCCCATGCCTAAATGCGTGAAGCTGACCACCATAATAGTTATTGATAGGAGATGGTGCGAGGACTACAGAGGACACCGATGAAGGAGAGGGAGCACCAACTGGCGATAAGATATGCTCACAGAATCCCTGAAAATTTCCCAAGGGCTTGACAGGAGAGGAGATACCCTACTTTAGAGGCGACGACTGCGTTGGAACTATAGAGAGAGTTGGCAAGAGAGGCAGCTAACGAGGTGACGGTGATGATGTGCTAAGAAAGCTAGGACGGAGTTGCAATGGGAGAGCCAGACATGAAGATTAGAGCGAAGAAGCAAGAAAGCAGAGCACTCGAAGACTTGAAATTTAGATCTTAGAATAATATGTAGACAAAAAGGTTCTATTCATTCCTTGAATTAATCTTAGATGAGAAAAATATCTATATGCAAAGAGATTTATTTTTAGGAATTTTTAAAACTTATTAAACTTGTACTAAATGCTTGTCTGAACTAGTTAATTTTTAAATAGATTTGGAATTATGTGATCAAGACATAGATAATTTCTGCAACAAAAATTGGTTGACTTGAATATTATGATTTGAGTTCAAAATCAGTTCAAGAATTTTTCTTAATAAACCCTTAATAATTTGTTTGATCTGCAATTTTTATTTAGCTGCGAATTTTCGAGAGTCTGGCTCTTTTTTCTATTAAAATTATGATCTTTTACTTTTTTATTTGTATTAAATTTACTATAGTTTACCTTAATTCGAAAACTTAAATTTATTGAATGATAAAGAATCTTTGTGAATTTGACAATTTAATACTACAGTGCACTTTTGAATTTACAAAGTAGTTTACAGGGATATAAGTGCTTGAGACCAAGCAACAAGAAGCATCTGCAGAACCCGCAAAGAAGAACATGACGGAAAAGCAGCAAAGACGAAAAAGACCTCGACACTAGATATGACTGGAGATAGACGGCAACGCCGGCGGGCTGAAACCATCACCAACATCGAGAGATGAAGTGAAAGTGGTTCTTAGCTTTTTGTGCTAGAGAAGAGTTTCTAAAGCGAAAATGGATTACAATATAAACAACAATCATCTAAAATAAAGCTTCTTCGCCTTACTCAAGTCAATGGATTATAGACATTAGTCACATATAAAACAAATGATTACCTACCGTCTAGCGATTAGAACTGTACAGAGAGAATATCCAACAATTGACAAAATAAATAAACTTAGAAATAATTTTCCATTGCATTTAAGAAAAACACGCGTGACATACACGTAACTGTGTATATACATACATATGAACAGATGCATACCTATAAGTGTGAACGTATATAATAATATATGATTAAGATTTAAGAAGTTTCAATTTATTACCATGTAATGTTGAAATCATGTGTAAGGACGTTAAGTCGACAAGGAGACTTGGATAATTAGATCACATGGATGTGTTTTAACGTTTGACTCGGTTTTCTATTGTTTTTAAAGCGTTATTAACCATAACTTGTTTTGGAATCGGAGTATGATCTTGATTACCATAAATTCAGTTCCCATTAGGAAGAACGTCAGGGTATTTATGGTAAGCGAAACTGATCTTGATCTAGAATTATCAAGACAGCCTGCTTTTTGTTGACTTACTTTACCCAAAAATTTGTTGGGGTTGTCTGTGATGCCGGGTGGTTGTACCGGCCTGGTCTTTGCAAAGTAAGGTTCCAAACTCAGGGATGGGATTTATATAATTTTGTTTAGCCATATTATTCTGCATGTTTCTTCATATTTTCATTGCTGGGCATGGTTGAACAACAAAACATGCTTAATATAGCAGAAATATCTAATATGCAATTTGATATAAAATGGTTGGAAGGCCTAAATGTTATATGAAGATTAAACAAAATTGATTTTTTCTCAGAACAATTTCCTAGAGATTATGGATACAATATTTATTTTAGTTTTAAGTGTGTTGCATATAGTCATTTCATGAATCTTTTGATTATTGTTTTTATGAATCTTGGTTTTGTGTATTACAGAAACACGTTTTTTTATATCATAAATATTATGTAAGTACAGAAACTGTTTTTGATAACTTACATAAAAATGTTCATCAGTATCTATTCTGTATTGAAGGAAAAACTCCATCATTTGTGAAACCATTCAACATAGTTTCACATGTTGTAGATAATTAGATTATATTGATATATTATCATTTATAGTATGATAAGATTATGATACATTAATTGTAATAAATTCAAATACTTATGATGATAATGATTAATCAACGATAAAATACTTATTAGTAAAAGTTCAAAAAGATACTTATTCGTAATTTTATTACATTATATTTCTTCACTTGGGTTTATATTATAGTTTAATTTAAACAATATGATATATATATATAAAAAACCTATTAAAATAAAATTATTTATTCATATGGTTTTATAATCATTGTATCTTATTATAGGAAAAAAATTTAAACTTTGATCACAAAAGTTTATGTGAGACTTTTAATAGTTTTAGTAATTTATACTCGTTTTCAAAAATTCAAAATACAACATATACAAAAAATCTAAATTTTATTATATGATTAATTTAATTATGTAATTTATTTTAATAATAAAGAATTAAACAAAAATGACAGAAATTATTCAGATTGTTAACAAATCTTTATTATTTAAAATCATTAATTGCCATATATATATTTTAATCACATTAATTAATTCCGTAGGTTTTATTTAAGAAAAAAATAGATAATAATTTCAATTTAATAAATGAATGGTCTATAATAGACATACTATATAATATAACATTCCCTAGGAATTTAATTTTGGACTAACAAAATTCTAAAGCCGCCAAAATTAGAATTCCAATTACAGAACAATCCAGCAAGACACTTTTTTAATTAATACAAACTACGGGTTATAATTTTTTAAATGTTTCTCTATTAATACATATGAGATCTAACATGTTATGATACTTTGACTTCAATTTATTTGATTATTTACCCACAGAAAAGAGTTGGAAAGGAAAATCTGAATGGGAGAAGGTGTTTCTTGAATCATGCGTGGTTATGGGAATTTGCAAGCATCCTCTGTGCGTCTTAACGTTTTTCTATGTACTTTCGTTTTTATAAAGTCCTCCTGGAAATTAGCTTACATGCATGAGATTATATCACCATTTTGGTAGCCTGTATTAGCAACCCTTGCATAAACTTATTGAACATAAATGGTAACAATTGTTTTGGAATAGTAGCATACATCAGAAAGTACTCTTACATAAACATGATGAAAAACAGTAAATAAACATTGTTACGAGCATATCATAATCAGATTTGCTATTAATTCTACTAAATCTCCATTGCGTTACTCTCATCAACAACCATATTATCCATTTTGAGCCTGAACTCTCTTAGACTCTTCACCCACACAGTGTAACTCGAATTACTCGCCAAAACATCAACGGAAACTTCCTTCATATTCACCAATGTATCAGCATAGCTTTCAAACCCAACCATCTTTTCCCATAACAAAGATTGTCTCTGCGCATCGATACTCTCGCTTTTCATATCATCCAAACACTCTTTTGCTTCCTCCAGCTTAGCCCAAAAGCAAGTATCTTGCGTAGTGCTTGCATATTGAGTTCTCGCACCCTTCTCTTTATGAGGCTCTCCTCTTTCTTTCCACCACTTATCAATCTCTACATACCTTTTGTGTCTATTCCCATTCTCCATGTAATGACCTTTAGTCCTTGAATAATCGTATTTGTAGAAGTATGCAATGTCAAGTGGTTCGGCTAAGAGTTGGTAAAACTGGGATGCGAATACCCATTTCTTTCCGAGATGAAAATCAAAAGGTAACTCATTCTTCTCCAACATTTTTATCACACCATCCCAAAACTTAGCTAGCAATACGCGACTCTTGATCACCCTTATCTCACTTTTTGACATTACTTTGAAGTTGTCGTAGTAACCGAGCTGCATTGGTGATGCGTCGCACCTGTCTTTGTACCATTGAATATCTAGTCTCCATCGCACGACATTAGCAAGCTCATTAGCTAACTCACTTGATCTCAAAATCGGTGCACGACTAATTGTTGTAGCGGCTTCTATGCATTCTTTCGCTGATACACGACTTGGGTGATCAATATATAATCCTAGAGATTCTACGGCTAATGCAACACCAGTTTGGTAGCAATTGTCTAATATACTGCCACCGTGAAAGCTTCTAGATATGAGAAACTGGTGAGAGAGTGTAGACACGTAATGTTCGTACCTTGGACGTTCTTCCATGTTTGGAGTTCCTGTCGAGTTGAGTATAAGGAACATCCTACGAACTGAAGCAGCATTGTCTAAGCAGACACCTCCATTGTCGGAACAGAAGAGAAAGGTTCCAAAGGGCCAGAGATCATCATTTCTTCGGGGAGCGAGGTCGTGGATGGAGACCACGTTGCAGAAGTTGTGGGCTAAACGTGAACGGGATATGGAGGAAGACAGAGACTGGTTTCCGAGCAAAGGAGAGCCGAAGGTGATGCAGAGGAGGCGGAAGGATGGCTTCGAAGGTTGTGAGAGAAGCCCAAGTGCGGTGAGTGCGGCCACTGCGCCACCAGTTGAATGTCCGGTTATTACCACCTGTTTTCTTTCTTCCATTTCCAATCCTTGTGTGATCTGTTACATTTATAAATTTGGTTGGTTTATTGGAAATCAGTAAGAACTAATGTGATTATAGCTAGTCCATATACTATATGACCTTCTGATTAAATGAACAGTTTTCTCTACTAATGTAAACCGATTTAGAGAATGGTTTGACTAGTGGTGCACAAAACTGATACAATCCGAACCTGAGGAACCAATGTTAATAAGACAACTGAATGAAAGAGACTTGATTTCCTAATAATGATAAGCTAAAGGTAACTTGATCTCTTTCACTTTAGTATGCGTTGGCTCAGTTTGAAGTCGTGCTTGTGGTTCTCTTAATGCTGTATCTATCTCATAGTACTAGGTTTATAAGCTTTCAGTTTAGTGTCAACGTTTTTTAATACTTTTGCTTCTAATATTATAGGGAGTCACAGACATGGAGAAGTAGCCGGTGCTAATTGATGTCTTACTATTTTTATGGTTTGTTATTACTCATCAATATCATTCAAGATCTTCAAATCCTATATATCAAAAGAAAATACAGAGACAAAAAAACGAGTATGCGATGAAAAAGGAAAAAAATGATATGCTGCCAAGTTACACATTTCATGGATTTAAAAGTTGTTTAGTGGCTTGACCCAAAAAAAAAGAAAGTTGTTAGTGGCACACGCAAAACTACTTTAGAGGCGTGTGTGTTATGTGTGTGTTAGCAATTTAGCATAAGGCTGCCATTAACAATACACTCAAACCTCTAAACATTTTTGAAATGTCACTTGGGCGGACGTTGCATCTAAACTAAAAATTAAATTTCACTTGCCTGTCAGATCCGAGGTACGACAATGTCATGCTATATAGTGGAGATTATCATATGCACGAATATTTCAGAGATTTTCTTGTAACAAAATATTACTTTATTTATTTATGTATTGTCTATTGACTCTAGCTTTCTAGGGGTTGGTGGTGATATTCTGAATCAGACACTTTTTCTATTTGGTTTAGAAAGACTGTGATAACAGAGGCTGCTTTGGTCATCTTTTTGCTTTACCAATCTAACACAAAGATTTAATTCCTGACTATTCAATGATATTTGCATATAAAAATAGAATAAAGAGAGGTAATTAAGAAAAAGAGAAAACAAACCTGTGACTGAATATGGAGAGCCGAGGAAACAAAGAGGTCACGTATTGCACCGTTGACCATAGGAGGAGGCTCATCGGATGGTAATGATGTGGGCAAGGCCGAGAAAAATCCATCTTCGGCAACTTCCAGGACCACTAGATTATCCGGTTGAGTTATCTCCACCTCCGGTAAAGCAACGTACATAATTCCGGCGATGTTTTGGATCTGAATACTCCTTGATCGGTCAGCGACGTGGCATAAACTCCATGAGTCAGACCATAACGGAGTCGCCATCATGAATGAAGCTTGTAACTCGCTTGTCTCGAATCGGCACTCTTCCATGGCTGGAGTTGACTGACTTACTCGCGGATTGTAGTATTGTAGTTAAAATTGACTTTTTAAAGAGAAAGAATTTTAAGGAAATTTCTCATATAGTTGCAAGCTTCTTTCCTATGTATTTTCGTGATGATTTGCCTTTTGCTGGGTCGTTGCCTCTCTTGGTCTCCTTTCTTTATCAACATGATAATTCTTCTGTTTTAAAAAAAAAACAAAAAATAAATCATTGAATAAATACACTGGAGGGTCCATTTCATTTACTTTAATCATTATGGGCATTGTTTAGGACAAAATAGAGTAGAAGATGCCAACCAAGAGCAAAAGATTTGATAATACCGCTAACATGAGAATGGTTTAGACTCAAAACATATATTGCAAACTCTAGCAACTTTTGAAATGTAATGAATTGTGATAAACTCAACCTATATATACATATGTGAAATATATGTCTATCACTGAGATATTAAAGTTTTTCTTGCCATGGATTTAATGGAGCCAATAGGTTTCATCTTAGGATGTTACTAATTAAATCTGGCCCATATAAGGCTTACACGCTAGTCTCAGCATGACTTGAGGAGACTTTTTTTTTTTGAAACTAGACTTGAGGAGACTTAAACAAATCAAAAAGGGGTTGAGGCATTGGAAGATAAACAATGATGAAACAAGCTATCCTCTGAATCCCTCAATGCCAAGAAAATATCAACTCTGAATAATGATCGTTCTAAAGCTACTATATTAAGTAACCTTGTACTATAAGGTTTGACGTTTTCTTCTATATCCTTCTATGGATGATATATAAACAATCATGTTCAGTTCTAGCTAAAACGCGATTATAGACGTTTTGACTCTCCTGGTACTTTTGTTACATGAACTTAGTCGTCTTCCAAAGTCTCCTTTCCGTATCACATATTTTTTTTTAACACACAATTTTACTAGATATACAAATCAATTAAGAGAAAACCCTGAAAGCTATTCCATTCTCTTTTTATCAGTGTTTGGACTCGGATGGGTGAAGGACAACACAAAATGCAAATCATAGATTTTTAACGGAAAATGCACATCAGATGTTGAGTAAAACAGTGTTAGGACAAATATTTTCTTTTTGTTTTTTCTTTGAGTACTAATGATGTTAGTCAACAGTCTATATTTTCAGAGAGAAATCATAACTTGAAAAGTCATGGATTAAGAGACTATACAGCAGACTATTTGTCCTTAGAGGCTAAAAAAAAAATCCCCATGACTTTTCAAGTTATGGTCTCTCTCAGAAATTATCGATCATTCCATGGTTGATCTGCTATATCAAGGAATTACCATCTAAACTAATCTCCAGGTTATATATTTTCCTCAAGATGAAATCAGCATGATTCTTTTGATGAATATATGATTTAACCTTAAGGTTCTCAAGCCATTACATTAGAGCATCAGCAACGCCGATACTCATGGCTCGATAACCCAAGTAAGTTTTTTTTAATTATTTTATTATTTTCTTTTTAATTTTTTTTTTTAAAAGAGCAGCCAATCGCGGACTTCCACGTGGCGATGGAGTCCGCGCCAGTAACGTGTCTGTGAATAAAACGATCCTTAGCTAGAGATTGCAAGAGACAAAGTTGGCACATATTCTTAAATTGTTTGGACCCCACAAATTATGATAATAATTTAATTTTAAGGATTTTTGGTTAAGAATCAGCGCTTAGCATCAGCAAGTCTCTAGAAGAATTTCTAACAACTAAAAATGAGAAGAAAAAAGGTGAAAAAAATCAATAATTTTATTTTTACATAGTCTTGAGAGATTATATTACCATATAGCAACTGTTTAATGGTTCATTTTATTTAAAATATAATTATATAGTAAATATCATTTTTATAGTTTTTAAGAGACTAGTTGAATATCTTATCATTATCGATGCTCCTAACTCTCTAGACGTTATTACTATTGTCAGTTTGCAAAAGAAAATAAAATATTTTAAAAAGCAGTATTTCTAAAATTTGGTAGTTATACGATGCATCTAGAAGACATAAAGAATGTAATATAACAAACTATTTCGTTTTGGTTCAAATTAAACCCACATTCATCAAAAGCTGGAAAGTAAGCAACACAAACGTTTCAGTCACTCAATTTGTACCAGTCGAGTTCGTAAGCTAATCCAATGCAATCATTCCACCACAGAAGCGCGAAAGAATTGTCTTGACACAATACAAGACATAACGAAAACGTATCAAGCAGACTTCATCAGCTGAATTGCTAATGAATGAATAAAATTTCATACCGGTAATTACATAAATAATTAACTAATATATAAAAACTACACCTAATCTATTTATAACCAACTGATTTTAATTTGGAAGCTCATGATAAACCTAAATTTAACATAGTATTATAGCTATCCGATCACTCCACAATTACTCGTGTTTGAATGTGAAGGAGAGTTAATGAATAACTGAAGCACACATCGGTATTTAGAAAAATAATTAACTAACTGAAAGTTTAATAAAATGACACAAATTTATCGTGTTATTACTAGAATAACTCATATTTTTCAAAAATTATGAGAATATTTTTCTGGTCAAAAATGTTTATGTCCACAGTTACAAAAAAAAAAAACATTACCAAAATATCCTTGATATTTGGTCGTTGGCAAATTTATTTTCAAAAAAATAAATCTATCGAATAATAAGTTTGTTTATAAAATCTGTATAAAAAAAAAATCTTCCGTTAAAGTGGTATCAGACTTTCTTAGAAACGTCAGACCTTGGTCTTGAATCCTTTCATTTCTTTACTTCATGATTTGCTATGCTTCACTTATTCTAAGCTCGTTTTCATAACTCTTTATTCTGTCCACCAATGTCCCTTGAGTGTCCTCTTTAATGTCACCACAATCATCTTTATATATCTTCACTTGAATGATACACAAACACAATGAAAATATTTCATCACATCCTACGGGCGGACTAGCCCTAGTTTGGTATATTCAAAGGTATTTTCGTTTATATATCATAAGATCAAAATTTAGAACTAATTATAAAATATTATAGATCTAAAAAAGCTATTAATTGGTCTTTTGGTTTAATTTTGTTCCTTTCAGAATAAAACGAAAAATGATGAAAACAAACAAACACATCGTTGAGCAAAAAAAACAAATATATACTAACACAGCATGAATCATATGTTTGAAACTACTACCATTAAATTATTAGAAATGGACAATGAAGAATTGGAACTCCCGTCTTATTTGTCCACGGCTACTAATACTTAATTCGAATTATAAATTCTTCTAGTTTACCTAATTTCAATACATCACATTCATAGTCTCATTCACCTTCCTGGAAATTCTTGTCTAAGTTATTCATTGAGCTATTAAAATTCAAACCGACCAGTTCAAACAATCAAACCCACCAAGATAAGAGACATTGTACAAATTTCATAAAATTTGACCGATTCAACAGATAAATATCTGGTACTTTACCTGGTTCGGTTAAACCAACATAACGGTTTAGTAGTTGAGATACGCGTTTCAAAAGGCAAAAGCTTTTAACATATATCCTTCTTTTTTTGACAAATGCAATTTCTAATTTCGTAACCGCGTTTTCAAATGGCGACTTTTCATCTCTACTCGTTCAATTATATATTCACATACAACAAACCCAATTTTGATCACTGATTTTTACTCCAAACTCCTTTGAATTTTCAAAATTAATATTCCAAACCCATCAACCATGAACGATCTTCTCTCCCGCTCTTTCAACCGCTCCGTCTCAGACGGTTCATCACCGCCACACTCTCACAACATCGAGATGCCAAAGGCTAAGTACTCCACCGGCGGAAGCTGCCGCGGTGGAAACAACCTCGACAAGTTCTTCCTCGACGTGGAGGAAGTGAGCAGCGATCTGAACGAGCTCGACCGCCTCTGCCACAGCCTCCAGCTGAGCCACGACAAGAGCAAGACGCTCCACAACGCTAGAGCCGTCAAGGAGCTCAAGGACAAGATGGACTCCGACGTCTCGGCGGCGCTGAAGACGGCGAGACGCGTGAAAGAAAACCTCCAGGCACTTGATCGTGCCAATGAAGCGAACCGGAGTTTACCGGAAAGCGGACCGGGTTCGTCCTCTGACCGGCAGAGGACGTCAGTGGTTAATGGGCTAAGGAAGAAGCTGAAGGATGCGATGAACGATTTTATGCGAGTGAGGGAGACGATCTCGACGGAGTACAGAGACACGATTAACCGTTTGTACTTCACCGTCACCGGTGAAAATCCCGACGAAGATACCGTCGATCGCCTAATCAGCACAGGTGTTAATTTTCCTCCGATTATTTATTTTTTTTTTAGTTATTTTAAATTTCAAACAGCCAGAGAATAGCGTAAGGTTGTTAATTATTACTACTACGTTTAAAATTTGTTATTTGTTTTATGATTCTAGTGTAGTATTAATTTATTTTTATTTTTCATTAAATTAGTAAAACAATAAATATTATATTTCTTAGTCAGATGAAAGAAAAACTAAATATTTAATCATTTTATTACTTTTAACGAATTTTTAGTTTAAACGAAATTATTAGTTAAATGAGTAAAACTTAATTATTTTTAATTTAATATTTTATAAACATGATACTGACGAGATTTTTTTTTTTTTTTGTAACACTGATACTAATGAGATTTAAATTGAAATTACAAATATTGCAGGAGAAAGTGAAACGTTTTTGCAGAAAGCGATACAAGAACAAGGTCGAGGTAGGATCTTGGACACTATAAACGAGATTCAAGAGAGACACGATGCAGTGAAAGACATTGAGAAGAGTTTGAACGAGCTGCATCAGGTGTTTCTTGATATGGCCGTGTTGGTTGAGCACCAGGGTGAACAGCTCGAGGACATTGAAAGCCACGTCAAACGAGCTAACTCGCTTGTACGGTCTGGTGCGGACAAGCTGGTGAAGGCGCGGTTCTATCAGAAGAACACGCGCAAGTGGACTTGTTATGCTATTTTGCTGTTGATTATTATTGTGGTTTTAGTTGTGTTGTTTACTGTTAAGCCTTGGGAAGACAATGGTGGTGGTGGTGGAGGAGGCTCAACCCGCCAAGCTGCTCCGGTGCAAGTTCAGCCACCTCCACCTCCAGCTCTGACCCGGCGGCTACTTCGTTAAATCTTTTTAAAAAAGAATTTTCTCGGCTTATGCATGTGGCCTCTGCTTTTTTTTTTGGAGATTGATTATTGTTTTTTTTGCAATGTTTTTTAATTGGTTCTTGTGTATATATATCTAGTACGATTATCACATAAATTATTTACCTGGTTATAAGTATCCCAATAATTAAAAATATCATGACTAGCATTTTGATATGTATCTTTGAAAAAGAAAATCACATCCTGATGTTGAAATTCACAGTCAAATTTAGGCATTCTCTGTAAGGCAAGAAAAAGTCAACAAAACGTGATATTTGAAAGAAAAAAAAACATCATTAAAAATACTAAAATTTTGACATATATTAATGGGCCGTATAAAAAGCCCATTATTAAAACAGAACCCAAGCGGAAGACAAGAAAAGAGGGTTGTTTGTGTTGTGTCGTGCCAGTCTCTCTGTTTCGTCTCTCAAACAATGGCGTCATTGCGGATGATAGGCAAGTCAAAATCGAGAATCTATCTCGTCTGTTTCTTTATCTTCCTTCTAATGCTCAACGACCCTTTGTGAAATTGTGACTGACTTCTTTAACTTTCTGTCTTCTTAATGTGTCTGCGTAAGATCAGACATAGCCGTTAACTTCACAGGTTAGTTACAGCATCTCGCAAAAAACACTTTGTGACTTTCTTCAGATCAAGTTATGTTCTGATCACATTGAGAATTGGTCGAATTCACAACAGATGGGATGTTCAAGGGAGTTTACCATGGAAAGAACTGTCATCTCCCGGACATTGCGACCGTCTTGAACCGAGCTTGGTCTGCCGGAGTCGATAGAATCATAGTTGAGAAGTCACTCTTATCGCTTCCTGTATAAATCAATTTGAATTTCTCAAAATTTCCAATGTTCTTGAACAGGTAACTGGTGGGTCATTGGAAGAATCGAGAGAAGCTCTTGCAATTGCAGAAACTGATGGTTTGTTTTTTATTGACTTTCTGTTCTTATTTTCCTTAAAGTTTCTGTCTTTAGATGTTTTTTTTACTTTCTTACTGTGGATTCACACTTGCAGCAAGGCTGTTCTGTACGGTTGGGGTTCATCCAACTAGATGCAGTGTTAGTGTCTCTCTTTCTCTTGAGTTTCTCAGTTTAATATGTAACTAGATTCTAATCTTCTTCTTGAATCATTCTTTACTGTCACATTAGGAGTTTGAAGAGAGTGGTGACCCGGATAAGCACTACCAGGATCTGTTTTCATTAGCCAATGAAGGAATGCAGAAAGGGAAGGTGCTGTTTCTTCTCATCTAATAGATAAACTTGAATTGGTTATAGGTTTCATATTGGTCTCACTTTCTGATTAGTTTAGGTGGTTGCAATCGGTGAATGTGGATTGGATTATGATAGGCTTCAGTTCTGCCCTGCTGATATCCAGAAGAAGTAAGTTAGATCATTCATAATGGAATCTTTCATATGTTTGATTGTTTCTTTTCTTACAATATCTTATTTGTTGTCTTCTGTGAGAAAAGGTATTTTGAGAAGCAGTTCGAACTAGCATATGCTACAAAGCTGCCTATGTTTTTACATATGCGAGCAGCTGCTGCTGATTTCTGTGAAATCGTTGAAAGAAACAAGAACAGGTGAAACAAAACTTGTACGCTAATGTTTTCTCATGTCTGTCTTGATTCATACTCTATAATCCACTCTCAGGTTCACTGGAGGGGTTGCTCATTCGTTTACTGGTAGTGCATTGGATCGTGATAAGCTTCTTTCTTTCGATAAAATGTACATTGGTAAAGACTTCTACTAGATTGTGTATTACTGATAAAGACTGCTCTCCTTGGCGTATTTGTATTTTGCTCATGTGATTCTATTTGTTAGGTGTGAATGGCTGCTCGTTGAAAACAGCAGAGAATCTTGATGTAATGAAAGGGATACCTGTAGAGAGGATGATGATCGAAACCGACTCTCCATATTGTGAGATCAAGAACACACACGCTGGAATGAAGTTTGTAAAGTCGACCTGGCCTTCCAAGAAGAAGGAGAAATATGATCAAGAGTGCATTGTCAAAGGCCGTAGCGAGCCTTGTTTGGTTCGGTGAGTGTAGTTTCCCCCTTCTCAAATCCATGAATATACATACATTCTTAAAAACTCTTTTCTTATTTCTTGTCCAGGCAAGTTCTTGAGGTGGTGGCTGGCTATAAAGGAATTGGCGATATAAATCAACTTAGCTCAACCTTGTACCACAACACTTGCAGGCATGTTCTCTCAACATTATCAGAGTTAGTCCATTGTCGTAGTGAAGCTTTTGTCCTGATGGATTTGTTTATATTTCTGCAGAGTTTTCTTCCCTCAGGACTTAGATTCTGCTGCAGATGCTCTGCTTTCAGGTCACCAGAATACCAACTAGCAGATGTCACTACAAAAAATATTTTTGCATTTCTCTGGAAGAAACATTACACCATTTAATGAAGAAACATTTTTGAATAAGATGACAGCCAGTCTCCCCTATTCTTTATCTCATATATTATCTTCTTCTTTGGCCTCAATAGAATACAACAAGATATTGTGTGTTTTGCTGCTTCATGTACTGATGTTTGAAAGCACCTCACTGCTCTCAAGACTGCTTCCCTCTTCTGTTACAGAAGGACGAGACACGGTGGCTCTCTCCGAAGCAAAATTTAGCCTCAGTTCCCTCCCTTCAACTTCCTAAGAACCAAAACCAAAACAAAGTGAGTCTCAAACCCCAAATCACCAAAACCAAACAAGAAAGAGCAAAGCCCTTACCACGCCATTCATGGCAGTCATGGCAGACTGAAGGTCTTGTGCTGATTCAAAAGAGACGAAACCAAACCCCCTAGACCTCCCGCTATCTATTTCATACACGACTTTAGCACCAAGCACACCAGGTTGGTCTGCAAAAGCATCTTTCAGACCCTGTGAGGTCAGATTCCAACCAAGGTTTCCTGCATAGAGCTTGTGAGGACTGTCAACGTAACTCCGTTTGCTATCACGGATCTTGGCTCTCATTACTTCTCTCTCTCCGCCTCTTGGCACCTCCGGGAAGTTCACTGTCACCGTTCTACCACCAATTTGCTACAGAACCAAATCAGAATCATAAATTGATCAAAGAGATAGTAGTAGCACAAGATGATGAGAGCGTGCTTACAGAAGTGTTGAACATCTGAATAGCTTCTTTAGCTTCTTCAATGCTTCCCATTGTTACGAATCCAAACCCTCTGCTTCTGTCAGTGACTTTGTCGTACACAATCTGCAACAGAGGACAACAGATTTAAAACAAATCAGACAGAACTTAAAAGAGATTCAGACAGAACTTAAAAGAGATGGTAAGAAGATGAACCTGAACATCTACGACAGTTCCAGCTTGTCCGAAAAGCTGGGAGAGCTCAGAAGAAGTGATTGTGTATGGTAAGTTTCCAACGTACAGCCTCCCTTCCCCACCACTCTCACTCTCATCTTCGTCGTTTTCTGATGATGCCGTGATTTCTTCTACGGTATCGGCGGCGCAGGAGAAACGGTGGCGACGGATATTGGAATGGAGGGATAGCGGATTAGGGAAACTGGCGACGAGTTTGAAGGGTTTTGGTGCAAAGCGATAGAAGACTCTGAGATTGGAGTGGTAGGATAAAAACGGGTTAAAGGAAGCGGCGGATACAGCCACGGCGGAGAAACAATAGGCTGACGACGACATTTTCTAGGAGAGACTGAGAAGGAAGAGACAGAAAAGAGTGGATAAGTTAAATTTTCTATTTTCGGTTAAAATTCGGTTTAATTTGTAGTTTTAAAATTCAGTTATTGATTTGGTTTGACAATCGGTTGAGTCAGTGGAGAGAGAATGAACGTCCAATGGAAATACAAATCGGTTTTTAGTTTTTTTAAGTTAAAAGTTAAGAAACGGTTATTATATTACGCTAAAAAATTTAACCTAAGAACTTCGTAATAAATACTATGTCCTAAGTATAATACCATAAGACATTAGACAGAAGGCTTAATAATTTTATGGGTCTTTGGATAAAGAGATTTTGGAGTTTGGACTCTTAAAACAAATATTTATTTATAAATTATGAAAAATATGTGTTCATATTTTTAAGTAATTTTTTATATAAACAAACATAAATTAAAAAAGATCTGGACTTTTAACTAAGTATTAAAAATGGAAGGACATAAATTGACAATACGTTAGTTTTCTTTCTCAAATGCATAGCAAAGTTTCCATCTCTCAAATTTATGCAGAACAATACGTTAGTTTTCTTTCTCAGATGCATAGCAAAGTTTCCATATGCCTGTATTTAAATGCACTTGTGACTCGTACTCTCGAGTCTCGTCACTGGTTTTGACAAACCCAATATATGCCTTGGCCTCGTAAAACATCTTCCCAAGAGAGCTTTCTACTTATATCTGAAAACTGAAAAGTCTTGGAAAGCTGATTTACTAGGTGAAGGCATATAGAAAACTAAAGCTGCTTTCGATTTCTTCTTCCTCTTTTTTATTACTAGAGCTTTTAACTCCACGGCTGATACTTCTGATACTTTGGCAGAGTTTGCTTTGAGTTCTCAGGCTATTATGTACAAAACTTTCTTACTAAATCGAATCAACTTGTTGTTCAAAGAAAAAAAGGTTTAGTTAGTTCAGTTCAAAGCAATTAAATTTATAATTGAACATATATTGCAACCAGCCAAAAAATGATCATTTACATTATTACTTGATTCTGTTCACAATTTTTTCACATGTTTACAGAATTATAAAATTTTATCATGTCCGGAATTTAATTTGACATCTCACTGACATGTGTGAAATTGTGAACCAAACATTCTGCATGCTACCTCCATCAATTTCCCTGCAACATAATACAAAATCAGTTAGAAATTATTGTTTTTTTGTTTTAGGAAATTATTATTATCCCAAACAATTTGTTTTTCCTAATGACAATGTTTTGAACTAACAATAACAAGAAAAGAACTTTTAAAACGATTTACTGTAACTTAATTTTCAAATAGATATATTAAGAAGGAAAAAGAAGCCATGAGCCAGAGCAAGTTGTCTCTATCAACCAAAATGACTCCCAACTCCGCTTTTGAAAAAGAAAATAAGCACTTTGTGGTTTTCTTTTTACTATTAACTTGGGATTCTTCGTCGGTGGATGATTAAATAGTTTATAATCCAAATTATTCCCACACAATTATTTAATACTATTGGAACATATATTATATTATCATACCAAAGTTTGTTAACAAGACTTTGTCTCCATTCTCACACGTCTAATCTCACTTTTTACTTAGTACTCTCTCATTGCAAAGACTTAACTATATGTTAATCTTTTTATAATCATGGTTCAATTATATTTCCATCAGGTAGAGCAAAATCACACACACAAATTCCTAAAGCAACGAAAGTTATTCTAATAACGTTCCAAACAAACAAAACAAAAACTTTTTTAATGGTGTTATGTATATATGTTTAGTTTAAAATTAAATAATTTGGGGTTAAAACGTCAAGACCAGATAGCTAACGACCAAAATTAAGAAGCTCGAAATTTATTAAAAATTGATTACCTCTTCTCGGTTTAGCGGTTTTCTTAACAACTGGACCGGCGGATTTCTTGTCAACCGGAGTTTCTTCCTCCGGGAATAAAACACCGTCAATCCCCTGAACCGAAATACGTCCATCGGTATAGATATCAGGATCGAACAAATAAGCCGAACCGTCACCATGACCGAATTTAACCGAACCGTCAGCCTCCTGAGCCTCTACCTTATGAGGAAACCGGAGAGAATCATACCGGATTTTCCCAAACCGGCGAACCGAATTGTACATACTCTCCTCGGTTTGGTATTCCGGTATGATATGGTAATACATGATTTGCTCTGGAGCTCCCGGTTCGCTCAACTGGTCTGTAGTCAACTTAGCCATAGCCTCGTCGTTAGGAGCCAAGACCGTCAGAACGTAGCCTTCCGACACGAGCCGACCCATCTCCGTGGCTAGAGAAGTGAGGTTGACGAGAATGTCCGCCATCTCGTTGTATCCACCGTAATGGAGCAGAGTGTGGATAAAGTCTTTGACTTGAGCCTCTCCGTTGAAATGGTGGCGAGGCCCGCCCGGTCCCGGCGCCGGAGCCGGAGCTAGCGACGGACCGGGTGACATCGCGTCGTGAATCGGGAGAACCGGTGGTGCACCGGCGGGGACCGGGGCCGGTTTTTTCTTGAGACGGTGGGTTCTCGGGTCGACTTCCGGTGCTCCTTCCGGTAACACGGCGGAGATCGAACGGAGGTTACGACGGCGGTTGAAATCTTCTTGGACGGAGCGAGGGATTAGGAGACGTTCGATCCCGTGGATGACTCCGTCGGGTCGGGTCACGTCGTCGGGTCGGGTGATCACTGCGGAGTTGACTTTACCGGAGGTGAAGTGGAGGTGGTCGTCGGAGAGAGAGCGGTGGGTGGCGGAGAGGTGAGTGGAAGTGAGTCTTTTGGGGAGAATGTGGGACATCAAGAGAGTTTGTAAGGATTTGAGGTTCTTGGGTTGTAACAAGAAAGATTTGAACTCAGGGTCGAGGTTACGTTCCAGAGCTTCGTTGCGAGGAGCGAAGATTGTGATGTTGTGTTGACCAACGGCTTCTTCTAAGGTCTGGAGGAGAAGAGCTTTCTCCACGAGCTCTGCTAGTTCGGTGTAGTGAGAGTCGAGAAGAGCGACGAGGACGGAGTTGGAGTTTATTTGACCCGACCCGGTTTTATCGGGTAATGCGGTGGTGGTGGTGGTGGTGGTAATGGAGGAGACTGTCAGAAGGAGGAGGAGGGAGAGGAGGAGGTTGGAGACGCCTTCCATGGTGGTCGAGGGAAAGAGTGAGAGAAGGAAGAATACAAAGTGTCGGCGATTTAAAGAGGTTTGGTTTGTGAATTAAGATGATGTGATTTTGATTCTGATTGTGATGTTTCTTCTTCCCAATTTTTTTTTTTTTTTGGTTTGTGTTTCATTTTCTTGATATTTATTAATGATTTTGGGTGGGTGGGTTTTAATGCTTTTCTTTAATTGTATTTTTATTTAATTTGGGGATTCATTTGGCCATTTGGAGGACAAGAGTGAGGTCCACACGGGAAGTAAAAGTTATGGTGACGTCTTTTTAAACTTGAAGCCAAGAGTTCAGCTTTTTCAACAACTCATCATCTTCTGGTCTTTGAGTTTGAGCCTCGTGTTGTGTGTGTCGGTTACTCATCTGCACAATTCACGTTGCCTTCCAGTCAAATATCTTTTCATTTCGAAAACCGAAATCATCTAAGAAATGTCTTTTTTTTGTTAGTCAATTGTTCTTTGGTGACCATGGTGGATGAGCAAATTAGCTTTTGTATAAATTACTATTTATTGTTGGTTCAAAGTAAAACGTACATTAAATCCACATTAGGTCATATTCATTTACTGTTCAGATGCATTATAATCCACTATCTGTAGAAGAACTATATTAATTTTATGAATATGCAACGAATATAAAGCTAACATTATTAGTGTCACAAATTAAAGAAAGACAAAAAAAGAAGAAGAATAGAATCACGAGCATATCAAACTAAAGTGTCGGTGTGACAAATAGACTCGAGGGAATTAGTATGAAAATATAATTAAATATTACAATGATATTAATTATAACGAAAAAGAATTAAGTACCATGTACCCTATGTAGTTTAATATGATTGTGAATTGCTTACCGACTGAACACTATTTTTCCTTGCTTTATTTAGTATCAAACGACACTTAGAAAACACATGCTTGCCCAAAAACACATGCATCTTCCCGCTCAACAAATACTAGAACATATAACTATTACCTTTCTGAATCACTGCTTTAATGATTTGTTTTCTTTGCAAAAAAAAAAAAACATATCACTGATTTAATGTTGTGATCTACATGCGCTTTGTTTGTTGATACATAAAATCCTCACCGGTGATCCTTCTAATAACTCAGATTTCAGTTTAGCAAAACACTTGAATATCTAAATCTAATTTATTTTGGTCAAAGAAAAAAACAAAACTAATTTGTGTAGATGGCAGATGATCCACTCACTTGAATGCGCACAGTTTCTCAAGGTCCAAAAACTTTTACACTAAACGATACCTATTCGTTTATTCACGTCTTTTGGTTATTTAATCCACGACAAACCGATAGTAAGATCTTGAAAGAGTTCTCCTTTACAAAATCTACATTTATGCATTAGTCCAACCATAGCAACAGGAACAAAACAAACAGAAATAATCTCAAAACATTTGACCAATATACCTTCAGTTTTGACATGGTAAATGATGAGAGGTCATTTGGCATATATTTTTTTTTTTTTTT
The DNA here is from genome assembly GCA_018703725.1 of Brassica juncea. NCBI lineage: Eukaryota > Viridiplantae > Streptophyta > Magnoliopsida > Brassicales > Brassicaceae > Brassica > Brassica juncea. The sequence goes on along the minus strand of CM031940.1, from coordinate 1,707,326 downwards.
AAAAAGAGAGATGTCATCTGGGCATGCATTCTATGAACCTATCGATTGAATTGCTATAACTCAAGCTAGGGATTTGAGAAGATTCATTGTTAAACTTCAGAAAACTGAATGCTAAAACATAGATAATTAGATACCATGTACTTATATAGAAGTCTTTAAAATTTTGTCACAGGATTTGCTTAGAGAATTATATATGAAAACTAGAATTGGAATGAATATGGTAAGATAGAGGAAAAAAATTAAAAAATTAAAATCAGAAGAAAGCCAATACCAATGACTTGAAGCCATAAAGATGCTACATCAAAATACAACTAATGTCTTCTAACCAACTTTAACTAGTGATAATGAATAACCTAGTTGTTCTTATCTAGATAAATTCTCTTATTGGTCTATTAACGGACTGACATTTCAGAAACCATTTTCTGTCATTTCTGAAGAAAGAAAAAAAAACTAGAAATATACGCGCATCCAAACGTGTTATATATAGGGATTAGGGAAAAATGGATTGTTAAAATTTATGTACATTTTAAAAATACATGACATCGGGTATATAGTTTTCAATTGTTATTATTTATATCATACTCACACGTGATAATGTAAAAGCTTCTCATGCAAATATGTCTAAACCTTAGTTTTTACGCCAAGCCTTAATCAAAGTACGCAATACTTATCTTACATTCCGTACAGCCGTATAGAGCTTCAAAACGGCGACCTTTCGCGTTAGTTTATTCGTCGCCTTCAAACATATACTTTTGTTTTGAAGCTCCTATCAAGTCAAAAGTGATAAAATTTCGATAAAAAATAAGAGAAAATCCAAACTGAAACAAATACTCTATATATCTAACGTTTTCTTATCAATCTTATGAACAAAACAACCCAAGACTAATAAAATTAGATAAACTGGAATATTTTCTTCGGCTTGTGTTGCATCTCTATACTCAATCGAGTCGATTTCCTTTAGCAGTATACTTAAAAATTTCCAATCACTTAAATACAAACCATCTATTACAACATGATAACATTCTTTCACTTAGTTGCATGTACCAAAATTAACGCTGAACCTATTCATAAATTTGGATAATCTAACATGCGAACATGATAAAATTTTCAGTCTATAACGGACCATAAAAAATCAAAGACTTTTTATTGACACTAATCTAAGAATTCTCGGCCATTCTTTTATAATTTTTGTAGCAAGTATGTTATGAAATCTGGATAGAAAATTCTCACTCACTATTTAAACAACCATTAAACCAAAAAGAAAAAAACGCACATTAGTTAGAACAAAGTGATTTCTTAAATCCACTATTTCCCATTTGTATATACCCAACGTTATGAATACGAAGTACATATTCATGTAACGGGATTCTTGGCAAGTTTTAATGAAACTTCATTTGAATATTCGAAAATGTTGTTGGCCAGGACTCATGAGCAAAAACTCGTTGAGAAACCTACGGTTAGGAAACAGGTTTACCTTCCTTTCCTTATTTTGTTTGACTAATAGAATTCACAACAAAGTGCCTTCGCATAGTAGATGAGCGACAGCCGACAGGTAGTTGGGGATCTCTCGTGTGTTTATGATTATTGTTTCAAGTAGAGTGGAAAAAAAAGAGGGTTTTTTTTGTATAGGCTTTTCTTAATTATTAGAAAACTATATACTATTTAGGCAATAATCAAAGCAGAAACTTCTTCGGAAACTTCTCTGTTAAATTCAAATTATATGCCCACATTTGATTTGGAAGATCTTACAATTCAATGTAAGATGCGAGTTCTCTACAAATTAATTTTATTTGTCTTTTTGTTGGACTACACACTATGATTGTTTCATACTTAAACTATAAAAAATTATACTAATACGTGTGTATGAATTGATGCATGATATTTTATGGATCATGGCAGTTAATGGAACAACAGACATTTATATTTCAGACAGCTAATATTTATCTATGACCTGGGCACATGCACGTTATAAAACGCAAGACAATCTGAAATAAACTCTGCATATATTTTTTTTTTTTGAAAAATGTTTGGCCACTGGAATACTATATATATATATATATATATATATATATTTCCTCTATCTAACCAACTGTTGACACAAAGTCAAAATATATGGTATACCAGATGAATTATACATATCTAAGTCAATTTGTTAAAATAATACATCTCGTATTCACTACCACCACAAACTTACGACTTAAATTTTCATTTTAACTGATACATTTTCGATGTTTATATAATACAATATGACAAAACATTTTCCAAAATATGTCAACTTAGTGTTAAAGCCAAGCCTTATTTAGAGTACGCATTGTTTCTCTTACGTACATTGGAGACGGTGAAGTTTCAACTGCTGTTAGATTCTTTGTCGCCTTCAGACAAATACCCTTTGTTTTGAAGCTCCTATCAAAAGTCTATGGTAAAATAAGCAAATAGAACTAAAGAAAGGAACATAAACAACGTGTCTCCTAAGTCCAAACCTTAGGTTTCTAATTAAGATTTTTTTTTAATAATAGAAATCAAATAGATTAAGAATTCACTCATGATCATGACAAAACATTTTCTATTTTTTTGACATAAACATCTTTCTTTTTTTGGACAACCTAAACATCTTTCAAACTATCAAATAGTAGTCTCATTAAATCTTAACAAGAATCCCGTGACTTGAAAAGGTATTTCGAATTCAATCATCACACACACACACACACACACACACACACACACACACACACACACACACACACACACACACACACATATATATATATATATATATATATATATAGCCTATAGGTTCCCTGAAGAGAAAAACATTTTGCACTAATTTGCATGTGAATTTTTATATTCCATGGTTGGTTCAATGAGAATCTCTATATTTAGATATCTTGGTTGCAATCGTAGTTAACATATTTTCCCACAAGAGTTTTTAAACAAAAAGAAAAGAAGAAAACTAGATTCAAATTGTATACTGTATATGCATTCTGCATATATATAGCTATTGCAAATCATTGGTTCAACTTTTTGTATGGTTCGTTACTTCGTTATGATATGGCTTAAAATGTTTATCATGATACATGTGATGCATGTTAGATCATCCATATTTGTCAATAGCTAGGTGTTCCTCCACCACTTTGGTATGCAAATAAGAGTGCAAATAATCAAAAGGAATGTTCTTATAGATGGGAATTTTCCTTTTGCATGAGTTTTCTTGTTTATAAAAAATGGAGTAAAAAAAAGTCGTTCATATTGTTTTGAGAAAAAAAGGATTTTGATTACGGAATAATCAAGGCAGAAACTATATACTTGTGCTACTATATGCGTGAATAATAACAGAGACGAATTTTGATTTGGAAGATCTTACAATGCATAGATGCGAGAGTTCTATAAATCACTTTTATATGTATTTTTGGAATATCTTTGGATTTCTTCATACTTCAAATTATTATAAAATATGCAAATATACGTGTGTATGAGATAAATGCGCAATAGTGGATCATCGCATTTAATGCAACACCATACATTTATATCTCAGACAACTAACTGACCTATGATCTGGGCACATGCACGTAAAACGCAAGACAATCGAAAATATATTGCATAGAGTAAAACTAATGTTATTATTCACTGGAATACTACGTTTCCCCTCCATCTAAGTCTAACCTACTCGTGACATTAATTTAAAATATCAAGTATACCCAGATGAATTAAACCATCTCCAGATGAATTAAACCATCTCACTCAATTTGTTAAAAGGATATACATAGTAACATATATTCTTCGCTACCTTCGTTTTTATTGAGACGATGCTTTAACTGTATTTTCTAATATGGGCCGTAGCCCATTACCGGCCCACTATATATGTACTAAAACATAGCACATGCCTACATTTTCGTTCCTTGCCAAGACAAAACTATATGGCTTAAAAGTTTATAGTACGAGCTTATGATGCCATGATGGTGATAATCTCCTTTCTTAACAAATAGAAACCTTCTAATTAATTAGTTCCTTTTCCCTCTTCTTAATGTCGTCATCCTCCCTCTTTCTTGACGGGGTATGCATTATTATTATAAGGTTAAATAAAGTACGCATCGTCACGTTATAATTCATTAATCATATGACCAGTTTCCATCCTCTCGTAAGCCACACTTTATTTTTTGGCCTGTGACCTTTCGGGTTGTTTACGGTACCCTTTAAATTAGTTTAAAGACCACGTTTCTAACTCATTGGTATTAGTATAATTTATATGGTTTAAACAGTTTTTATATTCCCCAAATCTTTGACAAATCTTGAATGTTTAACAAGTCTCTAAGGTTCTGCTGTCACTACGCTTCCCAAACTTATTATTGTTTAGGCTCTCCACTCTCTGGTATATTGCGTTTATACGTTAGCGCTGATACAAAGTATTCAACCGTATGTCATCGACTCATACTTTAAGAGATGAGAGTAAAGTTTTTAAAATACTCTATAGTTAGTTAATATTGAAATTACCATCCAACACAATAAACTTTCGACAAATCTTCAATATGTTATTTTCCTGCTGCTTAACCAATTAATTTATTTTGCATCAATATAACAAAGTGAGTGTATAAATTAGTTTATTACATAATTAGATATATGTGCCATATAGTGAATACATTTTTATAGAGAAAATGAATTTTTGTGGACAAGCTTTATTCATTGTTGGATTATTTGTAATCATCCATGTCTGTAAAGTTCAAATACTTTTTTTAATCTATGTCTGTATATGATCTTTATTTTAATATTAGTGAATATGAAACATTTCATGACTAAACCTATAAAATGTGCATCACATGATAAACTTAAAATTTCCATGAACTATTCTAGAACTCTGATAATCTTTAGATTTAATCTTCTTCCATTTGAAACAAATTTTGTCAAATTCTTAATGAAATCTTCTCTAACGCCCTGATTCCATGGATGTAATTCGAGGATGAAGTTTTGCCATTCAATTACCTTACATAAATCGCTTATTACGTCACTAGATTGGCCTATCAATCACAGTTTTTAACAATCATAATTATCAGAACTTGTAATAGAGAGCCATCGCAACATATGTCTGTGTTAGTTTCAAAACTAATCAGTAATCATCACAGGAACTAACACAAAAGATAATTAGCAATCACATTTTTTGTATTTACACCAGCAAAAATATTTACAGATACACCCCAAAGAAAATGAAGAAAAAGTTACAAAAATAGGAAAAAATATTTGACCATGGAAAGACCTGAAAAGGTTTTTCCCCAGATTCATCAGATTTGAGAGAAAAAAATCCCTCAAAAATTAATTTACTACAAATCAAATCAAATCACATACCCCAATTGAATAATTTACATTAATAACTCCTTCAAAAAAACAAAAAAAAAAAACAAAACCTTCAAACAATTGCCGCCATCTTGGATTGCTTATCAAATTTAGCCTTGGAAGAGTGTCTCCGGCGATACTCTTTGTTATTCCCCGACGGCTCCACCACATCCGCCGCGAATCTCACTTTCTTCTTCATCACCACATTCTCCCGCGATCCTAATCATAAACAAAAATTCATAATCAATTTTAAAAAAAAATCAGAAGAGATGATTTGGTTATATAGTTCTTACGGATTTCGAATTCAAACTTGTCCATGTAATCGGAGAGGAGACGCTTGTGGAATTGACTCGCGAGGAACACCACGCTCCCTGAGACAGCGAAAACCGCCATGAAACCTAACGAACTCTCCATAAAAGGTTTAATTTATTCTACTATTTGATAAAAAATCAGCAATTGGATCTCGATCGAAGGGATGTATATGATAATTATTTTTAATTAGGGGAAGATGATGTGAAGGAGAAGGGATCAGGGGACATGATCGGAGAAGAGATGAGGAGAAGGAGAAATGGAAGAAGCATTGCAAAAGAGAGAGAGAGAAGAAAAAAAAAATAGACAGAGAGGATAGAGAAGATGGTCTTTGTTGTTTCTCCTTTTTATATTAAAAAGACAACTATTTGTTTTCTTTTATTTTTTTTGGTTAACAAACAACTCATTAGTTAAAATTAAAAATGATTCAATCTCTCCACTATAAATATAAATAAAACTCAAATAATAATAAATTATTAAGGTTTGTTAGTTAAACTTAAGAATACAAGTATTTTTTTCTTATTTTTAAAAAATACAACATTCTCTACAAAAAACTCAGCAGTTAAAATTAAAAGGATTCAATCTCTACATTATAAATATAAATAAATAATATGTTTGCTTTTTTTATATTTTATTTTGGTAACATTCTAGTTTTCTTCTCTGTAATTAATTGAAAAAGCCTTACCAAGTCATCACCTCTTCATCTTGTTTGTTTTTATCTTATATATATGAACAATTTGAACTTCTTTCACCTTTTTTTTTATTATTTCTAAATGACGTTACAAAATTCCGAGTCCACTAGTGGTACAGGCGTTTATTAATCTCTTGCGTACAAAAGATAATTTGTTGTTAAAAACACAATAAAATTTTTCAAAGATGAATTGACTTACAAAACCTAAACTATTATTAGTAAGATTCTAGAGTTTTCATATTTAAATTGTGTTGAAATATATTTATTTTCTAAAAAAATATCATCTAAACTTCGTTCTAAAAATGAAAACACAAATCCGAAACTTTCCAATCATTAATAACAGATTTTTCAGAATCATTTAAAAATGAATCACTTAGAAAAACTCTCTTCAAACAATTTTTAAACAAAATAATTAGTATTTAAATAACACAGTAATGTATACTTTCGTCTTTACTTTTAAAATTTGATAAAGCGTGAATCCTCAAAGCTATATTATCTATTTATATTAAATATTTATTTTTTAATCTAGTACGGCGAAATCCTAATTCGAATTTCGCTGGTCATCCGAACTGTTTTAAATGACAAAAATACATAGAGTATCATAGATTTCGTGAAATTAGTCAGTTGACCTTGATCACCAGATCTCCACAGTTATCAAAAAATATATATTTACTTCTATCATTAGTTTTCGGTTTATCGCTTTTGCGCTTAGTATTTTTTGTTTGAAATTTATAAAATAAATTCTTTTTTACAAAAGATGAGAATCTTGTATATAAGAATTGAGAGATAACTGCCAAGTACTTATAAATTATAATTAATGATATCATTTTCATATATGTCAAATGAGTGAAGGATAGGAAGTTTCCTTTCAGTATCAAAAGAAAAAAAAAATCAAATGATTTTTGATAGGATAACATAAAAAATAAAGAGAGGTGATGATGATGTTGAGGAATATGGGAAGAAATAGATATGGCTTCATTTTGAGATGTGGTTCCTTCAACATCAGCTTCGGGTGTAGTGACATGTGGTGTTCTATCTGTATTTCTTTCTTTTTCTTTTCTTTTTACAATTTTAGTTTTATTTTCTGGTTGTTTGAATTTTTTGGAAACTTTTCAGCTTGTTGAAATCTGTGAGGCAGAGAAAAGAAAATATATTTGTTTATATACATGTATATAAACAATATACATATGTTTGACGGCATACATAAAAATAATAAATATTTCCTCTGTTTTTTTATATGATATTTTAGAAGATGTTTTTATTTCAATTTATATGATGTTTTGAAACTTCTGAGGTAAAATTATTAAAGTATTAATTAAAATATTAAAAAACAATGTGTAGCTTTTTATCTTCTTTGATTAGAATAATAATTATTAGTTGTTTTTAGGTAAGGTAAGGAATCTTGTTCACAATATAACACTGTTAAAAGAACAAGAGGTTACCGGTTCAAAGCCGGTTGGGCCCCCATTTTTTTTTAATTCCTGTAAATCTCAAGTGTATATTACACTTTTTTTTGGTAATTATCAAAAAACAATTTCAAAACTTATAAGAAAAAACTATATGGATAAAGGGAAAACAAGTCCCGGAGACTGTTTTCATATCACATCATTCACAAGTATCCAAGATTCAGATGATCCAGCAACTGTTTTCATCATTCAGCTCTGATTCCTCTGACCATATCTGCTTCACTTGTTCCCACACCAGACATCCTCCTCCCTGCAGGTTTTTTCAGTACATTTCTCATCCCATCAACAACTTTTATTTAATACTTTTTAAGTTTTATCTGACTTCTGAAAGGATCTGGTTACCTTTGAAGTGAACTCAACAGTGGTTGTGCAGCATTTACGCTCATCCTCTGCCAAAAGTAACAAACCATCAGTGTCATTTACTAGCAGGACTTGCTGATATAAGTCACCAAAGATGGCATTCTTACCGCATTGCTCCCACTTATCAAACTTCACTATACATTTCCCAGGTATGTTGTCTATAACAAGAACCTGGTCCACCCAAACCCAGAACTTCTTCCCACTTTTGTCTCCATGATACTTACTCAGCTCATCAATGGTGTCCCTCAGAGATTTCTCAGCACCTGATGGATGGAAAAAGACAGCATCTTGTTGCTGAAAACGTTCCAAGAAATGGTAATTAGTCCGGTTCATAGACAATTATGGATTCTATTTTTATCTTTATTTACAGACACTCACACAAGACTCTTTGAAGCTGGTTAAGTATGTTTCACACTTCTTGATCTCACCGCGTCTCAACCTCTCGTAAAACAAGTAAAATCTCACAACTTCTTGGCCAGGATTGGCAATATCCGTCTTTCCATTCAAGAACTCAGAATCATCTCTTGGAGAAAGAGTTGGACCAAGCTTGAAATAATCAATAGCTTGCAGAATCCCATCTGCACATCTCTCGCTTGAATGTATGAGCTTAGAGTTGTTTAAAGCATTTTCAGTATGCCACTTCAATAGCTCTTCTTGGGAATTGCTCACCTTCACAACACATACATAAGACACAACAAACCAGTAAAGCTTTTGGTGTTGGTAAGACTGTGATGAGTGAACAACTGAACAGTACCATGACACCATGAACATCAGGGATGCTGAATAGCTCAGCATCGTGTTCAGAGTCGCCACAAGCAAGAGTATTGACAGGGAACATTCCTTCAGCCTTCAGCTTCTTGAGAAGATACTCAAGAGCTTCTCCTTTTCCTCCACCTCGCGGTATAACATCAAGATTCATTCCCCAACTGTGAATAATCTTGACATCTAACTGAAAACAGAAAACCATAATCACAAACCATTTGGTTTCCAAGTAACAAAGAAAACACAAAAAGTTATACGTAAAAACACTTAACGCCACGTTTCTCCAGCAATACTGAAAGTTCCTTGGTCACTGCCTCACCTTTACCTTCATCAATGTAAAAGCTGACCTTGTGCAGCCTCTGCTCAGTCTTAGGCTGAAGAGTTAACTCAGGGAACTTTCTTGTTTCTTCTAACACAATCTCCCGGTTCCATTTACAGGTGTTCAAGGTCTCAACCCAAGAATGGTCAGGAACCATGGAGTTACCAAACGCAATCTCGGTTCCTATAGATGTAATGATGACATCAGGGGTCAACAAAGGTTTCTCTTTTCTCAGTTCTCTGTAGAGAACTGGTGATCTTGCGGTTGAGAAGACAAGAAGAGAGTCACGGCGGTAAGCGTCTTCCCAGAGTGAGTTGAACCTCAGAAGAGAGAGGTTGTCATGATCTTGATGATCAACCTGTCAAAAAAAAAAAAAAACAGAATCACATCAAGAATCCTTTTGACTGCAAATGCAAAAAGAGAGTTACCACAGAATCAGATCATTACCATGGTATGATCAAGGTCTGAGACGATCATGAGAGGAGGAGGAGATTTCAGCCGCTCCATAATCACCATATTATCAGTATCCTGTGAACTGGCATAGAGTCAAACTCGTTGATGCTCATAATATAATACTGTTAGAATAGTTGTTAAAGAATTTAGTATATGCGTTATGTTCTTATCATACAAAACAGTTGGTAAAGATTAGATAAAGCAAAAGAAGTATATAATTTATTTTGTTAACAGTTTCAAGCATCAAACAGCATCAACTTCTTCTACAGAGATATCTTAGTGATGGAGAGGCAGAAGCTAGATAAAGAGAACACAAGAGATACCAAAGTATTTGTGTGTAATCTGAGTTTAGTGTAAACAAAAAGAAACTCAATGTTTAGAGAATACTAGAAAGCTTGTTAGTGCTAAGAAAGCTCAAAATCTATTCAATATACAAAACAAAATTTAATTACAAAGCTCTTTAAGACATGATAGTCTAAAGGTGATCACGATAGACTCTTTAGAATCTTTCTCTATTGGATTAATATTTTATCTAACCAATAATAAACAAAACAAAAAGCAAAAAAAAAAGAAACTCATGCTTATCTAATATCTAATTAAAAGAAGAAAAGCAAAACAAATCATCTTAAATAACATCACAATCCAAAGATCAACATGAATGAGCTGCATCACTAAGTGAGAGCAGTAACAAGGACATCTAAAGGCATCGCATTTGCTGCATTTCTCCAAGAAAACTCACCAACAAGGGGAGATAATCAAACCCAACTCACAAAAGGATGAAAGCAAACCTTGTGTTTAACGCTTCTTCTTCTTCTTCTTCTTGTTCCTCTTGTTGTTCCTCTGCAAGATGAGGAAAAAAAAGAAGGTTTCTTTTCTCGAGAAGAAGAGAGAAGAGAGAATATTATCAGTCACACTAATCCGCGTGTTGGCGTTACAGCGTAATGTATAAGGACCACGTAGTTAATGCCGCCCCATCCACCCAATAAAAGACAAGGATCAACGGTCACGATTCTTTTCAAGGCATTTAATATAGTGAAAGAATATTTGTTTCTCTATTGTTTGTTTCTGTTGCTTTAGTTTAGTTCAGAGAATCTGTCTTCAATAGAGATTGGTCTTTTCACCTCCCATAACCTTTTTTTCTTTTCTTTTTCGATTAATAGAACAAAGTTTGAAACTTAGTGGTTTCTTTATAACATAGTGAATACATTGATAGATGCCTTTGAAAATCTGTGGACAGCATTACCACTCGATTATCATTTCAGTTTATGGAATTTTCCTCAGAAAAAAATAAGGAAACAAAAAAAATGAATAGCATGGTCATAAACAAAAAAAGAAATAGAAGAAAAATATAAGATGTAATTCTCGACTGTCCACGGTTAATAGATCATTCCACGTGTAGGCTCTCTCGACATATGAGATTTAAAAATATAATTAAAGATATAACGTTTGATCATCTATGATGAATCGATCTTTCACATGTTCGACATGTAAGTCTAATAGTCGATTCGATAGTTAATGGAAGATACAAAAGATTTATTTACTAATCACTTAATCACTAGACGGTATTTTTTCTGTTTTATTTTTATCCACATAATATCAAAAATCACTTTATGATATACATCATTTATTATTCAATTGTTCAAACTAAAAACTTGAAAACAACATAAATAAAATTTGATATGAGTAGTCAAATAAATTATTTAATTTTTTTGTAAATATCATTATAAACCAAATATGAGAAGGAGGAGATAAAATAATACATGTATAATGATAAAAATGAATGATTGTACTTTCTTGTGTATTGAACTAAATCGACCTTTGTAAGTTAAACATGTAATGTAACTTCAAGAATTAAAAGGAAAAAGACAGTTAAATATGTAACTCCCGACCATCCATGGTTAATCGTTTTTCCATGAGTTGGCTCTCTCGACATTTGAGGTTTAAAAGGACAATTAAAGATGTAATGCTTGATTATCCATGGTTACTCAGTCTTTCACGTGCCTTCTCTCTCGCCATATAAGTCCACTATGTATGATAGTCAATGCGATAGTTAATAGAAGGTTCAAAAGACTTGTTTACAAATCATTTAATTACTAGACGATATTTTCATTTTTTACTCACATAATATCGAAAATCACTTTATGATATATATCATTCATCATTCAACTATTCCAACTAAAAAATTGAAAATGACCTAAATAGAATTTGATATAAGTATAATATAATTTGATATAAATAGTCAAATCAATTATTTTAATTTTTAACATATATCATCATATACCAAATATGAGAATGAGGAAATAAAATATCACTAAGTATAATGATAAAAATGATAGTACTTTCTTGTGTGTTGGATTTAAATTTTCCTTTGTAAGTTACACATGTTGTAACATCAAGAATTAGAAGTAAAAAAACAATTAAAAATATAACTCCCGACCATCCATGGTTAATCGGTCTTCCACGTGTCGGTTCTCTTGGCATGTGAAGTATAAAAGGACAATTAAAGATGTAACGCTTGACAATTCACGGTTAATCGGTCTTCCAAACGTCTGTCCGCTCGACATGTAAGTTCATTATGTATGATAGTTGGTGCAATAGATAATGGAAGGTTCAAAATACTTGTTTACTGATAATTTAATTGCTACAAGATATTTCTATGTTTTGTTTTCACTCATATGATATCGAAAATCACAATTTTGATATAAATCATTCATCATTCAACCATTCCAAGAAAACTTTAGAACGACATAAATAGAATTCAATATGAATAGTCAAATCAATTATTTTAATTTTTTACATATATTGTCATATACCAAATATGAGAAGGAGGAGATAAAATAACACACGTATAATGATAAAAATTATTGTACATTCTTGTGTGTTGGATTAAATTTTTCTTTGTAAGTTAAACATGTCGTAACTTCAAGAATTAAAAGGAAAAGGACAACTAAATATGTAACTCCCGACCATCCATGGTTAATTGTTTTTTCACGCATTGAATCTCTCGACATGTGAAGTTTAAAATGACAATTAAAAATGTAACGCTTGAAAATCCACGGTTTATCGGTCTTCCAAACGTCTGCCCTCTCGACATGTAAGTTCATTATATATGATAGTCGGTGTGATAGTTAATGGAAGGTTCAAAAGACTTGTTTACTCATCATTTAATCGCTATAAGATATTTTCTATGGTTTGTTTTCTCTCATACGATATCGAAAATCACTTTTTGGTATAAATCGTTCATCATTCAACTATTCCAAAAAGAAACTTTATAACGACATAAATAGAATTTAATATACGTAGTCCAATAAATTATTTCTTTTTACATATATCATCATATACCAAATATGAGATGGAGGAGATAAAATAGAACATGTATAATGATAAAAAAATATTGCACTTTCTTGTATGCTGGATTAAATTTGATTTTGTGAGTTACACATGTAATGTAACTTCAAGAACTAGAAAGAAAAAGACAGTTAAAAATGTAACTTTCGACCATCCATGTTTAATCGGTCTTCCACGCGTCGGCTCTCTCGGCATGTGAAGTTTAAAAGATGTAACGCTTGACAATCCACGGTTAATCGGTCTTCCAAGCGTCTGCCCTCTCGACATGTAAGTTCATTATGTATGATAGTCGGTGCGATAGTCAATGGAAGGTTCAAAGGACTTGTTTACTCATCATTTAATTTCTACAAGATATTTATATGTTTTGTTTTCACTCATACGATACCGAAATCACTTTTTTATATAAATAATTCATCATTCAAATATTTCAAAAAGACTTTAGAACGACATAAATAGAATTTCATATGAGTTGTCAAATCAATTATTTTAATTTTTTACATATATCATCATATACCAAATATGAGAATGAGTAGATAAAATAGCACATGTATAATGATAAAAATTATTATACATTCTTGTGTGTTGGACTAAATTGCCTTTTGTAAGCTACACATGTAATGTAACTTCAAGAATTAAAAGGAAAATGACAATTAAATATGTAACTCCCGACCATCAGTGGTTAATCGTTTTTTCACGCGTAGGATCTCTCGACGTGTGAGGTTTAAAAAGACAATTAAAATTGTAACGCTTGAAAATCCACGGTTAAACGGTCTTCCAAACGTCTGCCCTCTCGACATGTAAGTTCATTATGTATGATAGTCGGTGTGATAGTTAATGGGAGGTTGATAAGACTTGTTTACTCATCATTTAATTGCTAGAAATTTTTTTCTATGTTTTGTTTTCTCTCATACGATATCGAAAATCACGTTTTGGTATTAAATCATTCATCATTCAACTATTCCAAAACAAAATTTAGAACGACATAAGTGGAATTTAATATATGTAGTCAAATCAATGATTTTAATTTTTTTTGCATATATCAACATATACCAAATATGAGAAGCAGAGGATAAAATAACACTAAGTATAATGATAAAAAATAACACTAAATTTCCCTTTGTGAGTTACACATGTAATGTAACTTCAAGAATCAGAAGGAAAAAGACAAATAAAAATGTAACTCCCAACCATCCATGGTAAATCGGTCTTCCACGTGTCGGCTCCCTCGGCATGTGAAGTTTAAAAGGACAATTAAAGATGTAGTGCTTAACAATCCACGGTTAATCGGTCTTTTAAGCGTCAGCCCTCTCGACATATAAGTTCATTATGTATGATAGTCGGTGTGATAGTTAATGGAAGACTCAAAAGACTTGTTTACTGATTATTTAATAGCTATAAGATATTTCTATGTTTTTGTTTCCACTCATACGATATCAAAAATTTCTCTTTGATATAAATCATTCATCATTCAACTATTCCAAAAAAACTTTAGAACGACCTAAATATAATTTAATATGAGTAGTCAAATCAATTATTTTAATTTTTTTACATGTATCATCATATACCAAATATGGAAAGAAGGAGATATAATAGCACATGTATAATTATAAAATTATTGTACTTTCTTGTGTGCATGACTAAATTACCCTTTGTAAGCTACATATATAATGTAACTTCAAGAATTAAAAAGAAAAGGAAAATTAAATATGTAACTCCCGACCACCCATGGTTAGTTGTTTTTCACGCATTGGATCTCTCGACATATGAGGTTTAAAAGGACAATTAAAATTGTAACGCTTGACAATCCACAGTTAATCGGTCTTCCAAGCGTCTGTCTTCTTGTCATGTAAGTCGTTATGTATGATAGTCGGTGCGATAGTTAATGGAAGGTTTAAAAGACTTGTTTACTCATCATTTAATAGCTAGAAGATATTTTCTATGTTTTTTTTTCTCTTATACGATATTGAAAATCACTTTTTGGTATAAATCATTCATCATTCAACTATTCCAAAAATAAAATTTAGAACGACATAAATATAATTTAATATGCGTAGTCAAATCAACTATTTTAATTTTTTGTATATATCAACATATACCAAATATGTAAAGGAGGAGATAAAATAACACTAAGTATGATGATAAAAAATATTGTACTTTTTTGTGTGTTGGATTAAATTTCCTTTTGTGAGTTACACATGTAATGTAACTTCAAGAATTATAAGGAAAAAAATAATAAAAAATGTAACTCTCAACCATCCATGGTTAATCGGTCTTCCATGCGTCGGTTCTCTCGGCGTGTGAAGTTTAAAAGAACAATTAAAGATGAAATGCTTGACAATCCACGGTTAATCTTCAAAGCGTTTGCCTTCTCGGCATATAAGTTCATTATGAATGATAGTCGGTGCGATAGTTAATGGAAGGTTCAAAAGACTTTTTTACTGATTATTTAATCGCTACAAGATAATTCTATGTTTTTGTTTTAACTCATATGATATCAAAAATTACTCTTTGATATAAATCATTCATCATTCAACTATTCCAAAAAATATTAGAACAACATAAGAGATTTGATATTAGTAGTCAAATCAATTTTATGGATATCTAGTTTGTTGAAAAGAGAGCAGAGAAGAGTCAATTCTCGGAAAATAAGACTTTTGTTCTGCCTGTTTCTTTTCTCTAGGCAAATGGTAAAGGTTTGATTGAGAAAGTTATATCTCAAGCAGAATGAATCCACAAACTTTATCATTTATGATCTTCTGAGTAATAATATCTTGGTATTGAAATAAGGCCATTTACGAGACATGATTTAGATGGTATTATGTTTTTAAATACATTGAAAAAAGTGGAAATATATATAAACAAAACACATCAAGTAAGGGGACACATTATATATAAATGCCTATTTGTAAGTAAGTTTTAAGTTTGAGCCTGGAGCTTTATCCTTCGAAGAAAAAGGTAGGCTAAGAGACGGTAGCCAATAATCATAGCTACAAGAGCACTCACTTCCTTAAGCCCACTCACTATCTCCTCTCCGTTTACGTCCTGCATGATTTCTTCATACTGAACCTTGACAAGGAGCTTGTATGTGTGGTAGTTGAATGACATGTAACGTATCCATGCAATAAAAATCGGAACCTTCTGCCAAAGACAAACAAACAAGTGCTCATCAATGTGCATTAGAGTTGCAACACTCCTATATATATGTGGAGAAAGGTAGGTAAGAACAATGTACAATGTTGTTAAAAAAAACATGTTTATAATCTTGTCTTTGAATCGGAAGTTGTAAGTATATAGTTTACCTTCACGAAGTAGCCACCAGCGAGCATGAAAGTCATCACAGTTACTGATGCTAAAGTTGTGGCCTTCTTCAAATCCATTAAGCTTGCCCCTATAGCTAATCCAAGTCCCTAAAAGCAAAAAAAAGATGTTAGTATTTATTCGTTCAACATGTCATCTGGTTTTCACAATGAGACCCTTTTTTACCTGAGCTGCAACGATGCAGAGGAAGACAGTGAGCACACTTAGGAAAAAAGATTCAGCTCTTAATCTCAATCCTGCCATGAAATATACAACTACCAGGAAAAGCACAGGTAATATCAAGTCAAGTGGCAGGTCGCTTGTAGTTCTAGCCACAAAATATGCACTTAATCTATACATATTAGACTCTCTTTCCTTGCTCAGCATTGCTCTCTCTTGAGGAAACGTGAAGATCGCTGTGAATACCGGAAAGAACCCCCAGAAAACAGAAATGAAGAAGAGTAGTCCTACCTGATATAAAGAGAGAGTATCCATTTTCAATATAAGAGACTAATTTCTAGACCATGAACATGTTTCTCATACCTGATCTTGTAGACCTTTGGGATGTTGAATGTCTGATTGCCACCAGAGTAAACCTAAGATGATGGCAGTGGAGAGAACTTGAGTGACTCTCAACCAGCTGAAATAGTCATGCTTCCGTTCTTTGAATCCTCTTAAAGAGAGTATGCAGTACTGATCCCACCAGCTTAATCCCCACTCTCGTTTGGGACAAGTTATCATCAGTTTAACTTCTTCATCAAGAGGAACTGGTGCCATAAGTTTCTTCTTTTCCATGACTTCAATCTGTGTCTTGTAAGCCTCCTCAAGATACTGTGTTTCCGCATCAACTTCACAGTTAATATGATATAACTCTAAAAGGTATCTTGAAATGTAAAAGTATCTCATCCTTGTCTCACCTCATATATAGCTGTAGGAGTTGGCTTGGAAGATCTTATCTTTCTGCAAGACTTTTCCATATTCATTTCCTCTTTAAGAGGTGAGGGTATGGAGATATCGTTCATGTTTCCATTCGCTAAGTCCAGCAAGAACTCTGCTGGGTTCATGGAGAGTAGAGGAGAACATCCTATGGAAGAGAAGTAAGGCATTGCTTCTGATGCTTTCCCAAAGTAAAGCAAACTTCCTCTGCTGAGTACAACCAGCTTGTCAAATCTATGAAAGAGCCTGCTTGATGGTTGGTGGATTGTTGTTACAATAGTTTTCCCCGCCTGCATTGCCAACAAGTAAGAACTTGGATATGGTCAAAACAGAATTTGGAGATCTAAAGAGTGGATGTCTGATGTCTCTTACCTTTGCTATAGTTTGTAGCATCTGAACAATCTTTAGAGCAGTAGTAGAGTCCAAACTAGAAGTGGGTTCATCAAGGAAAAGAAGTGAAGGATTAATCATGATCTCATTCCCAATACAAACCCTTTTCCTCTCTCCACCTGAGACACCACGCACAAACGACCCTCCAATCATTGTGTCTTGGCACCTGATTACAATATTCACAATTTTCTAATGAGTTTCCATTCTCAAGACTTGTTAGCTTTACCGTAAGGGGAAGTTTTCAAACATTTTAGATGAAAGTAGTAGACAATAATGTACCTTTCCAGGCCAAGCTCTTGTATAACATTGATAGCTCTTTGCTCCTTCTCCTGCTTTGTGAGGGTCTTGGGAAGGCGTAAAAGAGATGTGTAGGTTAGTGTCTCTTTTACAGTTAAGTGAGGAAAAAGAACATCATCTTGAGTCACAAATCCAATCCTGCCATGTCAATAGTAAAAATTATATATGCATCTACAGTTTCATCTAGAGACTGAACTGGAATCTTCTATTAACCTGGTTTTCAAGTGCTTAGAATATGGTTTATCGTTGTAGCTAACCGAACCACCGATGTTATGCTGAATAAATCTGCCACCAAGAACATTGAGTAGTGTAGTTTTGCCACTTCCTGAAGGTCCCATGAGAGCTAGAAGCTCCCCTGGATAAGCTGAACCACTAATGCCATTCAAGATGCTCTTTTCTGATGAAGATTTCATTCCTTTACAAGTTACCTTGTATGTGATATCTATGAACTGCATAGTGCATGACAAGAATTGATTGGATCAGTAAAAATTCAAGCAAAAGTTCCATAATATATGCCTTAGTTTGCAAGAAAACTATTCTTTTTTTCTAGAGATAAATGACTCAAATTCTCTCTGATTAATTCAGAATAATAATACCTATATAACCATACCCTTTTGGTCCAGCGGTGAAGCTCTGCTTCACATGTTGCCGATAACCAGTAAAGTGTAGTTGAGCCTCCTAAGCTTTGACTTTTGGGCACCAAAGTTAGACCAACAAAGAAGGCAAAACAGAGGATTCCATTGTCTAGAAAGATTCATGATGCTCTGTCTTAATGCAATGAGGATGATATGACTACTTTAAGAATGCAAACTGTTTCTTGGTTATGGGAGGAGGAATGATAATTCTTGTGCATAAAACATGATATGATATACAAACAGACCCACTGAAGTTGGACTAATCAATGGCATCAAAAACATATATATATTTATATGGACTTTTGGGGGTTTAGATGATTTAGATACATATCTCCATCAGTGCCTGCGCTCAAACAGAGAGTATCATAAATATCAATTCCTACTGTTTTCCATAAGATTATCTACCAGAGGAAATGGTTTACCTTCAAATATATTGGAAAGCTTGGTTCTTCTTGAAGCTTGACCATACTACTGGTTACTGCTTCTATATCTTCCACTGAGACATGAATGATATTATGAACAAACACTCCAAAGTCAACATCAAGACTTGCAATTAGGTGCCGTGCTTAATAGTTTTCTTACAGTTATCATCATTGCTGCATGATCTCTCTGAAGGAATGGTCCCTTCTTCATGTGGCACAGCGAAGCCAGTAAAAGAGAAGGAAAGTCCAAGGGAAGCACTGGAGGCTCGGCTGAGAGCCTCACCACCAGTGAGACGGCCAAGGTCAAGAGTCTTGGCCTTCCTTATGTGTGTGTTCCTTCTGTAGTTGCTGTTGCCACTTTGGCTTGGTGATGACGATGCTCTCACATGGTGCTTTCTCCCATGGCTACTGCCGCCACCATTATTGAAGTCGAGTGAACTAGACTTAAGAGCTTCTGATAGTGTCTCAGATTTGGCCTTGACCAAGCCTGATGATGACGAGGTTCCCTTTTCCATCTTGTTTCCCCACCAGTGTTTCTGACGTTTGTCTGTTTTTGTTGAACCGTTAATTGAGCATAAAGTCTCATGAAAAGGGTTTACAATTTACCACCTTAGTGCTGAAGTGTTGGGAAGTTCACTGTTGTGTTTTTTTTTCTTTGGGACATGACACACACCAAAACATCAGCTATTTATAGAGTTGGGGACGTCCTTTGGCCATAGACACGTGATTGACATGAGACCAAGACCTACGAACTAATCTCTGGCACATGCATTTTACAGGTCGATACACGTTTTACTTTAAAGAGGAAATGATCTTATCTATCTATCTATCTCCATTGATACAGTTATTAGCAAAACGCCAAAACCTGACTTTCGGTGCAGATGAGAGAGCAGCACGTGAATCTTGCTTCTCTAAAACCAACCAAGACTTGTCTTTCTACAATACCAATTGACAAAAAAGCAACTTTGCTCATCATTATGAAGTACTGAAGTGTATCAGTTAACCAATTCAGTACCAACGTAAGCATAAGAGAAACCTGAACCAACACTTATGTGCAAACCGGTTTGTTGATACGAACCAGAAGGCAACAACAAACCTAAAGATTTATCAACACACCAAGTTGCATACTAGTAACGGTTCACAGTTCTCATTGCCTACGTTTGTACCGAATCTGTTAACTGTTACATGGAGCACATGCAACCGAGTTTGTACATTTGAGAGATCTTTTCACTCTTATTATACTCTTTAGAACGAAAAGAAACAATATTATGACACTGACAACTGAAACCAAATGGGTTTATCGTCATTGTCTCATTGGATCTCCAATGAATATCTCAACAAAGTAAATGGAGCGTCCTTATTACGATATGGTTTGACTCTCACAAAATCAAATCAAAAGAAGTAAAAGAAACAGAAGAGAGAGTTTCTTTTCCAGGCCAGAGAGATACAAGAAAACATGATCAGTATCCCCAGTAGTCGTTACGGATTTCGTCATCAAACTTCTTTTTGAGTTCTGGGTGCTTCTCAAAGTACTCATCAGCAGTCATGGTGCTGAGCTTTTTCTGTTCACGCCAACACATAAATACGGTGATCACACATCAGAATCTCGAGTTAACAAAAAACTACACTGCCTTGTATAAGATAAACTTGTTATTTTGGGGGGGGTACTTACGCTTATCTCCTGGACATCAACAATTTCTTTCTCCAGCCGTTCAGACTCCTTGAGCGACTTCTGTTCTGCTTCTTTCAGTTCCACCAACTACATTTTACAGAATAAAACATGGAACAAAAGAGTAAGCTGAAAAGACCCTTTGTCAAAAACAATGGAGATTGTGTTGTAAGCTCACCAAAGCATCAAACTTTGGCTTGTACTCAGGGGTGACATTGTCCACGTACTTAGGAATCTCAATGCCTGCAGCAAACCAGAAAGTGCAAACAAAAAATTAAAACTTATCGTTCCTCAACACACAAAAAAGAGATTAGCTAGGAGAAGAAAACTTTACTGTCGTAAGCTTCCTTGTACATGTCAACAATGCCAGAGCCAATACCCTTTCTGTACATATCCCAATCAATGGGTTCTGGCTCCTTCAACACACAAACCAAATTACATCAAATAAAAAAATCAGTCCACACAAAACCAATACATAAAAAATAAATAAATAAAAAACAAAGAATGAATGATCTTATCAACAACAATCTCAGATCTAAAGGACATAGACAAGATTCAAAGAGGACAGGGGGGAATGGGAAGATTAACAACCTGACTGAACTTGGTCTGGAGCTGAGTGTTGACCTCATCGAAAGCACGACGGAGGTTAGAGAACTCTCTTCGAGCCTCATCGGTCACAAGTACCTTCGCCATCCCTTCCCAATCTATCGTCCTCGACGCTTTGAACGCCACATCAGCCACTTTCTTGCCGGCTCCGCTCATTTTCTCCCCCCAAAACAAACAAAACACTTGATGGAATGATGCGAAGAGGAAGAAGAAGTAAACGTCGTTTGATCCGCCAAAGGGAAAGAAAGCCCTAGAATCCCAAAAAGCCTTTTACAGGCCCTTTCTTTTCTCTTTTGTTTACTGTTTAGCCCCTTTAATATTTAATTTTCACTAATACAACCCCCAATTTACTTTCAGTTTTACATTACTTTACCTACCCTCTTTGAAACAAATTATAAAATCTAAATGACAATTTTTGAATACAAAAGTTAAATCATGAATCTTTTGTCCAATCACATTAGTCAAGTGATTTGACTAATAATTCATTGATGTTTATGTATGCCTAAGTTTCAAGTTTCAAAAGATAAATAATATCTTTAGATATATATATCTTATAGGATGGTTCGGCAGGTAAAATTTTCAGCTATAAAATTATCTTTATAATGTTTCTAGTTTCTAATAATATCATAACTATCAGCCATAAACAAGTATGAATACATATTAGTTTGTCTTACGGACCAATCAATTCTTTAAACATTAGAGTTTAGACTGTCTGTTGCTTTTCTAGTTGAACTTACTTGGTCAAATTTTAATGGTGGTTTTCTCTTCAGATGAATCCTCACATCAAATGCTTAAGAAGAAACTGAGGCATTACACTGAAAATCTCTAAACTTGATTATATTTTTTGTCTTTTTATCATTAGGAAAGTTACATTACCAAATAACAACCAATCAAAAAAATCAAAACAAATAGTTAAGTTTAAAGCAGTCAAAAAAATCCAAAACAAAATCAAGACAACTATTATAGACAAAAGACACAACAGACTCTTCTCTGATCTGATCTCACCTCTGTTGCAGACTTTTGTCTAAACTATATCCAGTCTCATGCTTTTAAGCAAGAACAATATCTTTATTTTTATTGTTACCACTGCTTTCCAGCTTAGGAGGACCTGAAAACCGTCTTACAGTCTTATTAGGAGAGTCAGAGAACGAAAGCCGCTTTTTCGCAGTCTTCTCTGACCCTAAAGGACTAAGGTTTGAGAGCCGTGCTCTTGCTTTAGCTGCTTGTGTAAGCGCCATGTATCCTGGAACTGACTGAGAGACACTACTACTAGTGATGCTGCTTTCATCGTCTCTAGTAGATGGCAATGACCCGCCAATGCTATGCCTACGGTTGCCAGGCAACTGTTCTGATTGGATACTCAACCTGCTCTTTGAGTCTTCATCACCACTTGGGGCTTGCCTCACTCCGGGGCTTGACATTCTTCGACTACTTGGTGGTGTGATTCGTTTCGGTGAAGGCTTTCTGCCGCGTGGGATTATCTCAGACCTGGCACGGCTTGCTACACTATTGGCAGCAGAAGAGTTTTTATCAGCATTGTCTGGTGTGAGTGTGATTGACTGGTTTTCATTTGGTCGTGCAGCCATCCAACGTTCTAGCCAACTCCAACCCCAATGCGGGTTGTTCGGATCCATGAATGTTTGTGAAATAGATGAGCTTTTCCAGGTATTCTGCATATTCAACAGTTTTGAGTTTTATAATTCTAATAAAGATGCTAAAAGTAAGATAAAGAGTACTAGTTTGGTACCTGATGAGTGTATGCGTATGCAAGTGCTTTTTCTCTTCTCATTGTAGCGACCTGCTTGTTCAACATGTTTGCTTCAACTCTCTCCCTAGACAGTGTGCTATCATCCCAGTTTTCTCCAATCTAATTCACAAAAACACAATACAATCATTAAGTTTGTATTAAAGAAAAAAAAGTAAACTGTGTAACTTTATCAAACAATCTTTGTGTGGCTTTTAACTTACCTTAGCAAAATCTTTGTTTTGTTTTTGTTGGAGCTTTCTTGCACAAGCCTGCTTATCCTCTGACAAACGGAGCCTCCTCTCACGAATCTGGTGCTGTAATCTAGCTAGTGTTTGCATGCTCTGCAATGTTGATGTGGCTTGACGTCTTACACCTTTCCCTTGGACTAGAGACTTTAGCCTCACAAGACCTCTCAACGCACGCAAAGCTCTCTTTGCCTTCAAAAACGTAACCAAAAAGTTCCATTACCAAACCAAACTTTATAGTTACTAAGACTTGAAACCAGAAACGGTACATACCATATAACCTCTAAATGCCGTCTGAATCTTGATAGCTGCAATCTCTTCCTTTGATTTCCCAGGGAAACGTGATATTGCAGTGAGACGAACAACTTCGGCTGCAGCTTGAGCAGCTGCAACAGCTGCATCTGCGGCAGCAGCAGTTGCAACAGCCACAGAGTAAGCATGTCTGCTCTGTTCTTCCTCGATCTCCTTTAGTTTAGCCTCCCTGGCAACACAAAGAGTGTTGCTAGTCAAGGTACCAGCTACACCAGGATTGGTAGCATCCAACTTCTTGGATTTACCAAACCATTTCTTGGCCTTATGTGGCTTCTTCTAGTGAAGCATAACCAAAAAAAAAAACATTTTCAGTGTCAGTTTTTAAAACATCAAAGGCGTGATAATAAGTTAATAACCAAGCCTTTGTATATATATATATATAATGATGAAGATAGCTTAAGGATCAGTAGAGACCTGTTCATCTTTCTTTTGTTTAGGTGTTGGAGTGAAGGCCTTCTTCACAACAGCAAACCAACTCTTACCCATTTTTTCTTAGTTTTTCCTTTTTCAGATTTATCTGCAAAATGCATTCATGAACCAACATTATTATATAATAACTTGTTTAATTAAATACCAAGATTCAAGACTTCATCTTTTTTTCATCCTGAATCTAAAAAAAATAAGTCAGAGCACACTCACAGATTATGAATCAAGTTTGGATCTTTCTTGAGGAGAGAGATGGCATCCGTAGTTTTTTTTTTTTTTGTAAGGACAAAAAAAAAACTCACTTGAGGACGTTTCAGTTTGTTCAAACGCAGAATCTGAGGAACAAAAGAAGGGTTTCAGTTTCAGTAGTGAATTTAAGACAGAGAAACACGTATACATATGTAACTGCGTAGTACACACGCGTACCTACACTTGGGAGTAGCAACAATGAAAACTTGAAAGAAAAAAAAAAGAATCTTTTTTAAAAAAATGTCTTAGATCGACCAAACAGTAGAGAATGAGACAAGAAGGATGAATATGGTAAGGAAGTGGAGTGATCTATCTATCTTTATGTATGTATGGGAGTACAAGAAAATCTGGTTAGAGGAAAAGAAGGAACAGATCTTGAAGGAGAAGCGGTCCAGAGGAATGAAACAGTGCCCGTGACAACAGGTTATTATATATTTATTAATAGACCTTTTCCTCTGATACAGTAGTAGTTGGAATATTATTCTATTTCATAAATTTTATTAGGACCATACATATTAGTTTTGGAAACATTTACCTTTTATTGTCCCTTCACTAACGAACTGATATTTGTTTTTGAGTGCAGAGATGTTTTCTTTTGTTATATGCACGTCTGATTTATGTATCCCATAACATTCTAATTTACCATTATTGATCTCTATTTTATCACATGATCATGATGACGACTTAACAAAAATAAATCCCAAGTATCTTAAATCCACAGCCGATTGTGGTTAATGAAACATTAGTTTTTTAGTCTCTAAATTTAAACAATTAATATCTGGCGCATAATCTCCAGATTATAATTTCTTTCGTTGTTAAAATATCTATGGTGTTGTAGGTATTATGGCTAGTGCTTATAATTTATTTTTATTAACTTATTTGTCAGACCGTTTCTAAAAATTAAAATAAATATTGAATTGTCTGTTAAAATCACATAGTTATCATTTTTATACCACTTTTATCTATTTTTACATAATAGCAAATACTCTTTTCAAAAGATAAAAGTCACTTTGTTTGTTGCAATTTTTTAAAAAAAGTTTAGATTACTCAAGTCTGAGATCTGAAGGCATGGCGATGAAGAAGAACAAATGGATTGATTTAACAGGATTACCAAAAAAAAAAGAACAAGTGGATTGCACGTTTATAATAGTGGGTAGCTGGACTCTAAGACTATACGTTACCCCTTTAGATTCCCAACATAGATGAACTTCTAAAATTTAATGACCCTAACATGAAATTGCTGGACATTAATGACTTTATTTTATTGGCATGAAGTCTATGGAGAGAGCATTTAAAATGTTTATCTTTGTTATTTTTGGTCAACTTTCTATTTCATTAACAAATCAATGATCAGACTATATAGATGATTTTAATTTAATTTTCTTTAT
Organism: Brassica juncea; assembly: GCA_018703725.1. Lineage (NCBI taxonomy): Eukaryota > Viridiplantae > Streptophyta > Magnoliopsida > Brassicales > Brassicaceae > Brassica > Brassica juncea. The sequence goes on along the minus strand of CM031940.1, from coordinate 1,681,677 downwards.
CAAACAAGTACATTTATGCTTTTTTAAGTACATTGTGTTATGTTGGACAATATTATTGCTACTGCATATAGTATTTTTGGCCAACATTGAGAAAGTCACTATTTTGCCTGATAACTGTTTTTTTTCATCTGACCAACTTTAGATTCAAGTTTCTCCAGGTACGTCTTTATAAATGTTGCACTCTCCACTGTATTTATCAGCTCACATTGCAAAAGCATCTATGATCTACCTCTGTAGGGAAAGTTGTTAAGATATGCTGTTTTATTTTTCTTGCGTCTTCAGAAGTTAAGAAGAATTCTCATGTGAGTCGTTTTCATTGTGTAGAATTATAGGCTGATTATTTTGTTATTTAGAGAAAAAAATTATTTCTACAAAAAATCGGTATCAACATTCTGATGAGGCCAAATTGGTTTAAGGATCAGTCAACGAAAAGAATTCAATGAGTTTTGTGTCTAAATCGTTTAAAAGAAAAAAATGTATCAAATCCATAAACTTTTTGCATGTATTTTTAGTTTTTTGATCGGTTTGGCTCAAAATTTATATGCTCAGTTTGCATTGAATTTTATTTTATATTAAAAATTACTCTATAAACTTTTTAATTAAAAAATTCAAAAGTTCAAAATATATTTTTCTGGAAGCATTTCTTTAAATAATTCAGATGATTCATCAGCTTAGTTCTTATTGGAAGATAATAACTTAGAACAGAGTACGTCTTCATTGGACGAAGCAGCTGCCTTGATAGATGGACTGTGCAACATATCTTACCATTGCTTTCCACGTACGGTAGCAAAAGATTGGAATAGGGATTCAACTTCCTCAAAAACATCAACAGGAACCCATGGCTAAAACAGCCTGATGAACATGATTCGTCACCAGTGTTTCAACTACAGAGGAAGCTGCTGCCTTAGAAGCTTCCTGCTCCTTGGGAACAATTTCAACTCGCTCACAAAGTTGCGAGCTGGATCCAACAACAGGGCATGCAATGTCTTCCACCTTCAAGCATTAGCGTCCTATGTTTATTTTCAAGCATATCAATTCTCGAAGAAAAGGTATTAAATTCGAAGTTCGTGCTAATCAATTAACTATCATTAACTCTATTAAATGAGTTTATCACTTTGAACCAATCAGAATAGAGATAAATACTTTAATAATAAAAGAGCTCTCATATATTGACTTCTGAAGTTGATTTTTTTTTTAAGCAGACAGAGAGAGAGAGAGGCGGCTTCTCACCGGAAGCTCTAAGCAGCATAAAATAGTTTTCAGACAAAACCTTCGAAACCATCAGCAGCAGATCTTCTTGGTCATGGCGCATCAGGACAGCTCGGATCATCGGTATCTTTTCTGTCTGTTCTTTTCCGTCTCCGTTTGATTTTTTACTTACCAGCTTCTCCATAGTGTTTCTCAACAACCAACCAATGTTGACTAGAGCCGTTTGCAATCGAATCACATTTTAAAAAAAAGAAGCTGATTGAATCTGTATTTAAGGGTGTGGACTTTGTTATTGCATTTTTTGATTAGGCGTAATGATTCAGACGCACAAGATCATACTTCAATGACCATCGAGTTTCTCCGTGCGCGTTTGCTTGCTGAAAGAGCTGTTTCCAAGAGCGCCAGAGCTAAGCTTGATGGCCTCTCTGATAAAGTTTGTACCTTTTTCTGTTTGAATTTGTTGTTAACTTGTTCGTCAACTGTTTTTTTTTTCATACTCCCTCCATTTAAGATCAATTGTCCTTCTGGAAAAAAAATTTCGTTTCAAAATAAGTGTGGTTTTAGAATTATATGTTTCCTTAGTATATGTGCATAAATCTAGAACGATAATTAAAATGAAAAGGAGGGAGTAACTTTTATGTCGTCATGATAGGTAGCAGAGCTGGAAGAACAACTCAAGATTGTGTCTTTACAGAGAAAGAAGGCCGAACAGGCTACTGCTGATGTCCTTTCTATCCTTGAAGAACACGGGTTTCATGATCATGATGCTTATGATTCATGCTCTGATCAAGAAAGCTACTCTCAGACTACTCATTCAGGTAAGCGTCTCAGCTAAGGAAATTTTGGTGTTGGATTTTAATTTCCTCAACGTTTGTTTCTTCTTTTTTTCTAGTGTCTGCCAAAAGTTTATCCTGGAAAGGACGCAGGAGAGAAGCTGGTTCTTCCGACAAGATCAAGGAGTCCCGTAATAGGAGACAGAGAGGCTTCGTTTCTGCTTATGTTTCGTCGGCAAGACACCGCCGAGGAAGATCCTGTCGACAAATAAAACGCAGCGAGTCAAGGTCAGGAGGTTTATTATAATATATGATTTGGCTATTGTTTTGTGTACTAAAACAACTGACATTTCCTTAACTCTCCAGAACTGTATCTGAAGATCAGAAGAGAGATGGAAAGACAGTTGTTGATTTGCAAGGAAGAGGAGGTAGTACTGAAGTGCTTCCTAAGACGAGCGAAGAAGCATCCACAACCGTGGTTGATGTTACTGTGATCAGGGGAGAAGAAAGCTTGCAGAAGTTGTCATGTTCAAATGTTTTAGAGAAGGGAAACAGTATGGACATCAAGTTGGAGAAAGCGTTAAGAAAACGTGCACAAGTTGTTGGATCTTATGAAGATATGGAAGAGACTCAGAAGCAGTGGGAGAAGAAGTTCACAGAGAATAAATCATCTGCCCTGGTATGCCCCTATGTCTTGGGCTTTGACCTCTGCAAAGGATCTTATCTTTCATTAGTTGTGACTATGGTATATTGGTATGTTTCCTTGCCTATCTTGCAGGATGTATGTGACGTAAGAAACCATTCAGATGTGACGGATGAAAGTAATGGAGAAAAAGTTCAAGGTTCCACACTAGTACTACCCTCACTCCGTGATACAAGGCCTATAGCCAATGAGGCTGACCTTGAAACGTTGTCACATGGTTCGCCTGATAATTCAGTAACATCACCTGAAAAGTGCTGCAAAAGTTGTGGTTCCAAATCTGTGGAAGAAGATGTTTCTCCTTCTGGAGACAACTATGAGAGTCTTAAAAGCGAGTCTTCCCATCCACAGAGATGTAAAACTATCTCTGAGCAATCTTCATCAACTATTCGGTCACCTCCTGCACCAAACTCTAGAGGTGGTTCCTTTTGTAGTAATGCTACTACCATCCAGAAAGTAGATTATCCCTTAGTTCCAGTGGCAAAGGAATCGTCTGATACATGTGATACTGTGCTCACTGCGCTAAAGCAAGCTAAGCTGTCTCTGCAAGAGAAAGTCAGTAGCTTAAATATCAGAAAACCTGAGTATCTTTCTGAGAGCTCTTATCCTCCAACGCCAGGTTCATATATGGACACATACGCACTATCTATGGAGCCAGCATTTGGTACCAGACCATCTCTCCCTGCTTCCAACGTCGGATCCATGCTAGAGTTCCCTGTTGGCTGTGCCGGACTTTTCAGAGTACCCACTGATTTTTCACCTGATGCATCAACGAGGAACAGCTTTCTAGCCTCGAGTTCTCAGAAAGCTCTTGTCAACCATATACCTGAGAGAGACATTCCTTTGTTACCTGGAGATCAGCGTTTCACCAAAACTTTACTAGACACAGAGAGGCCTTTGACCACCCCATACATTGGTGGACCAAAACTATGGACAGGCTTCAGGGAAGGTGGTCAAACGGTTGTGGATACTCAAGAATCCAGACTTTGTAAAGACACACCAAGGGTTTCAGGCAGTGTCAGAACATCTGGTTTTGAAGGTAACCAACTATCCTCGAGAAGCTTCAACTCAGAAAGAAAAGAAAGTACATATACTCCCCTGTCAATGTCACCTAGTCGAAGCTTGTATCCAGATTCAGTTGTGCGTAGTAGAGAGATGTATTCGACTCCTTATTACACACGTGCGGTTGGGCTGCCTCCTACTGGTGGTTCAAGTGACGACTTATTTAGGCGAGTATGATTCTGTTGGATGCTTGTAGTGTGTGTTGTTGTGTACCATGTTTGTAGACTATACCAGCTCCGTATGAATTTGGATACAAGAGGTAAAAAGTGATGTTTGCGATTCATAGCTTTGTAGTTATAGGACAATGGTCGTGCCTATACGGTGGTATTAAATCAAGTTTTCTTGGTTATGTTTGTATGTTCATTTGATCGAGTAGTGATATTTTACAAGGGACAAGAAAAGCTTCTCTTGAAAAACTATTAATCATAACAGAATTAGATGAAACTCGAGACTCTCGAATAGATACATCAGGAGCTAAAACTGTTGGAGATGGGCCAGACGATACTGAGAGGAACCACATGAAGGATAGCCATGAGGAAAGAAAACTGCCAAGAGAGAAAGGGAAGACGTGATAAACATGAAAGGCGTGAAAAACGTGAGAGGCATGATGAAAAGCGACACACTCGTGAACCAGATGACAGGAAGAAGCACAAGAAAGAAAATAAGGATAGGAAGAGAAGGCATGACTCTGATTCCAACTGAATTAAACTGATAAAACCAGTGTAAAAAAACCTATAACTTTGTTATTTTGTTAAAATATTGATGGAAAATTCATTTGGAAAACTGATCTAATGTTTGTTAAATGACACGGAGAGAGAGATGCGATGATCATTTAGCAAAACAAGAGGCATGTTTCAGCTTTCAGTCTTCAAAGAAAAGAGGCGTCAAATTGTTCGGTTTGGTAAAAAGACTTACATTTCACCTGTTGTGGTGGTTTTTGACAGCTGAAATTATTTATTTCTCAGAGGAGCCGGCAAACATGAATACCTCAGGAAGATAGAATCTATGAGAAGAATTGTAAACCAAACCAATTTTTGGTAGTCGGTAACCAAATGGAAAAAAAAAACGAAACATCTGATTCAGAGCTTATCCTGTAGACCAACAGTTATGGTTCTGGATGTGCACGTGGATCCAAGGTTTATTATGTGGTAATCATCCAAGGTTTTCATTTGATCAACAGCTGGATCTTTCTCTCACAGAAGAAGTCTTCGAACATCCTCAAAGTTTGAACGCAGTTCAGACAGAAACGAAGCTGAAACGAAACCGGTATCATCAAAAAGCAATGAGTAACAAAGGAGAACACATAGTGAAGAAACTACTGAGTGCAAAGTGTACCTCCAACTTGTCCATCAAAGATCCGATGATCAGCCGATAGCGTCACATTCATTTTTGTTACAACCGAAGGCCTCTCAGTTCCTGAAACAAAGACAAAAACACTTGCCATAAGCGAATCAAAATAGCAAATTCAAAAGGATGTTACTAGCTGTCTCACCATCTATTCCAAGAACTGCCTCCACAACTTTATTTCCTCTACCAACTGCTAGAATTCCAGCCTGCAAGGGAATTGACGCTGATGAGTTTAATCACGACAAACGTCACAGACAAGCAAAAAGCTTACGCTTCCATCAGTAATTAAGGGTGCATCGTTAAAGGTATGCTTACCTGAGGGGGGTTAATGATTGCGCAGAACTGGTCCACAGGATACATTCCTAGATTTGAAATGCTGTAACGAATGGTTTTCTTAGTAAGTAGGAAAAAGTTTCAGACGATGCTTTAAGAACTTAAGTCTGATGGATACCTGAATGTCCCTCCTTGAAACTCATGAGGAGCAAGCTTTCCAGATCGGGCCTTTTGTGCCAGCTCCTTAACCTGCTCCACAAATCAATTAAGAAAATTAGCACATGACATATGGTGAGAACTGATCAAACAGGTATACTCTATAGCTTGGCATATTCATCAAATTTCAGAGAAAAATACATTACCTCTGAGGATATAGCAGAAATAGATTTCTGGTCTGCATTTCTGATAATTGGAGTCATTAAGCCCTGCAACATATGCCAAGATGAGAAAGGGATTAACTATTCAAGTAATTCGAAAAGCTAACACAAGAGGGTACCTTCTCGGTTGCAACTGCAATTGATATGTCAACATCCTTACACAAAACAATTTCTCCTTTCTCAGCATCCCAGAAAGCTACCAGACATTAACACAAAGCACTTTAAACAACCAAAAAGAAGGTTTAAGCGAATACAAGGAAAGATGCCACCTAATGGTTGCACTCCATAGATCATTACATCAAACTCAAAGTGAAAAACATCCTACTCAAAACAGCTAAAACCGAATTACAAAATGCATCATAAGTTATCATAAGTTCGTCCAGCTACCTCAAACCATTTACTAAATATTCTAAGCGGAGGCATATGGCATTGCAACTATGCCGCATTGCCTTAATTACTCATAGATAGGTTTGGGAATAAACCATGATTACATTACTTTTAGTAGCATAATTTAGAAGGAGAAATAATTTATCACCATTAGCTTGTCGTACATTCCTCAGTGCGACTGCCACTGCTTTAATAACTATGTCATTTACCGACACTTTAACACCATGGCTTTCTGCAGATTACGAAACCACAGTTCAATATGAGCCTCTAGAGTTGTCAACAACCAAAAAAAGAGAGGATAAGGAGCAGTCTACAAACCTTGAAGTTCTTTTCTAAATGCAAGAAGAGGATCCAATACAACATCTGAGACACACACAAATGCCTAATCAGCAAATAAAATACACAAAGCAAATACAAAGTTTGTGAATTACCAACCTGATGATAAATACAAATGGGGTATCTTCTGTTTTGATTCCAATAAACGTTTAGCTATAATCTGTCAACAGGGAAAAGTCAAAGAGAAGTCAGCATATCATTAGCATATCATTATGATCCTAGTAGAAAACTTCAATGCTGAACGTATGTTCCCCTCGAGTGATGGAACATATTCCATCCACTATCAGTATTGTAGCTAGAAAAAAAGCTACTAACACCCATTGATATAGCCATTATCTAAAAGAATACAGATCAAGGGAGTTGCAACCAAAAAGTTTTTGCAACTTATCCTTGTGTAATTCCATGGCTGTGTCAAATGAAGAATTCTAGAGAATGCAGAAAGTAATCAACCATATGACTTAAGTTCAACATTGGCTACATATTTATCAACTCACAACAGCATACATTAGGTAGTTATTTCAGCTAAACCCTCCGCATCAAAAACTGGCTTTTTTAAGGCAGCTTCTCTAAATTTCTTTAAAATGCCATAGAAACTTTTAGAAAAGCCAGCATATTGTACAATGAAGTGAAAACAACCTTATCAACTTGCTTCCACAAGGACTGCTTTGCAGGAAATATTTTATTATTATCAACAAAGAGAGCAATAAATGTTAAATTACCTTGCGAATTTGACTATTGGGAAAATCTTCATAATCATTTGACGGTGTCACAGAAGACTTTGATTCAGGCCGCGATACGGAAGAGGATTTAGATACGTTCTCCTTAGATGGCTGTTTCTTCTCAGCAGACACGGATTTTTTAGATGTTTTTCCAGAAGCAATTGCGGCAACAACGTCTGATTTCAGTAATGTACCGTAGGGACCCGAGGCCTCAATTGATGATGCCTCCAAGCCATGTTCTAAAATCAATAGCTTTGCTGCAGGACTGATCTTTGTGAAGCCTCCTTTCTTCCCTCCAGATTTATCCACAACACTTTGAGGGGCTTGTTTTTCAGTAACAGCCTCAGAACCACCTGCGGAAGAAGACTTGATGGCTTCAATGCTTTCAGCATCTTCAACCTACACAGAAGGATTAACCTTTAATATCTCTCAGTCTGCAAGCAGGTGTGTTTTCAAAGATTTAGCGCACAAGCATAACTTTTACTTCATGCAATAGATATCGTAGAATGAAACTAGAAGAGCGCATGCTGTAGCAAAACATTTGGTTACACAGAGGCTAGAAGAGCGCGTAGACGTTATGCACAAAATGTAATGCATAGAGGCTAGCAAAACATATGAATTAAGTATACCAGTATTAAAACAGTTTTCTGGCATCAAGAATTCAGTCAATTTACTTCTGAACTTTAGGACTTACTATAAGTGCAATGGGCTTTCCGACAGCCACATCCTTGGAACCTTCAGGAATTAGAATCTTAGCCAAGTACCTACACCAAAATTCATCCATCAAGTCATCAATTTATCAATATAAGATTATTCATCAGAATACGAATGCAGCAGTTCAGGTAAAGCTTCTTTTATGGAGGTAAGTTGATGCTCATACCTAGACTAGGAAACATGAAATCAATCTTTATACCATAGGAGTACTAGTTCAAGGGAGAACACTTAAAGATGAGCTGACCTAACTTTTTCAATCAACATTATTTCTCACTTAAAACCAACCAAAAAAAAAAGACTTAATATCCACAGATTATGTATACTATACAGAAAGAACATCACCAGGCTTCCTAGAAAAATAAATATTAACATCACCAGGCTCCTTAGAGAAAGAAATATTATTTATGCCCTTAGTGATTGCTTAAACGAATATGACGACAGGAAGTTTGGTATACCCTTCTTCAAGGCTTTCAAATTCCAGAGTGGCTTTGTCAGTCTCGATCTCACCGATGACATCACCTACTTCAATCTGTTAAGCAGGAAATAAGAAAAAAGCAATACAGGAAGATGTAATACACCAGAGTACTTGTGGTAAAAGTACAATGCCAATATACTCTTCAGTTTGGTCACCAGAAACTAACCTTGTCACCCTCTTTTTTCCACCATTTGGCAATGTTACCTTGGTTCTGCACAACGATAAACAAATAAATGATTTAGGGTCTCAGGATATAAGAGGTAGATAAATTCTCATCCACAAAAGCTAGCACAAATGTGTGAAATCCCATACCATTGTGGGAGAAAGTGCTGGCATTTCCAAGACAACATGTGGGGGGAGATTTGATGCATCAGGCTGAATGGAATCTCTTTGATGTGTGCTTTCATCAGGTTTATTCTCTTGATGAGCTGATGTTTCCTCTTTACCAACTTGTCCACCTTCTCCAGCATCAGAAACGTTTTGAATGTCATCTTCCTCCTCAACCTACATAACAATTATATAAGATTAAGATCAACTTTGTATCCATCAAAACTTATGTAGCAATATGCTGACCAGAAACACGACATATGAGAGAACTCAGTTTGAAATAAGGTAATATTTAGAAAGAGCAGTACGAAGATTGGATAGTGGTTATCTTTTATCACAACAAACATTGATAAAGTAACATTAAAGATTTATATGATTCTTTAAATCTCCCAGGATGAAAACGCAGGGAACAAAACAAAATGGAGAGGCCAAGAGCCGACTAGTTAAAGAAAAACGGAACTCCTAATGAAAATAGGTCAACGACTACACCACTTGTTGCCAAATCATAATTAATAAGACAGCCATTGTGCTTACCATTATTGCAATTGGTGCATTAACGGGAATATCCTTTGATCCTTCAGTTACTACAATCTTGGCCAGAAATCTACAGAGCCATGCCTTATTGTAAGGTATACTTATGATGAGGCAGATATTTGAATTACCAATGTGAGGAATAGGGAAAAAAAAAAAACAGAAATTAGAACACACAAAATCGCTTTTTCAGAATTACCCTTCTTCTTGACTCTCAAGTTCTACAGTGGCTTTGTCTGTCTCTATCTCACATAGTACATCGCCAACCTCTACCTGTCAGGAAGAACCAACATTTAAACCAGTTACTGAGAAATTCCACAGTCTATATCGTCAACTGAAGTTTTGTCAAGTAAAAATAAGAAAAAAACCCACCCTGTCACCTTCTTTCTTCAACCATTTCGCAATATTACCATGACTCTGCAGCAAAAAAAAAAAAAAAAAAAAAAAAGTTAAACAATGACTTCTCACAGGGAGGCCAATTTTTATTTTACGAGATTGAAGTCTCATTCATTTCTTAACCATTGTAGGAGACAACGCTGGCATTGTAAGAACTGTCTGTGGTACAGGGCCTACAGCCGAAAGACAAATAAAATTAATGTAGATCTTAATTCCACTAGATGACATAACAATCTATGGAATACCTGTTGATGAAAAGTTTTGCATGCCAAATCGCACCTAGAAGAAAAATGAAAGAGAAAGTATGTGAGAAACGGGGATAGATGAAAAAAAAAGTGTACTAACTGGAAAGCTTACAAAGGACGTTGGATGACTAGTATCCATTCTTGTAATCAAGGCAGACCTGAAAATGTAGAACAGGAAAAATCAGAGAAGGACAAACACAATTATTCCCCCCCCCCCTCCCTGAGTTTTATACAAAAAACGAGTTCACCGAATAATGGTTATGTTCAGTGGGCTTGTGAATAACACATACGAAAGAATTAAATAACCACCTGAACTTCTGTTTAAATAAAATCTTAAAACCATGAATGCCTATGGTTGCCGCTAGTTTCTCTATGAATCAAAAGCGTATCCTCAATTTCCATGACTATCATTGAATAGACAAAATCAAACACATACCTCGCACAATCACTGCTAATAGTCTTGTCATCCAAGTGGTACAGTCCATTAGAAAAGCTGAATCAGAGAGTTCATGGTAAAATTATGTATTAGAAAGCTGAAAGAAAACCACACCATTTTCCTCACACGAACTAGAGAAGCTAAACTCGTAATACAAATTCGGGAAACAAATATTAGTTCCAACAAAGACAGATTATCTATATAATTTCTCTACATTAGTTAAAATTAAGAAATCGGCTAATAACCCCACTCTAACCTAAGAACCCCGACTTAATCATGGTCTAAGCTCTCTAACATCACTATACAATAAAAGTCAATGTATGATTGACGAAAACGAATATGAAATCGAATTAAGAGACCAGGTCAATCATCGAATTTGCCAGAGATCGCAAATAGATGAGCAACAATCAGAGAACTTCGAGAGAGAGAGAGAGATGGCGCGTACCGAGTGTGGAATCCGGAGACGGGAGCGAGAAGACGAGCTCTGAGAAGCGAAGAAGTGCGGGCGATCGCTGCGTGACGGAGGAGCGGAAGCACCATGACGGCGCTCGCTTCGAGAGAGAGAAGAGGAGGGAGGAGAGTTCGGGAAAATCACCAAATGGGGGAGAGAGAGAGAGAGAGAGAGAGACGATGAAAACTTCAGCTTTGGTCAGATCGCATTCGCCAGCGATGGCATGAACGAGAAAGTGTTCAGATTCCGGTCCGGTCCGGGTTGGAGTTACCAGTAATCGCTATTGTCTACTGAACCGGAAAACCAAATTGATTCGTATTTAGATACTTTGGTTTGAGTCTGAGAACCGAAGATTTGACTGGTTTGAGTGGAGTGGCGAACTTCAAAACCAATTTTAACCAGTGACCTCGCTCGATTAAGGGTTTTGTGATTGGTTTTCTTCCTTGAAAACAAGTTGGATTATCAACTTGATGATGATCAAATCAGGATCATCCTTATACAATATAGCATATATTTTATCAAATCAAAATCCTTATAAAATATATAACATGCATTTATCAACTTGATTATCAAATCAAAATCTTTATATAATTTTAAAATATATATACATAAATAAGTATATAGTGTTGTAGTCGTATCTACCTTATTACAAAACTGTTAGCGTCAGTTACATGAGATTTTCTCTTATATGGTTTGCATAGAAAACCTTCTTCAATTTTCGTAAAAACTATGGTTGCACATCGTTAAAACAATATAATAGTGATATTCGTTTGGTTGCCGCAGGTCTGGCGTCTGCGTCTACGACAATATTTTTTCATCGACGCTTGTTCATTTCATCGACGCGGGTATCTGCGTCTGCGTCCGAACGCATCGTCGAGCGTCAGACGCCGAAAAAACAGTGTCGAGCATCGAACGCCGAACAACGCGTCAATGTTCAGCATCTGCGTCAGCGTCCAGCGTTTTCGAAACGAACAACAATCAGCATCGGCGTCGACGTCTACAAAACGAACAACAATCAAACTAAGATGACGCAGCTGCTGTCACCAACGCTGATGCCGAAAACAGCGGCAACCAAATGAACAGGACTAATATAACGTTGACAATTTGACACCACACTAATGGCCAATGGGCGAGGGTGCACGATGTCAGCTTATATATTTGTATTGGCATCAGAAAAAAGGATCAAATCGAATATACTCTACTAGAGCGACATTTGACTTGTGTAATTATCTCAAACTATGCACCAGCGCAAATCTCTTCTGTTGTCAAAAGTTGAGATTTTGCAATCACATTACTACCCAACAACAACAAACAAAATAAACCATTTGTAAAGAATTACAAAAGTCAACTCCTGTTTTGTTTTTTGTTTTACTTTCTGTCGAAGGATTTTTTTTTTTTTTTAAAGTCAAATTTGTGTACTATATAATAAGGATCCAAATTGGCGTCGAAAAGATAGATAGAAACCATTTAGATTCGTGTAGAAGAAGAAGAACAGAGAGCGATGGAGATTGAAGCAGCGAGACGTGAGAGTGGGCATGTGGTGTGCGGATCATGGATTCGTCGACCCAAGAAAGTGAACTGGGCCATCATCGCCAAAGCTGCCAAACGCCGTGGCTCAGCCTCTCCTCCTGCTCTCCTTCACATCTACTCTTTCGATCCTATCACTACTTCTCTCTCCTCCTCTCCCTTGGTAAATCCATTTTCTTCTTTTAACACAATTATGAGATTTAAAGTTTTACTCTTTTGAAAACGTGCATGCATATTGCATGGGTTGGGCTGGAACGAATCGAGATCAATCTAGGTTGTTTCTTTAACATCTTCTGAATCATGGAAGGAAACTAACTTTCTTTGATAAAAGGTCACACATGCTCTCAATGAGAGTGATGGTGATCCTGTGGCAATCTCAGTGCATCCTGGTGGAGATTATTTTGTTTGCTCAACATCCAAAGGTGGTTGCAAGTACGTTTCTCTCTTTCTTTTACCTTCACAAATTATCATCAAAAGAGCGTCTAGTGGTTTTCTTTGATTAGATCGATCTTTCCAATTTTGTTTTGAGTTGGTATTTTTCTAAATGCGTGATATATTCTCTCTTGACAACTAAACATGCACATGCATCTGTTGGAGACTGCTGTGCATCTTCATGTCTCTTTTATAAATTGTCATAAAATATTGCAACTCTACTGTTACATATGTATGTTTCATGCATACTAGAGAACTGGAATTGTCACGTCCACCATTTTTGGACACTGCTAGTAATATGGTGTGACTGTACATCTCGTATGATTTGTACATAAATACTTGTGCGTAGATATCTCTGCCCATGTTTTATGGTCTTGATGCTAAATACTATATATTATTTGGTATTTCAGGTTGTTTGAGATTGTCGGAGGAGCAACAACAGGTATAAAGATCTTAGCCAAAGAACTCCCTCCTCTCCAAAACGCTGGACTACAAAAGTGTATGGCCTTCAGCTTTGATGGCTCTAAATTAGCTGTTGGTGGAGTGGTAAGGATCGAGTAACCAATACTGCTTCAATATAAGTGCTTTTTTCTTGCGACAGTTTTGGTTGTAGTTTTACTTACTGTAAACTATTTTTCAGGATGGATGTCTGAGAATTATGGAGTGGCCAAACCTAAGTGTGATTTTGGATGAGGCAAAGGCACACAAATCCATCCGTGATATGGATTTCAGGTAACGATGTTTTCATAATTCCTTTAGCATTAAAGCATAGCTAGTAAAAAATGATCTTCTAGAAAGATTTGAGACTTGTGATGGGAAGCATAATGTCTGCATCTCTCTATCTCATATCTGTGTGTCTTTTTGTTGTAGCCTGGACTCAGAGTTCTTAGCCACAACATCAACTGATGGATCAGCTAGAATATGGAAAGCAGAAGATGGTTTCCCTTTGTCTACTTTGGAACGTGGTGGGGTATGCGATAATGATAGTTAGAGTTTGCATTTTAACACCTATGTTGCAGAACTCATATTCATTTTGATATATCCTGTGATTCTGATACCGTCGCGTCTTGCAGGATGAAAATATTGAACTGTGCCGGTTCTCTAAAGATGGAACAAAACCTTTTCTGTTCTGTGCTGCTCAGAGAGGTATATAATACAGCGAGACTCTCGAGTAAACTATCACAAGCATCGATCACTAGTGTTTTTAGTTAAAATTCAGAATAACAAGTAAAAGTTTAAAACAATTGAAAACAGGTGACGTTCCTGTGGTAAATGTTTATGACATTAGTACATGGAAGAAGCTTGGATTCAAGAAGCTGTCAAGGAAGAGTGCATCGACAATGGCAGTGAGCTTGGATGGAAAATATATTGCTTTGTGAGTGTGTTTCTTCATCCTTTGATTGGTTCAGGTTTTTGATTAATTGTACAAAGGTTAAAACCTCATCATATATTATATTTTGCAATTTATTTTGAAGGGGTGGCAAAGATGGGGATATATCTGTTGCTGAAGTGAAGACAATGGAGATCTACCACTACAGTAAGAGGCTACATCTTGGTCAAACCATTGCTTCACTTGAGTTCTGCCCTAATGAAAGGTATTAGTAATCTATCAAAACCCCTTAAGTCTCATTATTGGGAGCATTGTTCGTAATGTTTATCAATCTACTTGGGTGCTTAGGGTAATGCTGACAACGTCGAGCGAATGGGGTGAGATGGTGACCAAGCTCACTGTACCAAAAGAGTGGAAAGGTTTGGTTGCTGCTCATCTCACTCACTCTCTGCAAAACATATACCATCTTTTTACATCTCTCTCTCTGACCCATATCTTTTGTATGTTTGGTGGAGCAGAGTGGCAGATATATGCACTGTTGTTTTGCTTGTTCATGGCGTCAGTGATACTTGCATACGTGTTCTTCGAGAACTCAGATTCGTTTTGGAAGTTACCAATGGGGAAAGATCAAAGAAGACCAAAGATTAGTCTTTTTGGAGATACATCCACTACGCTTACCGAGGATCATAATAGGTGGAACTTGGACCTATAGAAAGAAAGATATTTTATGTAAATCCACGAAGCCTTTTCTTTTTTTTTTTACAAAAAAAACTTTGTTTCATGTTTCTCCTTTCCTCGCTCTCATCATTCTAATTTCTGTTTTTGTTAACCATTATTTCTGGATTCTGATTTTCTTTGACAAATTAAACTCGTTTGCTGTGTTTTGGCGTCTTGAATAGACTTTGATTTCATTACTGGTTGACTAACTGTTTCGAATCACATCTGGCAATAAGTGAGACATGATGAGGTCACGTTCAAAGCCACAAGTGTTAGTCGGTTGCAAGAACTGACATGATGACGTCACGTCCGTGGTCTTGTTCGAGAGTAAGAGGAGGGAGAATTTGATTGAAATAAAAAGTTTGACTCCACAAAAATTCTAAATCTGAAGTTATAAAGTTGTTTTAGAGCAAAAAAATTTATATTTGAACTTTTAAAAATATATTTGAGAGCAAAATATTATATATTTGAAGTTACAAAGTTTCCTTAGCAGTGTATCTTAGGTGATGATTGTTTTCTTGGTTTTTAGATTTTAGTTTTTGGTTTTTGGATTTTGGTTTTTGGTTTTTAGATTTTAGTTTTTAGTTTTTGGTTTTTGATTTTGCAGTAGATTTTAGTTTCTTGAAAAACATGAATGGTTGTTTTGGATTTTGGATTTTAGATTTTAGTTTTTGATTTTAAAATTAGATAATGAAAAAATATTAATAGTAAATATTTACACTGCAAAAGTAAAATATAAATACTATTATCAAAGCACACAATTTTTTTTAATAACTGCAAATAAAAAAAACTATATTAAATAACTTGTATGTATCAAACAGTAAAATAATATTAAATAACTTGTATGTATCAAACAGTAAAATATAAAAAAAAACTCATTTCACTAAATAAAATAAAAACTTTTTAACAATATATTTATTATAAATTTTTGTAATGACTAACTTCAATTAAATAAATTTTTATTATTGGTAATTTTCAAAATTTATCTGAATTATATTGTATTTTACATCAATTTATTGTTAGATGTGTGTTCCAAAAAGAAAGTGGCATAGAAAATGCTGTAATTTATATGGGTGCAGGGTTGGATTATAAATACCATATGGTAGTTTTGTTGGATCAATAACTTTTATTTGTAATAATAAATAATGTAAAACACGTTTTAGCCAAAAAACTAGAAAAAGTTGGATTTTGGTTTTTACTTAGAAATAGTCAGTTATCTAAAAAGCTAGTTTCCCTAAATTTTAGGAAAACCATTTCTCAAAAAACTTGATTGGCTTAAAAATAGTTTTTGAAAAAACAGAAACCAAAAACTACTCCAAAAACTGGAAACAATCAACCTCTTAGTGTTTTTGGACTCAAATTTAAATAAAAAGGCCGATAATTATAAGAAACATGTTCACTCGCGATTTGTCGATGGAAAACATGTAGGGCAGAGTCGTTTTAACTTTCTCTTTCTTTTTGCATATCCTCTCGAGTTGATCTCTTGACTGCGAATTCGAGTCTCTTCAATCACCCTCCCAAATCGTGAATTCGAGTCTCTTCAATCACCCTCCCAAATCGTGAAGTGACTCGAATTCAAGCGATGTGAAGATGTCACGTGAATAGTATTGTTGAAGAGGGGGTTATTTTTGATTGAAACAAAAAGTTGGAGCTTCTTTTTAATATTGTCACCTTTACGTACGAAACACAACAAAAAGTGATGTGATTGCGTTCCCGTCTTGGTCCTAGTCACCTTGTCGCGGTCTTTAGAGTCACACACCCACACAGACTCGCACTCACAACGATTCTGGACCCTGAATTACCCAATTTATACTTAACCAATCAGATCTTTTTATCATCGAACTTTGGGACTGACGAGTGACTTACATTCTCTTCACCACAGATGAACTGCCTTCAGAATCTTCCCAGGTTTCTTCAGTCTTCCTGCTTTCAGAATCTTTTGTTCTTGTTTATTTGACTTCTTTGATTTCTTTTTGTGTGTTGATCATCGTCTCACTAATTTCAGATCACCTTTATTGGGCTTTGTGGGCAATCAAAGAGACCCTTCTTCTTCCTCTTCTTTGAAGATGATGCTGGTACTACCACCACACTACTTCATCTATTGATTAATAAAAAGATTCAATCTTTTTTTTTCAACTTTCTTGAAAATTCGTTCTTTTGCAGCTACCCATCAAAGCCAATGATCTTAAACAGCGACTTGTTTTACAGGTAATTTCGTAGTGGTCACAGAATGTTTGACTAGAATCGTTTTAAACTTTAACATATTTGTTTGTTTATATGTAATGCTTCTTGCTATGTTTGAAACTAGTGAGAATATATATATTCTTTTTTTTTTTTGAGAGAGTGATAGGCGGTATCAGATTCGAAATCCAGCGCAGAGACGAGTGGTGTTTTAAAAAAGGAGGAAGAAGAAAAATCTGATGAATATAGCCAAGACATGACTCAAGCTATGGGTGCTGGTACGTTTTACACTTGTACTAACTTGTAATTGTCTGATATTTTGAATATTCATTGGGTTTGTTTGATTAGATTGTATTCTATTTCATCTGGGATTAGTTCTGGTTTGTTTGTTGGCAAACGACCACTGATTGGTTTCTATGTGTGTTTTCATTTCAGTTTTAACCTACAGGCATGAGATAGGAATGAACTACAACTTTATTCGTCCAGATTTAATTGTTGGATCTTGCTTACAGGTTTTCTTTTTTTTTTAATTATTATTCTTTCGTTAGATATTGAAATTTTGTGTTACTATCTTTTACTATCTGCTCTGCTTTGTTTTGCTTGCTTTTAGACCCCAGAAGATGTTGACAAGCTCCGTAAAATTGGGGTTAAAACCATATTTTGCTTGCAACAAGATCCTGACTTGGA
This sequence comes from Brassica juncea, assembly GCA_018703725.1. Taxonomy (NCBI): domain Eukaryota; kingdom Viridiplantae; phylum Streptophyta; class Magnoliopsida; order Brassicales; family Brassicaceae; genus Brassica; species Brassica juncea. The sequence continues at coordinate 1,664,045 of CM031940.1, read as the reverse complement.
GTATCCTTCCAAAATACCCTCTTTGTCTGTTCTTTCTTAATGATTTTTTTCTCAAGTTCCATTTGTTTTGAGTGAAGAAGGATCATCTGCAGAGTTCCTTGACTAACACTTGCAGATATTTTGGAGTAGATATAAGCAGCATCCAAGCATATGCTAAGACATTTACTGATATTCAGCATATTCGCTGTCAAATAAGGTTGGTTAGTCCATTGGTAAAATGCAACAGAAACATGACCTGTAAATTTTTTTGATGAGTCTCAATTGTACTTTAGCCAAAATATCAACTAAAGTTTCTTTTGTTTTCTCTGTTAACTGTTACATTGTCCTTGCTCTTGGTCCTCGTTACTCTTATAACTTTGCCTTGACAAAACTTTTGTGTAAGCAACAGTTGGTTTGTGAAGAAACAAAAGAGCACATCCACATGCACACGCATAAAACAATCCACCATGAACGCACTCACTCACTCACAACTTACTATAATCTTTTGGTTTAACAGAGACTTTGATGCGTTTGATTTGAGACTGCGTCTTCCTGCCGTGGTTAGTACACTCTACAAAGCTGTTAAGCGAAACGGAGGAGTTACATACGTCCACTGCACTGCTGGAATTGGAAGGGCTCCTGCGGTTGCGGTACGTTGTAGAAACCTGTTTTACAGTGTGCTCTTCCTCCTTCTCTCCCTTTTCTTTTCCTTAGGACATCTTTCATTGTGAGCGTTCCACGAGGGTCATTGCATTGCTTTCCAGTAGTGAAGCAATGTCTTAGTTCAGCTGTAAAGCATTGTTGTCTTATTTCTTGTGCTTCTTTGGTTGACTGATGAAGGAATGAACAAGTCTTGACGTTTTTGCTGACTAATACTGAGAAGAGGTGTTGTTTTCGATTACAGTTGACATACATGTTCTGGGTGCAAGGCTATAAAATTATGGAAGCTCACAAACTACTTATGGTAAGATTCTAATGTACTTCTTGTTTCTGTTTCTCCACACATACTTTTCTTAAAACCATCTAGAAATCTTAAAAGATGCACATGTAACACTGGTCTAAGCCACCATCTCTGAATTTTTTTTATCGCAGAGCAAACGAACATGCTCTCCAAACCTGGATGCTATCAGAAATGCAACAATTGATATTGTGAGTCAACAACCCTGTAAATTTCAGAATGCTTGCACATATGTTTGTAGCTTATTAGTTCCACTGATTTGCATGAATAACAACAACTGTTGCTTAGTTACTTGATTCCTGATTGTTGTTTCCGGGTTATTTATGGGGACAACAATAGCTTACAGGACTCAAGAAGAAGATTGTCACACTGACACTGAAAGACAAGGAGTTCTCCACAGTAGAAGTTTCTGGCCTCGACATTGGATGGGGACAGGTGTATATCTCTTCTTATAAATCAAATAAAAGATCTTGATGCCTTTCTTTAAAGTTATGGTGTGTCAGATATATGATTGAAAGCCTATGCTTGAGCAAACTATTTAGGAGAATGTATATGATGCAAGTCTTTTGTTCTGTTTTTTTTTTAATTCACCATCTCTCCCCATTGCGCAGAGGATACCTCTGACACTGGATAAGGGAACAGGACTCTGGAGCCTAAAGAGAGAATTGCCAGTGAGTTTTCTTAACGAACTTGAAAGCTTGGTGTCTGCTTTTTTTTTTTTTTTTTTTTTTTATCATCTTCCGACCACAGCTATAATTCTGAAAACGCAGGAAGGACAGTTTGAGTATAAATATATCATAGATGGTGAATGGACACACAATGAGCTCGAGCCGTTTACAGGACCTAACAAAGATGGACATACCAATAACTACGTAAAAGTAAAATGTCTTCTTTCTCTTAACTTGAGAGGGGTTTGTACAAGTTTTGATGAATGAGTTTTAATGTTGCTGTTTCAATAAAACAGGTGGTGGATGATCCAATGAGCGTGGATGGTGCAACAAGGGAGAGGTTATCGAGTGAAGACCCTGAGCTTTTGGAGGACGAACGTTTGAAACTAATCCAGTTCTTGAAGACTTGTTCTGAGGCAGAAGTTTGAGATTTGTTCCGAGCATCCTTGTGAATGTGTACCACTTACCAGTTCAAATCTCTAGAAACACAGACTTATAAGAACAACTTTTCTTATTAGCTTTAGAAACTACTCAAAACTAAAGCTCTCAATGTTTCTCTTAGATCTTATGGAACACCTCTCCATTAGGTCTATATTTATATGAAAGACAATTCCCTTTAACATGTGGGATTTGGAAAAACACAAACCTAATCTAATAGAAAACTTCCTTTTCCTATTTCTAGATTTCCTTTTTGTGTTTATCCTTAACATATTAAACATCTAATAATATGTTAAGTTTCCACAAGTTTGGAATTATCCAACATTCACCCCCTTAATTCCAACTTGAATTAGGGAGATCAATCTCTTGAACTCCAATTAAGCTCCTCATTTGCTTGAACTTAATCCTTGCTAATGGCTTGGTAAGGATGTCGGCCTTCTGCTCAACACCCGGCACATGCTCTACTTCGATTTGCCCATTCTCCACACACTCACGAATGAAGTGATACTTCTTGAGTACATGCTTACTCCTTCCATGGAAAACTGGATTCTTCGTTAGAGCAATGGCTGATTTGTTGTCGATCCTAAGCATGACCCTCTTGTCTTCTTCGCCTAGTATCTCACTCAACAAATCCTTGATCCATATAGCTTGCTTCGCTGCTTCTGTTGCCGCCATGAACTCTGCTTCGCATGATGACAATGCAACCGTCTGTTGCTTCTGCGATGTCCAAGTGATCAATGATGAACCATAATAGAATGCATGTCCCGATGTGCTCCTCCCATCATCGAGATCAATGTTGTGACTGCTGTCACTATAACCAACGACACTCCTTGACCCATCTCTTTTGAAGAACAGACCGAAGTTTGTTGTTCCTTTGACATACCGTAGTATGTGCTTGATGGCTTGTCCATGAGAGTCTCTCGGATTGTGCATGTATCTGCTAAGAACGCCCACTGCGTAACACAGGTCTGGTCGTGTGTGAAGCAGATACCTCAAACATCCTATGATTCTTCTGTACTCCGTAGCATCTATCTCTTGTTCATCTTCAGCCTTTGAGATCTTCAAGTTCGATTCCATTGGAACTTGAGTCGCGTTACACGTCTCCATCTTTGTGTCACTCAGGATTCCTTGAGCATACCTCTCTTGCTTTATTCTGATTCCGTCCGCTCCTTGAATCACCTCTATGCCAAGGTAATACGTTAGCTTACCCAGATCTGACATCTCGAACTTCTTTGACATCTCCTCCTTGAAACGCTTAATCACCTTAAGAGAAGTTCCTGTCACAAATAGATCATCAACGTATATGGCAATGATCAAGACGTCTCCACCTTCAGTCTTGCGGTACACTGATGGTTCCTTCGTGCACTTCTCAAATCTCATCTGCTTCAGAACCTGATCGAGTTTCAAATTCCATGCTCTGGGCGCCTGGCGTAACCCATACAAAGCCTTGTGTAACACATAAACTCGATCCTCTTCTCCTTTCTTCTCGAAACCTTCGGGTTGAGTTACATACACTAACTCCTTTAGATCTCCATTCAAGAAAGCGGTCTTCACGTCCATGTGATGTATCTCCCAACCATTGGTCGCAGCAAGAGCTATTAGGAGCCTGATAGTTTCGAGACGTGCCACGGGTGCAAACACTTCATCGAAATCTATTCCTTGTCTTTGAACATAGCCTTTTGCCACAAGTCTCGCCTTATACTTGCTCACTGTACCATCCGCCTTTCTCTTTATCTTGTAGATCCACTTTAACCCTATAGGTTTCACACCAGCCGGTCTATCCACAAGCTCCCATGTCTTGTTCCTTGTGATAGATTCTAACTCAGCCACCATAGCTTCAACCCATTCTCTTACGTGTTCAGCCTCAAAGTAGTTCTCTGGCTCGCCATCTACTGTGAGCAACAACATTGCACTTTCTTGATCTGCAATTAACACATAATCATCGAGATATCTTGGTTTTGTTATGGCTCGGCCGTGTCTAGTCACCAACGGTTGCACTTCACCGTCTTGGTTATCATTGTGATCAGTATCTTCTTCTTCTTCCTCATCTTGGTCAATAGCTTCCTGTTCATGATCATCACCTTGATCATTACCTTCTTCTATCTCACCCTCATGTGGAAGCTTAAGCATACTTGGTTCACAATCCGCTTGGTTTGTTGTAGACGACCAATCCCAAGCTTTTTCTTCTTCAAAAATCACGTCTCTACTCACCATCACACTCCCTGTGACTGGATCATAGAGTCTATAGGCTTTGGAACCCGGCTCAGTTCCAAGATTGACCACAGACTTCGATCTCTCATCCAACTTCTTCAGATGAGTGACGCATATCTTCGCATGTGCTACACAACCGAATATCCTCAAGTGCTCGATATTTGGTTTCCTGCGTGTGAGGCACTCATATGGCGTCTGATTCTTCAAGGCTTTTGTAGGAACTCTGTTGATGAGGTAAGTTGAATGTCGAACAGCTTCTCCCCACAAATAGTTTGGCATCTTCATTGCCTTCAGCATACTTCTTGTCATTCCCATCAAAGTTCGGTTTCTCCTCTCCACAACACCGTTTTGCTGAGGCGTGTAAGGCGCGGTGAGATGCCTTTTCACTCCATTCTCTTCACAGAATCGATTGAACTCAGCTGAGGTAAACTCTCCTCCTCTATCGGTGCGAAAGGTTTTAATGGACGACCCTGTCTGCTTCTCTATACTCTCCTTAAACCTTTTGAATCGATCGAAAGCCTCACTCTTCTCCTTCATAAGTATAATCCACATATACCTGGAGAAATCATCAATCAAGACAAAGACATACTTATTATTGCCCGGCGTTGGTGGTGTGATTGGTCCACACAAATCTCCATGCAATAACTCCAATGGCTTTGTCGCACGAAACATGGCTTTGGTCGGGAATGAATGTCTAATCTGCTTCCCTGCTAGACATGCGTCACACACGCTCTCTTCGTGTGTTACACTCGGCATTCCTGTGACCATCTCCTTTCTTACCATGTTGTTCATCACTCCATAACTTATATGTCCCAGTCGAGCATGCCACCTCCATGTAGCATCTTCATCTCTGACATGTAAGCATTCCGGGTAGCTAATCTCCATAGGGGTCTTGTAGAGGCGGTTTGGAGATCTTGTGACACGTACAAGCAACCTTCCATGCGAATCTGTGAGAGTCAAATAGTCATCCTTCATGTTAACCTCACATCCGTTTTCTGTTGCTTGACCAAGACTCAATATATTGTGCTTTAGGTCGGGTATGTAGTAGATGTCTTTGAGTGCTTTCTTCTCTCCAGTCTTGTACACAAAAGTAACCACACCCTTTCCAACGATATCAACACACGATCCATCACCAAACTTCACCTTTCCTTTGGTGTTCTGACTCAAACTCGAAAAGAACTCCTTGTTTCCCGTCATGTGATTGCTCGCTCCATTATCCAAATACCAAACACTTGCACCGCCTTTGTTGATATCAAGATTCTTCGGAATCACCTTGTCTTCATTCAAGAACACCACCTCGTGTACATAGAGTGCATCAGCTTCGTGTGTCTCGTTGAGGTTTGTTTCTTGATTCTTCACTGACTTCTCGGGACAGGAAGTTGCATAGTGACCCGGCTTGTCACATCTCCAACATATCACCTTTGATCGATCCTTCTTCGAGTTTTTCTCGTCGGTGTGTGACACATTGTTTTGACTGTGTGACCTACCACGACCTCTGCCTCTGCTACTCCGTCCTCTACCTCTACCACGGAAGTTCTCATAGCCCCTCTGACTATGCTGGTCGTTGTTGGCAAACATAAGCTTCCCTTGGTCCTCTTTCTGAGTTCTTGCTCCCACGCGCTCCTCGAATGCCTTGAGCCTTCCAACTATATCCTCAAAACCCGTAGAATTGAGGTCTAGGAGCTGTTCAAGCGACGCCACGATATGGATATACTTGTCTTCTGGAAGACCCTTCAAGAACTTCTTAACCATCATGGATTCTTCTATGTTTCCACCCAACGAGGCTGCTTTGGACGATAGGCCTGATATCTTCCCCGCGAAGTCATCCACCGTATCCTTATCATCCATGCTCAACCTATCAAACTCCGTCATCAACGTCTGAAGTCTCGCCTCCCTTACACGATCAGCCCCAATGTGTCGTGACTTGATGGCGTCCCAGATCTCTTTTGATGCGGTATGATCTCCCACCTGGAGAATCAATGCTTCGGGAACAGATTGAAACAAAAGAGCTATCGCAACATCGTTCTTCTTTTGATCATCTGAACCAGGTTCGATCGTGTCCCACACTTCATGAACGCGAAGTAGAACCTTCATCCTCATCGACCAAACTGTATAGTTTGTCGATGACAACATAGGACATTGGATGGATGTCGATCCAAAGTCCTTCGTGCGTGGAGCCCTAGTCACGTCCGCCATCTTGCTCGCGTGATCTCTTGTTCACAAGCACCAGGATCTTAGCTTCAACTTAAGCTTAGATCGAGTCTCCAACCTGAGAGCTCTGATACCAATTCAAATCTCTAGAAACACAGACTTATAAGAACAACTTTTCTTATTAGCTTTAGAAACTACTCAAAACTAAAGCTCTCAATGTTTCTCTTAGATCTTATGGAACACCTCTCCATTAGGTCTATATTTATATGAAAGACAATTCCCTTTAACATGTGGGATTTGGAAAAACACAAACCTAATCTAATAGAAAACTTCCTTTTCCTATTTCTAGATTTCCTTTTTGTGTTTATCCTTAACATATTAAACATCTAATAATATGTTAAGTTTCCACAAGTTTGGAATTATCCAACACCAGTAACAATAAAATGCTTTTATGTTGGTAATACATAAAGTTATGTTGGTAAACATAGGAGTAAAAGTTTTGAGTAAAAATTCTATAGAAAAATAGCAGTCTCCTCTGTACAAAAGTTTTTTTTTGAGAAGAATAAATTTAAAATTCTTTCAAAAAAAAAAAAGTTATGTTTCTAGCAAAAGAAAGACTAGTTGTACTACGTTCAACGACATAAACACTTCAGATCTGTGTTCTTTTTTTTGTTACAACAACTGTGTTCCTTCCCAAAGTCGAAATAATTACCAAATTACCCTGAAAGTTATGCAATGTACAATTTTAACCCCGAAAGGGAGAATAAAATTACCCAAAAACTCCCGCTTGCGCTTCCCAACACTGACGACAGTGTACTGCTGCGTAGGGTTTTAGCCCATTTTGCAAAGATGACTCCTCTCTGAATCCTAATCTCTCTCTCTCTCTCTCATCTCTTCTTCTCGCGGTCGCAGGTAAAAGCACCTCTCTTCTTCTCTATCGATGGAGTTTTCGCTATATGAAACAATTCAATTGTTCTCTTTCTCTCTCTCTCTTTGTGTGTTTGTACATATAAACGGAGTTCTTGTTTGGAAGTGATGAACTAAACGGATCTGTTTTAATGACCTGTAATAGTTTTTGTTAGTTTAATGGTAGATTTGTTATGTTTCTTGGGGATGCTTGTCTGGTTTTCTGACTCGTTTTAACACCCTTGTCTGCAGTGTAATATTTATATTAGAGCAAAAGGAGAGAGAAGATGCACTCTCTAAAGACTAGTTGCGTTGGGCAAGTGTTTGCTCTAGCCAAGCCTCACGATTCCGTAGGCAAGAGAACGCGTAATCGTATCCCCAAAGAGGAGAGAAAGACACTTGTTGAATCTTTCATTAAAAAGTATGAAAGTTTATTCCTTTTTTTTCCCCCATAATTTTTTAGTTTCTTTCTTTCTTTCATTGTAATTTTTAACAGGCATCAAAGCTTAAACAATGGGAGTTTTCCTTCGCTTAACCTCACACACAAGGAGGTTGGTGGGTCTTTCTACACCATTAGGGAGATTGTCAGAGAGATCATCCAAGAAAATAGGGTTCTTGGTACTAGTGGCTTGATTCTTGAAGGCAAAGGAGATGAACATTTGCAAGATCAAACTCTGTCAAGTTCTTTGCTGATGGATCCTGTGCCTCCTTTATCTTTGTCCCCTGACGGATTCCGTCCTCCATCAGATGGGGAAGACATTAACGGTAGCCAGGCTGCCTCTGAAGGCAGAGGATCTGATGTATTGAAGGACAGGGAAGTGAACGGGTATCAACTTTCTGAAGAAGGCATAGGGCTGCTCACACACGAGCCAGTGGGCTCTGCTGATGTATCAAGGGCTCAGTTTGCAGGATCTTGTGGTGAAGAGAATGATGCCAAGCATGATAGAGTGCAGACAGTATGTGATACTTTTGCCTCCAAACCTCAGGATAAAGAACTCGAGGTGGATAAAGAAGACATAGCATTCGAGGAAACACCTTTGATTGAATCAAAAGACGCAAAGCTTGTCGACAATGACGAAAGTGTGAAAGATGATGAAGCAGCAATGAACGAGAGGGTGAACATGAGGAAGAATACATTAGGCACAATTGATTTGCCAGCAGAAGCAGTTGTTGTCGAGACATTCCCAATAACATCTGTGACTTCTTCAACAATGGAGTTAGCTAGAGTCTGTGAGGCAAAGGAGGTGGAAAATGGTAGCAGCACCGAAACGTCTGTTGATCTTGGAGAGATTTCTTCATCCATTTCTGCTGTACCTGAAGAACAAGGGACAGGTGGTCAAATGCCAAATCAAATCTCTGTCGATATGGATAAGAACATTGAAGAGAAAACTGTTAATCCTGCTTTAGTAGATGTTGAATATGCTGATACTAAAGAGACGGTGGTGGCTAATTTTGTGATTGGCAACATCCATGAGACTAAGGAATTTAGTAATGGAAGTTTGACAGCAGAACGAACAATGCCAACATCTGGCACTGAGGTAAGCTTTGTCAACTATCTGTTTAGTTTTTACATTTTATTTGAATCTTGGAACTAAGTAGCCTTCATGGTGTCCATGCAAGAAAATTGTATGTGTTCAAGCAGGTTGTCATGTTAGTTGCATGACTTATTTGTGAACATCTCTTGACTCTTCCTGTTCGAGTTGTGGATAAAGTATTTCATGAGTGTGAGGATTAACTAGGGTGAAACTGCTGTTAGTTGATTGCTCATAGAAAACTGTGATTAGCGATGAAACCTTTGCAACCTTTTGAATGGTGTAACAGTCTGGAAGTGTTAAGAAGGACATAGCTAGGAGTGAAGTCACAAGCGTTGAGAAGGCAACAGTGGAAAAAGGGAAACTCGATGCTTCAGATAGTTCGAGCACTCAGAAAGGAAACATTGCACCACTATACAGAATCAAACCGTGAGTTCCCAAAGTCTTCGTTATGCTTGTGAGATTTGCTTGTATTGTGTTTGGTTCTCCAGAGGTTTCACATGCCTCACCTTTCTGTAAATTTTTCTTATGTGCAGTGAATCGTGGAAAGGGCAATCTAATGTGGCAGGAAGACATGAGACAAATCCGCTTTTGGCAGCTCTCAAATCATTTCTGACAGCCTTTGTGAAGTTTTGGTCCGAGTGATAATATATATTGTTGGTCGAGTGTTACTAGTTTTTCGTTAGTGAGAGTGGTGAGGTTAAAGATAAGATGTATGGTTTGAAATGTGCTGTGCAAGTTGTGTGTTGAATGTTATTGGTTGAATCATATGAATGTAGTTTATTCAGAGATGAAAAGTAAAACGGAACTAAAGAGCTAAAGATCATGGATTTCAATTCTAAACATTTAGAGTTACATGCCAAGAGTGGTGTTCAAGAGCCTGGTCAGAAGGTCAATCTTCCTGATGTCCCGTGAAGAAGCCAGCAATGGTTGATCTTTTGGAGCTATCGATGAACTTCTTGCAGCGACCAAGATCAACGTGAAGCATATCAAGATCCTGGTGCCTAGTCCCAAACACCACGCCTTCTCTATAAGCAGTGGTGATCAACCATTACAAGCTGAGGCATAACACAGAGCTACTACATTCTTGGTGGCATGGGATGTAGTAGCCATTGATTTAGCCAAAAATCCTTTGAACAATGCTGGTGATAATAACATAGAAACAATCTTGTTTTCTCTTGCTCTGTCGTCTGTTTTGGTTGATGATGATGATATTATAAGAACAGCTAGTAAGAAGAGCACATAAGGGCATGGATGACACAAGTTACAAGAGAGCATAGAGTTGAGAGAAGACAGAAAAGGGTAGAGACAGCCTATCCTTTCTATCTAAGAGTGAAATAAACTTAATGCTTTCATTTTTTATCAACTTAGAATGAATACAAAGATGATACTATCCTCTAAATGTTTGCATCACAAACTCCTCAACCTCAATACAAAAAAAAGAAAAGAAAAACGATTCTGCCAAAAGATTCTTCCTCTTTCTCACACTAGGCCTTGTTCACCCGAATCTTCTGTCCTTCCAGCAACTGAGAGAGTTTGTTTTAAAACACAATCAACAATGAGAAAAACACACAACAACAAGTATGTAAAAAATGAAACAAAAAACTTACAGAGTTGTTAAGAGCCAAAATGGCAGCTTCGACATCTTCATCAGAAGAAAACGTAACAAACCCAAACCCAGTGGATTTCGAAGTACCAGGCACTCTCGAAACCTTAGCACTCAAAACTTTCCCTTTCTCAGAAAAAAAACTCTCAAGCATCTCTCTAGTCACACTCTTTGCTAGATTCCCTACATACACTTTGTAAGGACTATCCACAAAAGCTGAATCTTCAGACTGAAGCAGTGACAAATCAGGAGATGACGATGAGGATGATGCTATAGGCTTCTCAGTAATATTAACCTTCACCTCACGCCCTTCAATTGTCTGAGAAAAAAGAAAAAAACAAAGCTTGTGTCGTTTTCATTACAGAACCTAAAAGAGATCATGAGACCAAAAGACTCACAGTGCCATTCAACTTGTCAATGACAGCATTGGCATCTTCAACTGATTTCATTGTAGCGAAACCAAACCTACGGCTTCTTCCTGAGTACTTATCATACATCACCTACAATTACAAACAAAGAACAAATCTTTATGATTGAAACTTCACTAAACTATATAAGAAGATGATGATGTGAGTAGGAAACAAGAACCTGGACTTGTTCAACGGCGCCGTGTTCTTCCACGATTTGTGTGAGCTGTTCGTTGGTTACGGTTCTCGGTATGTTTCCGATGTAGACACGTCTTGAGGATTCTGCGTTGGGGTCCAAAGCGGGTTTTTCTTCCGTCTCCATCGTTGCGTGAGGGATGAGTCTCTTCCTCGAGGTCCGTGGAAGGGAGAGGGAGATGGGTTTGGTGAGGGAAGGAAAGGCTTTGACTTTGAGGGCGAATGCATTGGTCTGTGGCTGCAAAGAGGTGAAGGATTCGGAGTGGGAAGAGAAGAGTGTGGGTTTGATTGAAACAACAACAGCTGTTAGGAAAGTAGCCATTGTCGGAGATGGGAGGAGATAATGCGGGAGAAAGGAAGTAGAAGAAGAAGAAGGTGTTGTGTTGTGTTGTGTGCTATCAAGACAACATTATCCATAAGCTGTCTCTCCGCTTCTTCATCTCATTGGATTGTTGGGCCTAATCGAGCCTTGGGCCAGACCAGTTCAGCCCGTTTAAAACAGGCACTAATGGGAACTAGTATTGGCTCTTTATTGCCACAAGCAATGTGGGATGTAACAGTTTGACAACCTTCACAACTTCCATCCTAGGCACACAAGCAAGGCTAGACAACAGGTTTGGTGATGATAACATCCATGTGTCACTTCAACTTGATGGTAAGAGTCTATCAACCTAGTGACGATCTTTCCCATCATAATTGCAAACATATTATGATCAATAGTTAATAGTTGATAGAGTTTAATGTAGTAGACCTCTGAAACCGTTAAATGGAAACAGAGAAAGGGGACGCATGGCAATTGGCAAGTGAGTTGTTTGGTGGTTGAGTTTCTTAGTAACATAAAGAAAAAGCTAATCAGATTATAACACTTGGTGTGATTTAATTACATATTAATACTTCCTCTGTCCCATTTTAAGTGATTTTTAAGAGTTTTTATTTTATCCCAAAATAATTGATGTTCTCATTAATCTAGAGAAAATTAATTGCTAGTTTAAATCTGTGACCAATTATAAAGTACTGTATCTTTTTTTAATTGGTTGAATAAGTTTTATTTAATGCTATTTTACGCAATCAAGTTAAATTATATTTTTCTTAATTTTTGTAAAAAAACTTTAAAAACCACATAAAATGGGACAGAAGGAGTACTTGATTTGATCATATTATAATATATGGATATCCAAATTTTTTTAGACTAAATCGAAATAAATAATTGAACAAATCAAAATTTACAAAAATTTTGTCCACACTTGCTTGAGTCTATCAAACTACATATGTAAAACCCATCCATTCATAGAATAGTGTTAATGGTAGTTGGAGTTTACCATAGTAGACCTACGAAACCAAGAAGCTGATTCCAAATGTAGTTAAATCAAAGCATACAATGTGTGTTTATTCTCAAGTTAACTCGTAATCGATGAAGCTTCTTTGGGATAAAATTACATCCGCATAAAAGTGAGGAAAGAAAAAGGGAACAAAAACCAGGCATAGCTGGAGGGGGGAACTTGCCCCAAATCTTGAAACATAATGGGAAGAGAACAAAAGCTTTGTGGTGACAAAAAGTCTTTCTCCTGCAATGAAATATAAGTTAAAGTGGTTGCCAAAACCAACTCCACTACTTAGAATCGAGCACCATTTTCTTCAAAGCTCCCTAACTCTTTTACTTTTTGGCTTTTTGCTTCTTCCTATCCAAAGATGTTAAACCAGCACCTAACCCTGCAGGAGCCACGTTGGTTGTTTTCCCGTTTTCAGAGCTTTCTTTCTTCTCTTCTACCTTTGCCTCTCCATTTTCCCCACTTTTCTTAGAAGAGTCGGCGGTTCCTGGATTGATGAGTTGAGAGATCTGTGGTGGCACTTGAACACCACTATGGGGACGAACCAGTAGCCCCTTAGCAGCCGCTTTCTTCCTAACTTCAGCTGCAGCACGAGCAGCTCTTTCATCATAACCTCTGCCACGTGGTTGAGCCTCTCCGAGGGCAGCCGCGTTAAGTGAATTAGCCCTCTCTGCCGCTGCTGCGTTTTGGAACGCCTGTATCAGGTCTGGACGTGCCTGTTGGGGATGGATACCAATCAGGAAGAAGATTTCGTTAACATTACATCATAGTTTCAGCGTCAAATACGAGAGAAACCAAAACTACAAGTGAGGTACCTTCAAGAGATCGATAGCCTTTTGTGTGTTGGCCGCACTGGCTGCCAGTCCTTTCTGCTTTTGTGCAGTCTTCTGAACCTCGCGCATCTCGAAAGTCTTGATCCAGTTTTGAGAGTCTTTTGTCCTGGAATCATCCTCTCCCAGTTGTTTGACAAGTATGTCGTAGGTTTTCTTCTCATGCTGACCAAAACAAAACAGTTGCTTCGAAAGATGATTCAAACAAAACAGAGGATTAAAAAGCTTTGTAGAAGTTGTAATACCTGGTGTGAGAGCTTGAATAAACCCATACTGTTGCAGGCAATAGCAAGAGCGTGGTAGCATACGGCAGTCTGAATGTGTTCAGGGCCAAGAAGTCTCTCATTTTTCTTCAAAGCGTCTTGAAGATAACGCAGAGCTGTGTCCATTTTGCCCATGTCTTGATACATCATGGCAACATTTATAAATGTGGCTGCAACATCTGGATGGTCAGGGCCAGATGAAAGGCCAAGTAACAGCAAGGCACGGCCCATGTTCTGTAGAGCAAGTTCTGTCTGGTTCAGCCCATGGTAGAAAAGAGCCATATTGCCATAGCTGTAGTGCAGATACCCCCACGTAAGTAACATATCAAACAAGAGGAAAAAAAAAACGGGATTGCATTGCAACACATTCAACTAATGAATAGCGGGAGAGAAACAACATTCACTTAAATTATATTCAGTAGTAGGATGTCTCGTCGAGTAAGTCTAATGCTGAAAGTTTTGTAGATTGAACAAGTTGGTAACAACAGAAAAATAGTCGATACCTGTGAGCAGTATCAGGATGGTCCAAACCAAGACATCGCTCATTTATGATTAGTTCCTTGTGTTGCTGCATTATGGCCCCTGCCATATCTCCTGCATGGTACAAAACCATGGCTAGGTACCTGAAGCAAAGGAAGACAAAAAAAAAAAAACTTAGGAAACTAACACGGAAACCCATAGATATTAATAACCTGAATAGATGATTAATGGAACGTCAGGCAGTCGAAAGCTTACCTGCAGCAGTTTGAAACTTCCCTGTGCATTGGACCAGTAACCTGGAAATCAGATGAACATGATCAGCAGGTTTAATGTATAAATATTTGGACAGTATATCAGATGAATAAACACTCCACTTACCTGCTGAAGTATTGAAAACGCCTCTGAAAAGAACGTGTATGATTCACTAAGCATGCCCTACAAGAGAGATTAATCATTTTAGTGAGACAAAGACAACAGTGTAATAGGAGGAAACAAAAACAACTAATTTGAAAGAGCATAGCTACCTCAGCCAGTTGCAGTTTCCCCATCTCGATGAGAGTTTTAGCTTCAGAGCATACAGGGACAGAGTGCTTAACAACAGGCCGAAGATCCAATATATCTGTCGCATCAAAAGGCGAGGTGGCATCAAAGTCGTATTTGCGAGCAGCAACACTGATGCCAACCTGATAACACAAAAACAATTGGTAACAATAACTAACTGGCATCGGTAACTAAAGTCTGAAGGATGAAGATATGTGTCTTCTCTACTTTTACCTTTTGGCAAAGGTTGCGGAGAACATGTACTCTTTTAGCTGTAGTTCTTGACAGCTCGGGTAACTCGAACTGAAAATAAAATCACGATAGTTTCAGGTGCTTCTAGTAGGTGAAACAAAATGTAACTGACTCTTGATCATTTATACCTCATACTTGGCTTTGGCAAATTCCTGAATCTCAGACCATAGCATGTCGGAATCGACCATCATATACGATGAAAGAGTCTTCTTTGCAGAAGCTTTGCCTTTCCCTCTTCCTTGACTCTTCTTGGTGATCGATTGGTCCTGTCCAATTCAACGCGGTCAATATATAGCACCATATGTTAATCAGAAACAATTAGTATGGTTTGTTTCTGATTAATTTTTCGACTGCTTCAAAGAAGTGAAATAGCATAATTCAAGAGAAAAAAAGGAGCTATAGAAACACAGACTCTGATGGTGCAAACAAACCTTCTTTTGATTTTTAGCATGCAAGTTGTTGGTGCTAGCTTTTCCAGCAGCAACATTTCCGAAGAAACAATTGAGGAAATGTGAGACTGCAGCGCCAATATCATGATCCTCTATATCTCTTAGAATGTTCTGAATAACCATGTAAAAACTTTTTTGGTAAGGAGCTTGTCCACTGAAACCATTAACTCTTGTTCAACCATGTATATTATGGTACGAACTCAACAGTCTTTATAACTACCTTGAGAATGTGTTTGGCGGATCTGACGGTAATTTCATTCAGGCAAAGATCCCACAAATGAGGCAAATGCTTCACTCCATTAGCAATCTGGTGGTCACGTACGTCCATTGTTAATAAAGTCAACCATGGCGATACGTCTTATAAAATAACAATGCATATGACAAACTTACTCTTCCGATGTAACGAACGTTAGCACCATGAGAATGGAGCGCTTCAGTCAAAGTCTGACCATCCATTGGGGAAACTTCAAGAGTGCAAAGATCTTCTATGAATTTTGGAAGTACCACATCCACAAGGTATGAGCTAACTTTCTTCACATTTTCTTCATCAGAAGAAATCTCCTGGTTGACCCCAAAAAGTTAAAATTTAATCAGTTAAACAAACATTAAGACATAGTTTTAAGAGAAAACACCATTAAGCAATATAGCATACCTCTTGTGTGCCACCTAATTTGAAGTCAGTGAAAACATTAGGGTTAAATGTTATTTCATCACACAGTTTGGAAATCTCAGATGATCCGGCTGCAGAATCGGCGGTGGTATTTTGCTTTTCTGTAACAGTTTTCTGCAGATAAAACATAGATATCAGCAATTACAGTTTCCTCCAACTGAAATACAGCTTTTCTCAAACATTTCTATGGGGGGAAATCTCAATGCAAAAGAATAGAGGAATGAACCACCGAGTTCAATTGTGTCAGCTAAGCATTCAGTATTGTCTACTACTATAAATGTAGTTATTTTGATCATTGTTACAGAGGCCAATCCGACATAGTATTTTGGCAGTCGGCTTTTTCACTTGACAAACATTCAAGGAGGGAAGCACATACCTCCTCGGAAGCTCCGTTTTCCTCTCCATGGATCGATTCATCACCAGTTTTAGAAGTATCAGCACTAACATCAGATGGATCAGAAACAATATCCGTCCCTTCATTAGTCTTGGTGTTAGATTTTGATTTCTCCAGAGCTTCGGCCTTCATAGTGAACATATATTAATCAGTATCTGTCATAGCAATACTCAAGGGAATATGTATCTAAGGAATAATGAATATGTACCTGGCAAAATGATGTGATCAGTTCTGGTCTTAGGACACAAAAACGTGACTCTGGACCCGTGTAATTGGCATCACGAGGCGTCACTCTCATCAAGTCCAAGAGATAGTGCCTGTTATCACTCCCAACAATTCCCTTGCACTCGACTGGTGCAGCTAACTTGAAGACATTCTCGGAAGCATCAACAACCGCATGTTCCTTTATGTGAAGAAGTTTTGCAGCCTCTAGCACCTGAGAATATAATGTACATGTGGATCATCAGTACTAGAGCTATCACAATTAATGTCTACAAAATCCATCAGCAATGCATAATATATCAATCTACCTTGGCATGAAAATCTTCATTCCAACAGATTTTCTTGCCATTATCGACTGAACCATACAAAAGCGCATCTGATTTATCCCCTTGAAGGATGCCTGGTAGAACACTCTAGAATAGACATGAAACACATTGCAAGCTATTAAAACATACATAAACAGCATTAATAAAATCTAAATATAATGGATCTGACAAATCTAGTATAACTACAAACCTGAGCAACAACCCTATGACCTCTGTAATCAATAATGGCCATTGCCAGATTATACAACCCAGGGACATCGGCTTCTTGATATAACTTTGTGCCTTTTAGGTCGTTGTTTGCAGAGGCATACGTTGCCTGCTCACTTTCAATAAGAGGCGCCTCGTTACAGCTGTTAAGCTCTGAGTTGAGTTCTCCATGGCATGTTTTGTCTTTGCATGGAAGCTTTTCAGATGAGGACTCTTTCTCAATCACTGAAAGATCATTTGATGGACGTTTCTTGGATAGCTGTTCAATGTCGGCATCAACAGCAAAACTGAAAAAGATATTGTTGTGCACATACCTACAATATATAAACAATAAAAAGTATTCAAAACTGAGACGCTGATGCCAAACTACAACAATCTACAATTTAAACGCAAAAGTCATTTCTCCATGGTTAGGCAAAAGACAATCATTCAACTAAGAATAGAGAATTAAAGATATAGGAGATAGGATTAACACTGACATGTGCAAACACTCTGGATCAGTTGGATTTATGGGTGGTATACATCGGCTGATTACACCAATTGCTCCGTTAAGCGCCGCATCGACGAAGTCAGAAGACACTTTGTAAAGAGCCCTGTCACGTAAGATCCTGCAAAGAAAGAAATTTCCAAAATGAAGCAAAGAAAGAAATTTCATGTTACCAAAAATATCACTGTAGTAAAATGTCACATGTACCTCTCCTGGGGAGTACTGTGAGGGAACTCCCTGCAAGATTGCAACTCTTCGTTCCAATCTCTTTGCATACCGATCAGCTCACTACCATAGGAAATGGTCAGTGCTTCTTCTGCTCTCGCTGCATCGCGCTTGTGATCTGAGCAAGATACAAGAGCCTATGGTCAGATATAATAGCAATGAATCTTAATTTAACTGATTGCTTGTGGAAATGGGGAGCAAAGTCCGATTTGTTTTGAACTCCCAAATACAACACGAACTTATCTTCTCATATATCAATAGTTGGGAGAAGAGGGGCATGTTCTATATATAAAATAGAAAATGAGTGCCGTCCATAAACAAGTACCAATTTAGACAACAAACTACCATTATATTAGTTCAAATACATTAGTCAGACAAAAAATATCAAAAAGAATAATCCCAAACCCATATATGACTTGGACCTCAAGATGCAGTCACAAAGAGACACAGACAAGAAAGAGTTCAAGGATTTATTACATATGAGGAAACTAAGATCAAGGCAAAGCTTTCTTTTAAATCATAATCAATGCTGAGTGCCATGTCAATATCTTAAAACTATAATTAGTGCTTGCAACAAGAAATGTGAAGAAACGTCCTCTAAAAGAACCAGTTGAGCTGGCCTCAAAAGGATAGAGTCAAGCTACTAAAACCCAATTACTGTGCAACATACAAAAGCATACTGTAATAAACAAGTTCCGCATATGCAAAGTTGCTACGGACTCAAATGCTATTAAAGTCAAACTCACCGGGAACAGGAAATGGTCTTAGCCATGAGTGTGGTGGCAAAAGCGATTGAACATTTTCAAAGGGATGTGCAGATGCTTTCTTTTCCATGACCTCGCGGAAAGCTTTGTAGTCAACGGGAAAAAAATAGAAGGTGAGTAACTAATTTAATGATAACTATCAAGTCAGTAATCAATGAACTAAAAAAAATCTGCATAAACACTAGTTCCTATCAAGTCATAAAGAGTAATAAATAAACCAAGAAAAACTACATATACACTGGTTCTCACCTTTTTTGAACTTAGAGCTAAGTTTTTGCAATAATCCGATGAGAGTGGCTGTTTCGAACCCAGATTTACTCGGTTTTGGATCGAGAATATTCCCTGAGCTAGAATTAACGTAAAACGCCTTTGTGGTACCGGTGATGCAGTACTTGTTACCTTCCAGCGTCACAACATCCAAATAGAACAAATCTCCTACAAGCCTGTAACAAACAAACTCATTAGATACAGATGGTATAATGTTAATAGCAGCTGATTTATAACAATATGTTAAAAGCAGCTGATATATATACCTTCTGTGGCTTGGAGGAGGATTGAACGATGAGAAGACGATGCTCTCCACGCACTTGATCTCTTCTGATGGAGAATTTATCAACTTATCGAGAGAGGCGGGTACATCTTGCATGAAACCAAGACAATCAAGCTCCGGGACGTTTGGTTTGTCTGTTTCAGACATGGGGAACATAAATAAATACTTCAAAAGTTCATGGAAAGCGCTATAATAGAGAATAAAGATTCAAATCTGAAACCTCCAGGATTCTGAGCTTTGCTGGCTGCTGCAGCATCATACTTCAAGGCAAGGGTTGTTGACAAGGAAGAGTGGAGGGTGGAAAGAGAGAGGAGATCTCTAGCTCGGTGAACGTGAGCCCTGATAGACCTATCATCGTACAACGCTGTGGAAAGAAAGAAAGAAATAAAAATAAAATACGGTCAATTGCCAACAACTAACTAGTTTCAACCTATAATACAATCTTTTATTATCATACCGGGAATCATTTCTAAGGAGCAACCACCAATGGTGATGTCAGCTACTTCAGAGATCTCATTGTAGTCCTCAAGATGGTGAGTCTCCCCATCCTTACCGCGCAGCAACAACTCGTAGCAGGTGTAGTAACATGTCTCTGGGGCGTCAAGAAGGAACTGCCTTATATCCATCACTGAGTCTCCAGGGTTCAACTGTAGGAAGAAAAAAAACAGATTTAGACATATTCAGTAACTCACACCAGATTAAAGTACTATAGAAGAAACCCATAGAAAAGGAACAAGAAAATGGAAAAATAAATTGATTTTCTAAGAAAGAAGAGAGCATAGTATATACTTGAATTGTAGTTCGAGACTTATGCACATATATTAATAAAACATGTGATTTTATATATTTCCAAGATAAAAAACACAATTAAGTATACACCTAAACATATTTTAACCCATAGAAAAATAGAATGGAGAATCTTATTAATAAATTTTGTATTTAAATTCGAAAACAAAATTTATTTTGAAACGAAAATTTTTTCTAGAACCACAATTAATCCGAAACCGAGGGAGTAATAGATAAGGTAAAAAGGAAAGAAACTTTGAACTCACTTGTAGCTCCATTTTACCGCCACTCAGTGTCTTGACAGGAACAGAATACAGACGAAGTTCACCTGTTAAAAAAAAAAAAAAAACTCTCTCACACAGCAAAATTAAGATACCAATATTAAATCAAATGCTGCATATAAAGAGCAAACCTTGCTTGGGTTGAGCATCGTTACTTGCTTCTTGCGACTCGCTTTCGTCAACCGGAGGAGGAACTTCATTGGTTTCAGGCACGGCAGCTTCAACAGCATCATTATCAGGTGCAGGTGTAGGAGGAGCAGGAGGAGCATCGGATTGAAGAGAAGTGACAGTGGAGTTGGGAGCAGAGCTCTGAGCCGCTCTCTTGGCCTTCGATTTGTTCGACTTCCCAGCCATTTCACCTAAACAAATAGATAGTGAATTAGCACAACGGATTTAAGCTTAGTGAACAATTGAATTCATTTGATGGAAACACGAATCAGAAAGGGAGAAAAAAAGTTTACTTAGAGAGGGATCTGAAAAGTGAGAGAATTACCTTGACGGAGAGAGAGCGGCGGAGTGAGGAAAGAGATGAGGTTTAAGGAGGGTTGAACTGAAACAAAAGAAAAGAAGTGGCGGCTGATGATTTTCTCTGACTCCTAGTACTAGTAGTAGTAGGGGGGACACACACAAACCAATCACTCTTTTTGGGCTTTATTTGTTGGGCCTTTACGGGGTTCTTTTACTTGGGGAAGTTGTACGTTATTAATTAGCAAATCATCTGTAATTATAGAAAGTTAAGATTCATTCCCACATTATTAATCACTAACCTAAACATATTTTACGGCTATAAAAAACCGATGTGGATGGATAGTAAACACTAAACAGGCCAGAAGCTCATTTTAAGTGTATGTGGCCTTAGATAATGATTAGTCTTAATCCATTCTGTTGTACAACTAAGGGTTTTGTCGTGCGGCTGTTACTGACAGTCTGTAAAGCTTTTTGACATAAAAGTTTCTTTTCCAAGTATTTTCTGCCTTTTATGTATATACTAGTGATATTCCGGCGCTACGCGCCGGATTCGTATGTTGTATTCTTACTTAAATTTATAATTTATTATATGGTCTTAGTAAAGAAAATATGTTAAAAATATGTAAAATGAAAATATGTAAAAAAATATATTTTCTGATCTTTTTGATAGTGGTTTGCGACCGTAGTATAAGTAGTTGTTACTAATCGATTAATAAATTTATAATAAAAATCGATAGTCGTAAAAAAGTTGATTTAGTTGGAATCTTAGATACTCATGTCATAGACTGAGCTTTCTTTCAAGAAATGTTTGAAGGTGTTAAACCTGAAAAAGTTGATTAACACATGTAAAAGCACCACCTGAGAAAGGAAATGATACATAAGAAAACTATTACTTTAAAAGTAAGCAATCATTAACTGGCAAATTGAAATAAGAAACCGGTGTACCTTCTCATTAATCAACAACATATCAACCTCAATATATCACCCATTTCTTAACATTTCAGGCTTGCCAAAATTGTTGTAGCCTAGTCTGAATATCTCTACACCGATTTGTCTTCAACTCCGAGCAATGAAATTGGGAATTCAACAATGATTGAATTGGGAAAAGTAAATGGATCATCGTCCAAACTCTCACACCGTCTATTCATATACAATGAAACTGAGAAAGCAGAAACTAAAGAAGCATTCAATAGGAGATAGTGGGATGAGTGGGATTTCTGGATTGATTATATGAACGATTACGTCGATTGCGTTAAAGAAGGAGAATTGTAGAGGTTATATTCTCCATCGTCAACATCAAATACAAAGAAATCCTATAAACCAGTGTTTTGAAACCCGACCCGATCCGGTGAATCAGATGATTTACCGGATCACTGGATCATTGGATCAACCGCGGATGAATCGCAGATTAATAAATGAATTAGTTTTATTATATAATAATATATTAGCTATGAAAACAAATATATATAAAAACTAAAGTTAAGTATTTTAAGTGTACATACAAAATATTAAGAAATAGTTTAGACTATTTAAAAAAATTTGTAACATAAGAATTATGACATCTAAAAAAATCAAGACATAAAATTAAACTTCCAATCCAAAATAAACAAAAATTAAAACATCAATATGATAAATTGTCAATAACAAAAATAAACTAAAACCAGATCACATCAACTAATTTTGGTTTTCTCTAAATTTTATACCAACAAAATTTTATAAATTTGTCACTTCATCATCTTTGGGATATTCTTCAGCAAGAGCATTCTCTAATTTATTATAATCAAGCTCGCGAGGTTTTTCTTCTTCAACAATCTAAAACTCTGTTTTGTAATGCACATGATCATATGATTTTATTCTTTTTGATCTGTAAATTAAAAATGTAATGATTTGTTATAAACTAAGTTAAATAAAAAATAATTTACTCACCTTTCTTGCAAACGTAAATTGTAGTGTAGAGGAATAATAAGCCTCATCGTGATTTAGTCTGTTTTACGGACGTGCGGCTCAAGCACAATCATGACTCACCTTTCTTGAAAACGTAAATTATAGTGTAGAAGAAGAGGAAGATGTTAATAAAACTGATAATTTTCAATTTTTAATTAGAAAATTAAAATATAAAAAATAATTTTAAAACATAACTTGAACTAAAAATAGTAAAAAATAAAATTATCTATTGGTTCAACCAGTGGTGCAACATGTATCGGGTTTTAGAGAGTTTTTGTGTGTTTTATTGGTTTTTCACAAAACCCAAATCCGATTTATATTGGATCACCGAATTTATCGTTTCAACTACGGGTCCGGATCAGATTCAAAACACTCTTATAAACGTTTGGACATATATGAAGGAGAGTTTAAAACCCCCAATTTATTTCACAATTAATACCAAAATTCATTAAATTTAAATTTAGAAAATATTTTAATTATTAAAAAGAATGCCACATGGCATTTTTTCCCCCAAGGAAATAAAACTGATAATAAAACTGATAATTTTCAATTTTTAATTAGAAATTTAAAATATAAAAAATAATTTTAAAACATAACTTGAACTAAAAATAGTAAAAAATAAAAATTATCTATTGGTTCAACCAGTGGTGCAACATGTATCGGGTTTTAGAGAGTTTTTGTGTGTTTCATGGGTTTTTCACAAAATCTAAATCCGATTTATATTGGATCACCGAATTTATCGGTTCAACTACGTGTCCGGATCAGATTCAAAACACTCTTATAAACGTTTGGACATGTATGAAGGAGAGTTTAAAACCCCCAATTTATTTCACAATTAATACCAAAATTCATTAAATTTAAATTTAGAAAATATTTTAATTATTAAAAAGAAAATGCCACATGGCATTTTTCCCCCCAAGGAGATAAAAAAGCCTACTTTATTAGTATAGATATCTGTACTAATACTTGCGAAGTAATTTTTCATAATCAAACTTTCACGTTAAAAGTTAAAGTAATTAATATCGTTTATATTCTTGATGAATAAATTATATAAATAAACTAAAATAAAAACGAATTTTTAATCTACATGATTAAATAAGTGATTAAAACTAATAAACAAGAAAAATTATCCAAAATCTAAAATATATATTTTAAAATAAAAAAGAATTCTTATATATGTTTTGTTATTATATATGTTGTGTTGTTTTCCGAAAAATATATTTTAATAAGAAAGTTAAAATTTCAAAAACTAACTAAATATTCATCAAATAAACTTTTTAATTTTATATAACTAAAGAATACTGAGTGATTTTTTTATTGGCACAAATTCTGAGGGTTTAAATGCTATTTTCTCGATATAGATATATATATATGACTTTATTAGATAGATAGGTCCAAGGCCCATCTAAACAATGGGCTTAAATCTTGTTTGACTACACGAGACCAAAGAACCAAACATAGTCATCACATTTCGGATTCAAATCCGATGTTCCAAAACCCTTCAGGAGTCATTGGAGGAGCGTATTTGTAACGATGCCTCGACACACCTTCATGATGCTCACATCTCAAGCTTTTACCATTCCCTTCATTCTCAGGATGAACAGCGTCATAGAACTTCTTGCACTGCTTACACTCAATCCCTTTCAGATTCTCTCTCTCAGCTTTCTTCCTCACAGATTCCACATGCTTGAAACTTTTTTTACTCGTTCCCGCCACTTGAATTCTCTGCCTTGAGGGACTCGGTTTGGGGTTCATGTCCTGTGTCTCATCGTCTGAATCAGCATCTCTTCCAGCAGCAGCAACGGGGACATGTTTTTCTTCCGCAGCGACCCTTTTGATGTTCTCGATGGGAGTGTCTAGAAAATCATCGTGAGGATCATTGCCTCCAGGGGATTGGCGAGACCTTGTGTCTCTCCAAATGGAAGCTGGACGCTTTGATCCGCTTAGCTGTATAGATTTTGCACCAGAAGGGTCACTTCTAATCCCAGGTGACCGCGTAATGGGTGAAATGGAAATAGTAGGTGTCCGCAACGTATTGGTTATACTTTCTTTCTCATTGTTGATCCTCGAGCCAGTACCAATCATCACTTTGTCTGCTTCTGGCTGT
Organism: Brassica juncea; assembly: GCA_018703725.1. Taxonomy (NCBI): domain Eukaryota; kingdom Viridiplantae; phylum Streptophyta; class Magnoliopsida; order Brassicales; family Brassicaceae; genus Brassica; species Brassica juncea. The sequence goes on along the minus strand of CM031940.1, from coordinate 1,639,421 downwards.
TTCCTTTCAGGAGCTGCAAAACAAGAAAAAAAAAACAGTTTGAATGAGTTTACCAATGGCAACAAGAAACCAGCAGCTGAAGCATTGTGGCCGAGCCATAGACTCCTAATGCTTACACTTAGAGATGTCGGGTCTCTCATGTTGTCCCATTTGGTTACTCTCATCCCTAACTTGGCTTTGTTGAAGATCACTGTCAGTAGTAAGCCCAAACCTTTTCCGGAGATAATTATATTGGGACTTCAGCTTTTTGAAAGCACTGATCGCTTCGTTTTTTTTCTTTATCTCCGTAGCTAACTCTACTGATCTCTCCTTACTCTGGCAGCGTAAAGCCTCTAACTCTCCCAAGTAGCTTCTTCTATTCATACCACCAAGTTCACCCCCTAAGGCCTTTGCTATCTTCTCTTTCTCATGATCTCCAATCTTTTGTTTACACTCCAACATTTCTCTCTCTGTCAAGCTGAGTTTCCCCTGCAAAACCTCGAGCTCGTCGGTCTTCTGCCTTAACATCTCTTCTAGTCTACCAACATTCTCCTCGAAAACCTGCAACCTATTCATCAATCTTTGTTTCTGCTCTTCACAATCGCTTATCATCCTCTCGCTCTCTGCACCTTCCGTAGACAGACGCTCCACCTTCTTCAACAGATTCTCCGTCACCAAAGTTTTCTTACAAAGTTCCTCCTTAAGGCTCTTCACTTCCGAAAGCACCATCTTCACCTCATCTTGGCCTAACACATCCGAACCCTTTACCTCTAACACCTTCACCAACCCAGTATACAGCTCTATACTGTTCCTTTTCAAATGAGCAATGCAGTCCTCTAAACTCTTCACCCTCAAAGGCATAGAAACAAGCTTATCATTCTCTTCAGATAACTTCTCCTTGTCCTTGACCAAACCAAGATTCTCCACCTTGAGCTCCTCGATCCGGGACAACAGATCCTTCTCCTTCTCACTCCACGCGTCGCAAGCAGCGAGACGAGCGTCTGAGTAAACCTTCTCGAAGGCTTTGGATTTGGATTGGAAATTAGGGAACAGCTGGCTACAGAAGATGTACTCGATCTGGGAGATTCTGTCCTTGGCTTCTTGGATGGTTGCGACCATCACGGTGCTGAGGCCGGAGATGTACTTGGCTTCGATTACATCGACCGTTTCCTCTCCCATCTTCAACGGTTCTATAGATCTCAAGTAGATTTTCAATTCCGATCCAGGTTTTGAGATCTGGATGTAAATGGATCAACTCCGATCTAATTTTGAGATTTACGATAACTATGGTGAAGATGAATGAATGTAAACTTACCGATTGGAGATGGAAGCTGAGGAGGATATGATCGAGGATATGAGATCTAGCTTTTTCGATTTTCGCAGTCTTCTTCTTCTTCTTCCCTCCTTTTCCCTCTATAATTTCGGAATTTTCGCGCGCCGGGATTAAATAAAATTCAATTTTTCAGTGGAGGCTTCTTCGAGAAGCTTGCTGGAAGACCCGACCCGGTCAATATATGGGCCATTATTTTTGCTTAAGCGAACCGATCCATGTATTTTTTTTTTCATATGTTTCATTAACAAATTTTGTTGGAGTATATACCATTAACAGTTGATTTTTATTATTCCAAACAGTAAATAAAATATTTTGGTAATTGAATATTGAAATAACTTAACTGGAAGTTTTAATTATTTACCTAGTTATATGAATTCAGATTTTTTTTTTGGCGATCTATTTTATCAATTAAAACAATTTAATTCTGCTTATACTAGTTATATGTCTGTCTTTGCAACCAAAACACTTGTAGTGTCTTTATTTTGTAGGTTATTCTAGCATGAATATTTACTATTTTGATTGTATTCATTTGATTGTTCAAAAATATGGTGATAAATCAATTGCGTGGACACTTATTTGAAGAAATAAATAAAACACAAATTGATGAAGTTAACAACAGTTGTTGAGTAATCATCCTTCAAAGTTCGAAGAAGTTAATTCTAGTAAAATACATAAAAGACTTGAATGATTCGCTTTTTGCTCAAGTTTTAGTCAAATAAACACAATTTTCGTTATTTGGGAAAAGAGATCTACTTATTAATTTCTGTTTTTTTTTTAATATTTTTGTATTTGTTTCACAGATTTAGAAAATAGTAAATAAATTTAATATTTATACCAAATTTTTTTAATCAAGTTAAATATAAATGTATTTTCAAAAAATAATAGAGTATTGAACTTCAAATCTCATATAAAAGTGTATTTTTCTTTAAAAAAATTCATGTTTCATTTTCTTTTAGAAAAATAAAAAAAACGAGGAGAGTTTAGAGAGAGATGTAAAATAAATAAATCTGCAACGGTAACAAGAGAAAGCCACGTGCACAGGAGCCGCTTATCTGGCCGATGTAACGTTCAATCCAACGGTTACATTCTTCCCTTTTTCTCTCCAACAAACAACATACTCATTCCTCTGTGTGTATTCTCGCTCTCTCTCTCTAATGGAGCCTGCTCAGATCGACTGGAAGCGAATCGATTCTCGTTTTGTGGAAGACGTCTTCTACGAAAACCTCCGAGCTCCCAAATGGTTCGACTTCTTGTCCCCTAACCATTTACAAGACTCCTCCACTGACGACGACGACGCTTGGTTCTGCAAACCTGGTAACAATTCTTCTTTCTTCTCTTCTCTCCTCTCTGCATCTCTTTGATGTTCTTTACTGATCTTGGCTTTGGCTTTCAATTCAAGACTGCAACCATCCCAAGAGACCTGAGGACTTCCTCCTAACGCCTAACTCCTCCAAGGTTTGCTTCTCTTCCTTCTCTTTTACTTCCTTGTTCCCTTACAAAAAAGATTCGAACCAGAACTGAAACTACAGTTTCTTGGCTTTCCTGTCTTGACGCAGACTCCAGGCGTTACAGAGCAGAATCAGAGGTATGTATCTTGAAGTGCTTCTTGCCATGTCCTTTGAATGCTTCTTCTTCTCACATTATTATTATTTATCTTGTAGGAGAAGAAGAGGACATTCTTTATCAGAAGACAGTGAAAATCAGAATCCAAACTTAGCCGCCACGCCTCCTCCAAGCCAACAAGCAAGTAAATCATGGAGAGCAGCACTTAAATCAACTTCCGTCAAGAAGATGAATAAAGAGGCACCGAAACTAAAGAGCACACAGTCAGCTAGGAATCTGTTTTCAGGGAGAGACATACTAGGACATATCTCAGAGTTTTGTTATGAGTTGAAGAGACTGGCCACAAGGGGGGTAACTGAGAGAGAAGATACTACTACTACTGTGAAGAAGGAGACTCATCATCAAGTTCATGACTTGGAGTTGAAAAAGGAAAGAAAGCCATTGCTTGAAGTAAGCAGAGAGAAAGAAACGGTCCATGAATCAACTGATGCTAAAGGAAGCACCTTTAAAGAGAGCCGTAGAAGAAAGAAGTAAGTTTTTTTTTTTTGCTTCTTTGTGAGTTTTGTTTGTTGTGTAAAGTTTACTAATGAGGATTTTGCAGGAGAGTGGATGATGCGGAGAACATACCTGTCTCTCTGAATGTGGAGACTCCAAAGATGAAAGGAGAGGAGTGTAGAAGAAAGAAGTAAGTTTATCTTTATTAAAGCTTTATGCTTTGATGAGTTTTTGTACTAAACTTTGGGATGGTTCTGTTTCAGGCCAGTGGTTGATGCAGAGAACATCCCTCCTCCTACACCTCTAAAGCTGGGGAATGTTAAGAACAAAGGACATGAGCGGTTACTGCAGCAGATCAGAACAAACCCACCATCCCCTCAGTGCTTCTCAGAGAACAGAACAGCTTCTTTGAAGGCCTTGATGACCAGATCTACAGTATGTAATCATAATATTCTTCTTCTACCTTTTTCCTACTAGAAAACTAGAGAAATGCTTCTTCTTTTTTCTTATTCCAAAACCTGCAACATTTATAGAGAAAGAAGTGAACATAACTGAGTAAAGGATGGCCCTCTTTTGTTTGTTGGGTTACACAGGAAAAGGAGAAAGAAACAGCAGAAGAAGAAGAGAAGAGCAGAGACATCATCAACAAGGAAGGAGGCGTAAGGGGCTTGGACGTTCTCTGGTTCTTAAAGCCTTGCTCAATGGCCAACTAATTTCTACAATGATTTGATTCATTCTTTTGTTTAATTTTTCATTATATTCAACTGTAACTAACAAGAGAAGATGATAATCTTGCTCATATTCAACATGTAATAGCAAATCTCACTTTACAGACAATAAATCAAAAACTTGTTTAAACAAAGAGATGAATTGATAGAGAAAAAAAAAGAGGATTCAGAACCATCTCTAATTTATTAAGGTATATCAAGAACAAGAAACCTAAACCTCATCTTGAATTATCTCAAATCGAAAACATCAGGAAACATTGACATATATATATGTACATAGAAAGAGACGAGAGAAGGAACAATTAAAATCAAGGACGGCTAGGAGAAGGGGAGAAGAAGCAATCAAGAAGCCTAGACCAAGCAATTCTTGCACGAGGGAAGACTCTCCGGCTATAATCCCTACCTTCCATTCCCATCTCCTCCATCGTCTCAACGAACACCGTCAAACATCTTACGGGTGGTATGTACAGCGTTAACGGCGCCGCAGAAAAGGCTATCGTGAAAAACAGCTGTAACATTTTGTCGTTTGTTTGTTCTGAATCAAGAAAACGCAGATCGCTGTTTTTATTTTCTTTTCTGGGTAACGACGACTAGTAGTTGTAGTACCTAAACAAATAACGTAAGATGATAAGAAGGTTGCTTTCGTCATCACGTGTTACCCACTTTTTACAACTCTCTCTTTAGTTTTAACTTTTTTATGTTCATCCATCATATGCTTCCTGCCACTTCTAGCAGCTACCCCCCTTATACTGTAGTCATGTTGGACCGACAAATTAAAAATTGAGTTTATTACTATTGTAAAGTTGTGTCTCTTCTTATCCACAGGGGTCCTAGTACTCGGACATCATGTCTGTATGATACTCGTGTCAAACCCAAACACACACATCTTTGTCTTTGGTCTGAAACTGAAAGAATATACCTTTTATTTGGTGTTCCACTACTAGCAAATAAGAAGTTAAGAGCATCATTAACTGTCAAATTCTTAGAAAGGTAAAATAATATTTCTTACATTTTTTAATATAAATTGTTTTAGAAAAAAAAATTTGTTCCAAATTATGTGACGTTTTCGATTTTCTATGTAAAATTTATTAACAGTTAATCTTATATAACCAATGATAATATATCTTTTATTTTTTGTTGGTTGATTTATGGTTAGATAAATAATTAATAATATTTTTGTTTTAAAAAAATAAGAAATTAATGATTTTCTTTCATTTATGTGCATAATTCTAAAACGACTTATATTAAAAACAGAGGAAATACTATTTTAATTTGTTTTGTTTAAATCATAAAAATCAAATGCCTAAAACTATTACTCCCTCTGTCCCACTTTAAGTGGTGTTTTAGGTTTTTGCACAAATATTAAGAAAATACAAATTTTTATGTATTAGTATTAAATTAAACTAATTCAACCAATAAAAAAAAATGTAGTATTTTGTAGTTGGTCAAAATTTTCAAACAACAATAAATTGTATCTAGGATAAAGAGAACATCACTTAAAATGGGACAAAAGAAAAACCCTAAAAACCCACTTAAAGTGGGACAGAGGGAGTAATATATTGACAGGTGCGAAGAGTTTTTGAAAACATGTTATTTTTACGGACACTAATTAAGAACCGAATATTATGTCTCTCTCCAACTTTTTTGTTTTTTTTTTTTTTCTAAAAACCCATGCAAAAAGCTCCTCGATAATCATGGTCTAATCACTTCGCCCCAATAATTAAAAAAAAAAAGAAGCTAATGTAATTTCAAAATAGTTTTTTTTACATACAAATCAATGAAACCATCATAGAAAAAAAAAACCAGGCTGTTCAGCAACTATGCTTTTGACAGAACCAGGCTGATTGAAAAGAGGAGCACCACCAGTTTTCCCAACGACTCGTGCACTAGCTCCCAGGCTAGCAATTAGCTCTTTCTCGTAAATATCTTTTCGCTTTCAAATTCCCTGTACAGCATCCTCTCGATCCTTGGCCTAGCATCATAACAGAGACAAAATGGGATCCACTGAATTGTCATTCACAGCAATCCACAAATATAAAAGAGTTAACGACGCACGAAACACACCTGGTAGCTTTCTCCGCGACAAGTAGAGCATTTGTATCGAAGATTCCCATCCACTCGAAACTGCAAATATTTTTCATTGCTGCTACATTTGTTTACAAAGTTAATGTTAGTTGGATACATACTTGGGAGACATTCTTACAGAATACAGAAGTACAATTGGTTAAATAAAATAGATTTACGATATGGACCTGATTCCATCACACATGCAATGAACCCAGCGCTGGCAAAAGTCACAACACTCCACTGGTGTTGCTTCCGAGTCCCTGTAAACCTGCGTGAAGAAAGCAGAACAAGTCGGTCAATTTGTGTGTTAAATTGCTATTTGAGTTAGTTTCTCCAAGACAACAAACATTCTTATCTTCAAAAATATCATAAGGTTTTCCAAATAAAATCATGGTATATCATGACACTTCCAGAACTTAAAGGCAGGACAATATTGATACACAAGAAACAGAGCATCAACATTACTCAATACACGGTATCTCACAAAGATAGATATACACCATAAAACCAAGGCAACTAGCAAGTTTAGCCTATGAACTAAATCATTTTCTTAAGTTACCAACAAAGTCATGAATCATGATATGGTATATAATGGTTTGTAAAACTACCAACACACACGCACACAAGAAACAGATTATCAACATTACTCAACATACACGGCGTCTTCTAAAAACATAGAATAAACCCTAAGGACCATAGTCAGGTTCAATTTTTAGGGATCTGATCATATGGTTTTTTGTTTCACACAAGTTTTTTTTTTAAGCTGGATAATTGAATAATTATGCAATTACAATTATGAGAAAGATTAGATTCTACGGTTGATAATTTTCTATCTGCCGTATGAGGATTCACACACCTGAGCCGCCGTATGAGATCCACGCTTGACGGTACTTCTTATGCCATGTTGCAGATCTTTTGTAAGTCTTTTTTTCTTTAATTCGCATAATTCCGTCTTCTCCGAGAATTGAAACCCAGATTTCCTGGTGGTCAAACTACTAGATCAATAGAGCTTTCATTTTTTTTTCTAAAAAAAAAGTGTAGCAAAAAAAAAAGATTTTACTTTTTTTGCAAATAGCATGACAAAATTATCAACACGTGGCTATATACTATATTTCTAATTTATTTTTTTCCTTTTACACGCATGACAAAACGACGCCGTAGCCTTATTCTTTGCTTTAATTCGTTGTTCGTCAGAAGCTGAAGAACCTGCGACGGCGAAAGACACCGAAGCTAAAATCTCCGATCAGCCATGAATGCTCCCGACCGATACGAGCGATTCGTCGTCCCTGAAGGCACCAAAAAGTATCTGCACTCGAAATCCTGCTCTTAATCTTCATCCTTCTGTTGTAATTGATGCGCTAAAAACCCCTCTCGATTTTGCTAGGGTTTCTTACGAGAGGGACACGAAGATCATCAATGCTGCTTCCTTCACGATCGAGAGAGAAGACCATACTATTGGCAACATCGTCCGCATGTACGACTCATTTCCACTTCTTTCCTTTTTCAGAAGAAGAACCCTAATTTTTTCTTCCCGAATAGGCAACTTCACCGTGACGAGAATGTATTGTTTGCTGGGTACCAACTTCCTCATCCTCTCAAGTACAAGATCATAGTCAGGGTATGCTCAATTTTCTCAAATCTCTACTACATATTGTCTCTACTGGACTTGCTTTGAATTGGATGCGTGCTCACTTCATTGACTGGCCTTAGGATTCAGAGATTAATGGTTGATTAGTGGTTCATAGGATTCTGTTGTTTGAAAGTGTGGAATTTGGCTTTGTTTGCAGATTCACACCACAAGCCAGTCGTCCCCGATGCAAGCATACAATCAGGCTATCAATGACCTTGACAAGGAGCTTGACTTTCTCAAGAGCCAATTTGAGGTACCAAAGGCTCTCTCTTTCTCTCCAACTCTCTCCAGAGTCATGGTTGGATTTTATTGTGTGAAACCAATTTGGTTGGAAAGTATGATTATATGTTTCTTTAACACCCTGGAGTCTCTTTCTTTAGGATGATCTGTATTTTATTGAGGTTTTAGTTTGCTAGTGGAATATCAAATGCTCTTGAATTCCAGTTTACACACTTGGCCTTACGCCTCTGTGCTTCTGTGTTATATCAGGCAGAGGTGGCCAGGTTCTCGACTCCCTACTAAGGAGCTCGGAGTTCTCCATCGGCACTTTGGAATCACATTTTCCTTACTCCAAGCACCAGCCAGAAGACTTATAATGAGCTTGTTGCTACTTGCTTTTATAATTTAGGAACAAATTTTCATGTTTTTGTTTTTTTAACTCTATGTTTTGGACACCATTCCGGCTGCTAAGAAGTACTATTTTGGATTACCTTGTCTTATTTCCATCTTATCTACTAAAACCTTTTATTGTACAGTCTTTTAAATAGATGTGGCCTACTCTTCCAAGGTACTAAGTTGGTGCATTTGAACAGATATTCACAGGATGGTGAAATCATCATGAAGCCCTTCTAGCTGACCTCTTGTACGCTGCTGCTGGATAATCAACATCGATGTGTTGTGGGAGAAATCTGAGCCTGAAAGAACATCACCTATGGGACCAAGCTCTGGACATTGCTGCCAGTCGTTGAGACCAGTGGTTAATGCGCTACTAGCCCTTCCTCCTCCTCTTCCAACAATCACCAGCCCATACTCTCCATCCAATGATTTAAGTGCCGTGAAAGTCTCTGAAGAGTTTGTTAGATGCTTCTCCATGTAAGACACTCCTCCTCCACCAGCTATATATCTTTCGTAGAACTCGGCAAAACACTCGTCATCTAGCTTCATTTCCTCTTCTTGCTCTACCACACTCGCTCTGTTCAAGATGCTGCTGCGTTTTTGTGCGTTCTGAGTGCTCTTGTCTTCCAAGAAACGTATCACGCTGAGCTTTACAGCAGGGTGTCGAGCCACTTGTGCAGCAAAGGCTAGTGCCTCTCGGTCGTCACCGCCACCTATGAATATAATAGCAACGTCCATGGATGCTCCTGGTCTCCATGCCTCTTCTGTTTGCCCGAACGACCTATCCACGAGAATTCCTATTGAACACGGTGCGTTCTTCAGAATCTGCACACGCAAAATCGAAAATCACGTCTCTCACTCTTTACTCTTCAGTTACTAGAAAGGAAAGCAAGGGAACAGTGCTTGGACGACGAATATGTTTACCTTTCGGTTCACATGACGGAACCCAGCATGGCCAGAGTCAAGAGTGCCATCAGGATTTCTGCTTTTATGGAATGGTAGTATTATAATGGAAACCATAAGTTCATCAGCCAAACCGCAAACATCGTGTGCCATGGTCATAAACGTTGATAATGCTAGCATCCGCCTCACTGTCACACCTTGCCCACTGCGGAGCTCCCCGTACCCATTCACAGCCGCGGTTATACTCTCCCGCATCTCTGTCACCGACCTGTCTGTTATCGTCATTGACTCATTACTCTGACCTCCGCCCTTTTTCAGTGTGGCGGCAATCTCATCAGTCAGCTCCACCATGTCAGTTGCGTAGAATATGGACCCTGGCTCACGTCCTCCATGGCAGATCTCCATAAGGTTGAGAGTGGAACCAATGTTATGGGGACCATGAAGACCGATCAGAACTCGAAGCTCAGTTGTTGGATCGAGCCACTGAAGCGCCATGATGTGCACTGGCACTCGCTTTCTGGCGCGTTTAATAATGTCCATGACCACGAATGGAGAGTAGACCACTGTGAGGACAATGACAAAGATCATCATTGCACCGGTCGTATTTTTCACTCTGTTTGTCTGCATTTTCATCATATCAAAGAAAAGGTAAAAGATCTTGTTTTAAAGAAATTTTTGAAGACAAGAAGGGAGAAGCCTTGGTACCCGAATGGCTAAGGCGGCCAAGTAGACATGAAAATGGCCTTTAGTGGTTAAAAGCAGTCCAAGAGATGCGGTTTCCGGGATATGATATCCGAGTATTACCCCACACAATACTGTTCCAATGACTTTTCCGATAATGACAGTGGCAAGAAGGGCAAAGAATCTTGCATACGCCATTTTATCTCCTATGTCAAAGTTTCTCATGTGGATAATGAATCCGACCCAGAAGAAAAAGATAGGGTAGAAGACCGTGCTGAGCAAGTAGTTGATTTTGTTAATGATCCATTTCGACATTCTTCCTTGGTTTGGAAGGAAGAGACCAGCCGTGAAGGCGCTGAGAATTGGATTATACATTGATTCAGGTGGCCAAGTTGGGAAAGTGCAGATGAAGACTACAAATGCTAAGGACATAACGAGGTGAGAGCCTTTAAGTGGTTTGCCTTCAGGGTTCTCGTTGTTGACCCAGTTAAGAAAGATGGGGGATACAATGGAAGTGAAAGTGACTTGAGCAAGGAAGAGGCAAAACATGAGGAGGGCTCTGAAGAATCTCTGGAGAGGACGAGGAAGAGGTTTCTCTGTAGGGAAAAAAATGAATCCGATGCAGTAAAACAAGGTTGAGATCATATCAGTGTGGACACCTGCGGCTGATGCGAGCTTTCCGAGATCTGATTTTCTGATTTTGAGATTGGAGATAACACGGGTGAGGATAGGTGAGCCGGTGCTTGAGGCCATGAGGGCAAGAGCCAGGGAGAAAATGAAAGGAGCGGTTTTGGTGTAATGGAGGAATGGTGTTGTGAAAAAGGCGAGGACAAAGGTTGTGAGGATGCTTGTGTATGCTATGAATGCGTCTTTTGTTGGTGGTCTGAGAAGGACGCTTGGATTCATCTCTAGACCCATCACGAACATATGGCAGATCATTCCGAACTCGATAATGTTGTTGAGAGTAGTCGAGTAAGGCCCCGCGAATGCCTCTCGAAACTTGGGAAGGTTACCTAGAATCAGTCCTATCTAAAAGCACACAACACGTTTTGGTTAGTTTTGGAAATCATCAGAAGAGGGAAGAAAGAGAAGAAGAGATCGACATACAGCAAAATCGGTGGTGAGGTAAGGTTGGCCCAAAGGCTTCATGGCATGATGAAGGAGAGTCCGGATGACGAAAATAGCTATGAAGCCAAGAACCTTCAAAGCCTCTTCAGGCTTGTCTAGGTTAAGGTACCATTTGTCTCCACATACATTTTTCGTTGTAGTTGTATTCATCTTCTCTCTAAGTTTATCTTAGTTGTTCGTATAGTATTTGTTGGATTAATTGTTTCTTGGGAATGAAGAAAGCTTTTCGATTTGTTGCTTTTTCTTGTCTTATGATTTAGGGCCTTGAAAATGGGAGGAAGTGATTGTTTTTACTCAGAAATTGGCGGAGACAATTGTGGATTCCTTCATTCACGTTCCTTCTCTCCACCACTCATCATTGTCAACATCCTAGTCCATGAAACAAACAAGGGAAGGTCAGGCAAACGTCAATACATATTTAATTATACTTTATATAAAATCAAACGTAAAAATGTATTATTACATAACCATTCAATATTTGATTGTGGAAAACCTATAAATAATATTTAGTTTTTGTTCCAAACCGATCACACCCAATTCAAAATTCCAAATATAGTAAAATTTTGTTATGTGAAAATATTTGTTTAGTTACAAAGAAATTAATTACAAGCAATACAGCTCAAATTCAGAAGTTTCTTTCTAGAATGTTTGTTTTGATGTAACACTTCTCTCTTCTGATTCAGGTACCGTACTACTGGATCGAAACTTGGATTGGAAAACAATGGATGAATCTCTGGAGCATCAAAGTCTTAGCCCTTGGTAAATAACTTTCTCTCCTTTCTTGCTGGTGCCATTTTGTTCATTCATTCATTCTTACTTTGTTTGATTTCAGAAGCTGTTAGCCGAAATATTTGTCCAGTTTCGTCTTTCTGTTTCTTCAAAATCTAGAATTTTGTTCTTTCCTATGCTTTTTGTTATAGTGGTGGATGGATTGTGATCTGCTGGAGAAAACTTCCTTTTAAGGTATTTATAATGACTACTTGTATGTTCCTAGTTCCTACTGCATCATATGGCTTCATGATGAGCCTTCTCAAGACGGTAGTTTTCTCCCTAAAGTTGATAGTGAAGTAGAAATCTTGGATGAGAAAGTCAGTAAGCAGATCTTAAAGGGAAGGTACAGTTCCAAACCATCCAAGTACTCGAAATGCTTCTGAAAGTATCCTTAGCTCTCATACTCTTCTTGGTTTATATTCCCTTTGTGGTGGACTCTACTAACAAGTTTATCCAACATTAACTTGATGATGGCCGGTTTGGCTGCCTCGGTGTTTCTAGCTTTAACAAATTCAACTGTAAGAGACCATATCAAAAGGGCTACTCTCAGTTCTTCAACGTTTGCAATCACTTTGAGAGAGCTTGGTAATCTTATAAATGATGTGCAGAATATATACATAACATAATTGTGACTTGATGGGGCAGAAGAAAGTATCTATCTTCGCTAAACTACCATGAGGGATTGGGGAGGGCGACATGGTTCCAGGAGAAGTAAGCACAGACCATTAGCTGAGAGATATAGACATACACTGCAAAAGAAAGACTCATAAGCATCAGATCCTTCATGTCTCCTTTCTTCTCTGGCTTCAGATTCTTCCCAATCTTCTCAGCCTCTGTAATCATCCTTATCACTGTTCTCTGGATCACTCCTCCACTCTCTTCTGGTAATTTATGCTTCCGACAAGACATTACAGTCAGACATCTGACGCTGCGTCTTGTTGTACGGTGGTTATGGTGTGCATAGAGTGGTTGGTAGAAGGTGGAGAGAGCCGCCATGAGAAGAAGTAATTGAAGAAAGCTTTGTTTTGGGAATCAAAAAAAGTGAGCAAAAGAAAAATATCTGAATCTCTGGTAGGATGAGGACAAAAATGTGTGGATAGACCAAACGTAACACACACAAACACATAGAGAGTCCGTCACACACACACAATCAACAGATCATGGTGACTTGGTGAGATCAATGATGACTCAAGTAGATAAGAAAAAAAAAAAATTAAAAGTCAAAGCTTCTCGTTCTTCTTCATGTCTTTATCCCTATTATTAGAACCCATCGACCCATCGACCCATCGTACCGTGTCACAGGTTCGGTAACAGAATATACTGATGTGTACAGCTTTGGAGTCTTTTTGCTGGTTCTTCTCAGTGGCAGACCGGTGTTCTTCACCGATTCTTCTAATGGCAAGCGAGAAGGAGTTACTGGCTACGTGAAAGACAAGCTTGATGAAGTGATTGATACAAAGATGGCGAAAGACATGACAAGTGGTCAACGGTTTCAAGTGGAAGCATGTGTTGCACTTGCTCTGAAGAAGATAGATGAATACAGGCCAAAGATGATCGAAGTAGCTAAAGAACTCAAGCGGATTCAAACATCATTTTAGAGATCCTCTCTGTTCTTGGACTATGAAGCCAAGTTTTAAAATTTATACATGAATAAAGTAAATTGTCTCAGGGAAACCTGAAATGAACAATGAAATAGTTGACCAAAGTAACATTACACATTGCTAGATAACTAGTTTGGTACCACAAATTTTGAGACGCCTTCGCAGTCAAGGCATGGCTCTCTCAAATAAAACCTCGTTAAGTTACCGTTAGAAAGAGCAGTAACAATCGCAAACTGTCTTGAAAATAACCTATCTGGGTTTGCGACAAATAACAATCAAGCCTCATGCTTCTTTCTAACCATGAGTTTCTGCGACATGTTATAGTGGCTGAATTTACCGAAGAAAGTCGGTCTGTCGCCGAGTTCGATGAATTTACCGGACGAACATGTCCGAAGAATCTATATTCTATCTTCTTCAAATGCATTAAGAATTTTCTTAATCCATTATAATAGTTGTATATGCTTCAGTGTTACCAGCTAAGATGAAATATAGTTCTAAACTATTTAAATTATTTAAAAAAAAAATCTTCAAAATATAATATAACTTCATTATAGAATTGTGTTTAACTGCAACCCTATTCTATTACGAAGCAAAATATAGACTTTAAAAAAAATGTATTATTCTATTTATAATAGATAGCAAACTGAGTGGAATTGCTTTTAGTTGCAAAACGGGAAACACTCAAGCTTCATTTATGATTTTTTTTTGGTTGCTTCTGAAATTAAGTATGGTGAAGGAAGAAGGAGATGATGATCATCGACAAAACTGACACGAAATCTTACAAAACGTGTCAATTTTCATGCCATTCCATCGATGAAAACCAAGAGAAAAGTCTTTGTTATCTTTTCTATACGCTAACAAGTTGACAATTAACATTAAAGAACCAATTCTCTCTTTTTCGTTAGAATATTTTAATTGCGATAAGATATGGTAAATGGTTTATGCCTCTTCCAGTAAGGTTTATTCCATCTTAATTTCAGGTCATCAAGACCATGTCTAGGTAAACCATCATCGGCTTTGTTCTCAAAATCAGAAGTCATATCTATCTTTTTTTGTTGCAACGAACTCAGAAGAGACCAACAAGTTTCTACCTTAGATTCTCTGTAAGCGTTTCTTCCTTGGACCATGTTAAAAAAAAAAATCTTAAAGAGTTGACTACTGTTGTATCCATCCACTATTGTTGATCTAGATCATTTTCTTTCAGCACTATCATCGCTTTAAAAATGAAAACCCTTAATATTCCCATAACTCCAAATCATAATCTTGAAAAGAAGTAGTGTTTTCTTTGAAGATCTGGAGTTTTAGAACCAAAGATAAATATGGATGAGGAAGAAGTAGAGGCTTGGGCACGAGCATCAGGAGGATGTAGTCACACTCATAGTTGCAACCCTCCAGGACCAGAGGATGCTTCTCACTCACACACATGCTTCCACACTCACACTCATCTCATCATCCCTGTATAATATATAACTTACTTTCTAATTTATTTTATTACAAGTATATATGGTCTGATGAAATTTGAAAGGATTGTTTATAAATTATATAAGGACTATTCATTTTGTAACAGGAGAATGATCATTCTGACGGCAGCAACAAGAGGCGGTCATGTGGGAACAGAGAGGCAGTGAGAAAGTACAGGGAGAAGAAGAAGGCTCGCACGGCATACCTTGAAGACGAAGTCAAGAGACTGCAATCTATGAATGAGTTCTTGCTTAGAAAGCTTCAGAGTCAAGCAATTGTGGAAGCTGAAATCATCAGACTCCGGACTCTTCTGGCAGAGATGCGGGGAACAATTGATGATGAACTCGGTGGTTTCTCCTTTCAGAAGCAATGCAACGGTTCTGATTTTGTGTTCAAAGAAGGTGATGTCTCTTTCTGCTTGGCTTACTATATAAGATATGATAATAAGATGAATATATGTGGAAAATGGAAGAAATAGTAAATAGCATACATATATATATATATATGTGTGACATTCGTGATAGCTGCATAATGGAATAGGGGAAAATAAATAAAATATATGTTGAATAATATGGAAATGACGAACTCGTAATTTTTCATTTATATTTTAATATATGCGCATCGTATAAACAATTTATCTTTCAAAAACAAAAAAAATTGTTGAAATTTGATGAATGTTGTGAATTATAAAAGTTACAATATTGAAAAAGGAGACGAGTAGTAAAACCACCAACCATTCATGGCTATTCTTTTTTCTTAAACTGTCTTTTGAGATTGAGTTCTATTTGACCTAGGCCAGATGGATCATAACACAATCTCAATCTTGTTTAATAACACAGATGGATGCAACGTAGCAACAAGGAACATGATGTGTGAAGTGGCAAGAGTAGAGTGCGAGGAGGGTAAAACACTTCAAGAACCTGTTCACTCTTTTGTTCCCCATTCACCACCATTCTCACGTTAAGGCTATCACAGGTTGTGGTGCTGTGTATATATATACATACTGGTTTAATTAGGGGAATAGGTTGGATTCCAATACAGTTTAACATGTACACAGATTGCAGCTTATTCCACATGTCTATTTTGGAGGGTACCAAAACATATTTGATTAGATGTAATTTGATTTGGAATGAGAAGGACGAAGAGGATTGTAGTTCTATTGTATGATGATGATTGTGGGCTTGAAAGATCTTTTGGGGTCCATATTTAGATTCTCTATGTGTGTGCATGGTGAAAACCCAAACACACAAGGATAAGGTATCCATCATAGATGTGAGTCTATGATAATCCATTGGGGTGGACTGCTCCCAATCATTGTATTTTTATTCAATTTGCTTCAAAACATTTTCACATAATAATCATTCTCCCATGTAAAATTTTACATGCGAATCAAATATTTGTGGATGGGACAATGATAAGTGCCGCAATCTTAGATTTTTGAAGGTAATTATTTAGCATAGTTATAATTATAAATAATATTGAAGGACATAACATAATCATAGAATGAGGTGTTAGGTGTCTCGGCTCTTGTGACTAACCACACTGCTTTTTACACCCAAGAATAACTATTATAATTATTGATTTCCCTTGTGGGTCATTCTCGTTTTACAAAAAGGTCCTTTCGAATTTTAAAACTTTGAAAAATACTAATTCTTTTGACCCTACATTTGTTTAGAACAATGATGTCTTTTCATCTTTAATCCTACATTCCTACCCTCTCATGTATACACCAATATAATAGTTTGAATAACTTCTCTAATTGTTATATGGAATATTGCAAATATTTTTTTGGAGAGATCTCGACTTATATTCCAAAATTATGGTTTGTTCAAATATAATAATTTGTATTTATATAAGGTGACGAATGTGGTTATTTAGACAAACTATACTAATTTGTTAGATGCTATCTTGGGTTTTTTTCTCTTGTTAGATTTATAAGAAAATATCATATATAAATGATCTAATTAAAAAATCACTTATCTACCTTATTAATCAATCAAACAATAATATAATACAAACAAAGTCATACATATATGAACGTATACTTACCGAAAACAATTATAAATATTTCTAGTAAATAAAATAATTATAAATATTATAGATTAGAAACTAAAATAACATTCGCAAGGATCATAACCTAGTTTAACTATCAAATTTTCAAAAAAAACCTAGTTTAATTTTAAAAAGGTTAAGTATGTGAAAGTACATGGTAGGATGTTAATATCATTTAACAAAATCAAATATGTTAGGATCCATTGCTTCAAATGAAAACTTTGGAATTGGTCAAAACATCTTACGATGTATATAACTATATATGTCAGATTGATCGTGATAATCTTTTTTACTCCTTCCGTTTTAAAATATAAGATATTTTAGAGAAAATTTAATGTTCCAAAATATCTTATATTTTAATATTTGTAAGGTATTTTGATTTTATTAAAAACTGATTAACCAATAATATTCTACTGCATTATTTATGATTGGTTATCCTATTTTAAATTTATATTATTAATAATATTATATTTTTAAAAGTTATATTTTTTTAATTCTTGTGCTTTATGCCAAATATTTTATATTAAAAGGAATTTTTTTTTATTCAATCTTATATCTGATATGATGAAACATGCAATGATGATTGAATCAAATATTAAGCAATATTGCAACAATACTAACTAAAAATTAAAGTGTCACAAATTCAAATAAAAATTCTAATTTATTTTATTAATTTATTAATTTACAGAATTTTTTAGATTTATATATTTTGAAGTATTTTTGTATGTAAAATTAAAAAACACTTAATTTATGATATATACTAATTAAGTTTTACTTATAAAAATTTTCGATTATTTTTATTTGATTGTTTGAATAAAAATTAAACTATTCAACATACTTTTGAGATTTTTATATTTATATAAATTTTGTATATATTAATTATTAGTTTATGTTTATATTTACATAAACTTTTTAAAAACCTATTATCTTATTGAATTATGCCATATTTAAAAAAACTCATATTTATTAATTTATCAAGTATTAATTTAATTTATGTTGACAAACAAAATCAAATATTAATCTATGGAGTTTCCACTGTATATCAATTAAACAAAAAAATAGTAGCAGAGTTTAAGCCGTGTAAGAATGACAATTTGGATAGCATGTTGTAGGTTTCCTAAATGCTCATTCGATCTTAAATGCAAATTTAATTACAAGTAGAATAAAACAATTTATAAAGACATCTTGAGGGGTTTTATTTCCTTTAATTAACAAAAGAGATTAAGCTAACTTGAATGTGTCCCTACGTAAGATAATGATGAAATGAGAAAGGGACAGTAGGAGAGAGTGGAGACCCCAGCGTTACAGCTGGTCTGCATATCAAACACCGGCGCGTGAATATTACGACTCAAGGTATGACGCGTGAATATTACGTCCCAACATATGGCGCGTGTATGAAAAAAATGGGTTGTGTCAGAGAACGTGCAATGCAACCATCTTTTGTTTTTGGCTTTTAAAACAGTTTACAATCTCTCTATCTCTCTCCTTCTTGGACTCGTGAAAGACCAGCCAGAGAGTTTTCTCCTGATCTCAAATTTAGAAGACTCTTACTCATTAACTCAGATCGATTCTCACTATGCATACACAGTTTAAGTACGTACACCTTCTCCCTCTCTGAGAGATTAAACTTTCGACTTTTATTTTTCGATTTTTGATGATAAAATCTTTACATGATGACACATCTTTCTTCATCTATTCCCAAAGAAGCAGTAACCGTCAGTCATCTGCACAAGTTTCACTCTTCTAGTAATAATTGTTCTCCACATAGAATCGACTGTTGTCTGTTGATCATTTTTGACTTTTAGGTAAATTTTTGTTACCGTGCTTTTCAAGTAATTAAATTTACCTTTTCTTCTTCAATCTAGTAACGTTTAACTTTGAAAGAACAAACCTAAAAAAAAAGAAGAATCTTATTTGTTTCCATGTAAGAATTTCAGCATGCAGAAATAAAACATTTTCTTAATTCTTATTTTCTATAAAAGTTTTCACCTTTCCCTTATTTTCTCCAACTCTTTTTCTTTAATTGTTGATTTTTTTCTTGTTTCTTCTACCCCTTCTAGCTGTAAACTTATAAGCACGCGAGAAGAAAATAAATAACATTTTCTACTGTTTCTACATTTTAAAGTTTGGTTTTTTGTTATTTACTGGTTTTGTCTTGCAGGAAACAAAGGTGAAAAATTATAGTGAAGGTAGTATATATTATATAGATAGGTTAACTTGTTAAAAAAAAAAACCCTGGAACTAAAATCCAACACAAGAAACCAGAGAGACCTCTTAACAAAAAAAGCCTCACTATACGCAAGACAACAAACACTCTCTCTACAAAAGTATCACTCTTCCTTCTTCTTCTTCTCTCTACTCTTATTCAAGAGAGAGAGAGAGAACAAAAAAAGCCATGGATGGGTATGAAGCAACTAGGATTGTGCTCTCTCGTATCCAAGCTCTAGACCCAGAAAACGCATCAAAGATCATGGGTCTCCTCCTTCTCCAAGATCACGGTGAGAAAGAGATGATAAGGCTAGCTTTTGGTCCGGAGACTCTTGTCCACTCTGTAATAGTGAAAGCCAAGAAAGAGTTAGGTCTCATGAGCTGTTCAAGACCTTCTTGGAGTCAAGAGGAGTTGATTAGCCCTAGGAATAACAACAACCGTGGCTCTTCTCTCAACCCTGCTTCTTTGCCCTTCTACGCTAATGGAGCAAGATCTTCCCGGGAGATGATGACCAACGAGTTCATGGATGATGTGAACCCAAGAGGTGACTTTTTGGGGTCTGTGCATGCAAGAAGTGGTAGCTGCGTTTTGGACGGTTTAGGCTATGGTGATTCTGACTTAGGGTTTGGTGGTGTACCCTGTTCTTATTACGCTAGAGGCTTCTGTAAAAACGGAAGTAGCTGCAGATTCGTTCACAGTGATGGAGGAGCCGAGTTAGTTGGCTCTCCAAGCAGAATCCAGCTTCTTAGGTCTAACTCTGTACCTCCAAGACTTGCTCATCACTTCATGACTCGCTCTTCTCTGCCTTCTTTCTCTCCAAAAGGCGTTAACTTGCAGAGCAGTGATGCTCAAAGGTTCAACATTTATTCAACTGTTTTTCTTTTGAGATATTCTCAGTGATTTTTTTTAACTTGTGTAAATTTCTTGGCAGAGCTGCTGCTGCTGCTATGATGGGAGATGAACTGCAGAAGCTTGGAAGATGGAGGCCTGAAAGGATTGATCTCTCTGCTATGGCTTGTCCAGCTTCAAGACAGATCTATCTTACATTTCCTGCCGACAGTAGGTTTAGGGAGGAAGATGTGTCCAACTATTTCAGGTAGTGCTTGCAAACACAATCAGTAACACTCTCTTTGGTCTGACTATGTAATTTTTGTGTGACACTTTAAGTTGTTGTCATGGTGGGTAATAGTACTTTTGGACCAGTTCAAGATGTGAGGATACCATATCAGCAAAAGAGAATGTTTGGGTTTGTGACATTTGTGTACCCTGAGACTGTAAAGAGCATTCTCGCCAAAGGGAACCCTCACTTTGTGTGTGATTCAAGGGTTCTTGTTAAGCCTTACAAGGAGAAAGGCAAAGTCCCTGACAAATACAGGTATTTAATTAGTTGTTGTTGTAGTGGTAAAGTCTCATACTTGGGCCTGATTGTTCCTTGAATCCTGTGTTTACTTCACTTATATCCTTTTTCTTGAAGAACTAACCAAGCAACAGAGCTAGAATTGTCCCCAACAGGCCTTGCTTCTAGCCCCAGGGATGCTATAGGTAAAAAAAAACACAGTTAAGCTCTCTGTCTTTTGGAGTTTAGTTGGTGAACCTTTAGCTTGTCGCGCAGGAGGGAGAGGTTTTTTTAACAACGCCCAAGATATTTTGTGGGAGAGTAAGTTTGAAGAAGAGATTCTTGAGCTTCAGAGCAGAAGGCTAATGAATATGCAGCTTCTTGACGTCAAGAAGCATTTCCAACTTAATTCCCCTACACACATTCATTCCCCAAACCATTTTAGCCAAGCCCTTGTGTCTCCACGCCCATTGCCGGTTAAAGAAGGAGAATATGTAGGAAGAGAGACAGGAAAAGGTAGTTCCAAAGAAGGATCTGATGATGACACAATGAATCTACCAGAGAGGTACGTTTGGTAATGAACAATATTGTATTGTTTATGTATTTTGAAGTTGTGAGGTTTACTAGCAAGTTTTTTTGGGACTGTTACAGGTTGGAGGATAGCTTGCCTGATAGTCCATTTGCCTCGTCCACACATCATTTGCTTATGTTTTCTGAATCTACAGACAACAACGGGTCGGATTTGTGGTCGCCTTCTTCGGATAATGATGATAATTCTACTCCATCTACACTCTCAGAGTCCAACTCTTTCAACTGCCAAATGCCTAGGTTTGGAGATATAACCATGGTTAGTGTTTCTCGTTTTAAATGGTATTTAACATTGCTTTCATGAATCTAAATAGGTTACTGCCTATTGGAATGTTACCCAGTAGGGGTGGGCCGGCATGTCGTGTTGGGATATAAACAGGTAGAAAGAGTAGATTAATGGATGGTGAACACACAACAACAATCTTGCTAAGTTAATTTTTGTCTTTGTTGTTGTTGCAGGAAGAGAGGTAAGAAAGAAAGAAAAAAAACTCGAGGAAGTTAAAAACTGATAATATAGAGACCCTTAATAACCAAAGATGAAGAGGTGTAAAATATAAAGCAGGAAATTTGATGTAAGAGATAGAGAAGAAAAAGAAGGAAGATTGCTTTACCATTTCTCTAGTATTGATGTGTAATGTAATGGACCACAGAAGATGATGTAATATGATATGATATAAATATATAGGACAAGAAGTGTAATCTCTCAAAAGATTTACAAAAGAAAGAGATTGCAATTTGGGTTTGACAAGTAGAGTAACTTTGTTCTTGTCCTTACCAGTTGCTACCCTCTCAGTCTAACCACTATCCAACTTTAAAAATCCAGACATATCCAGATCCTCTTTTGGTTATATTTTCTTCAACTATAAATCTTAAGATTTGAATTTTTGTGAAGCAGGTTATGTGTCCTCGTTGTTAAGTGCAATTTTGTGAGGTGGAAAGTGTAAAAGTAGTTGATACATCCATTGCTATTACCGTTGATTTAAGAGAAAGGAAGAATGTTAAAGTCATATTGCATGTAATTTGTCATTAGTTCACCTTTTCTAATCGTGTAAAAACTATAATTAATTTATAATAAAAGTATCATTATTATATTTATAAGATACCGTATCTTACAGATAATGATGTTCACTAAAGTTATGATAGATAATAGATACTCAAATTAAATGAAAAGTGTGATATTATGTGTATCATTAATGATTTCGCAAAGACACGGACAGTGGCGTGTGGTGGGGCATGCGAGAGAGAGTGAGTGCCAAAATTTTAATCACAGCATTACAAATATAGTACGTAACATGCGGTCTACTCACAACTATGTCGCTTCTATTATGTGAAATTAGTAAAGGAGGTTTGTTTCAGTTCATCATACCCACCTATGATCAAACGAATGTGAAGGCACATATATGTGATGTGACATGTGTGTAGACAACGTTTTGCCATGGATATCGGCTAATCTCTTATATCAGGAACAAATAAAAAATGCATTTACCCCCCCCCCCCCCCCCCCCCCCCCAAAAAAAAAAAAAAGAGAGTAAAGAAAGCATGTAACAATTGTAGATATCTTCTGGGAGTTAGAGTTTTCTGATGTTTAAGTCAGAACTAAAATCATATGATTCATCGAAAAGACGAAGGTTCCATAGGTGAATGAAAAATGAAACATTTTAAGTCTTATCAAAGTTCACAACTCCATTCCATTTTAGTGAGAGGAATAAATGCTTTAGAGAACTGGTAATTTAACAATGCAAAGGCCATACAACTTCGAAATAGGAAAAACAGAAGGAGGAAAATAATGGGATCCCACGAGCTAACACACAGGCCATGGCCATGTGGTGTGGGGACATATATATACCAGGAGTTGTGTTCTTTGGAAACATCTCCACAAATGTACTCTTTACATTTCTTTTTTTTCATATTTACATATGTATAAATGAGATCGTATACGAAATGTCAACTACATGTCCTTCCCCATAACATGTGTTGGGACGATATATGATTTCTAAGACCATAATTGTTTACCAGTCACCATATATGATAACATATTAAGTTATATGAATATCTAATTTAAAATTAATTAGTCCAAATCATCTAGATATTGTATTAAATTTCTTTTTAACTGTCTGATGTGAAATCTTTTCTAACACTAAATGCCTAGACGCAGCTAATATCTTTTCTGATATTACGTTTATGACTAATTTGTTGGGACGTTTAGGAGTTGTCCAGACAAAATTTTAGAACAATTGGTGGCAATTAACGTCAGGAGAGCGTTGACCAAAAAAAAAACGTCAGGAGAGCGAGAGTGATGAAATAAGGGCATGGATGACATGCGGCATTTTATCCGGTAAATTTGGTTCGATTCGTTATTAGTTTCGATCCAAAAATTCAGATATCCGTAAGTCTTCAAAGCAAAACAAATATTAAAAATCAATATCCGTTGAAAATGAAGCAAAAAAAATTAAGAAACCGATATCCGATCCGTTTCAATTTTTATACAGTATATCCTTAGTTAAATAGAGTTTGAAATATATAATCTTATACATTTATTATTTTAACATATAATTTTATTTATAAAATTACTTATAAAAATATTATATTAAGAAAAGAATATAAATATTAATTAAAACTACAGCTTTTCTAAAAGCATTTGTTTTATAGCAAAAACTAATTAATTTTAAATTTTTATTAAATAAACAGCTTTATTAATTTTTATTTTACCTTTTATATTATGTAAAGAATATTTTTTTAAAAACAAATTTGTATAATATTTTCAAGATTTACCTTATATTGAATAATGTGGATAATATATTCGCAAATATTCATAAATTTTTTTGGTTATCCGAAAAATCAAATATCCAAATTTTTTCGAAACAAATCAAATTAGAATTCAGATATATATGAAATGCGAAATAAACTACAAATACTATAAAATATGGTAATAATTAATTTGCACCCACCTAACCCTAGTAACCAGAAATGGTTTCAAAGAAAGAGGCATATGCTGATTATTGTTTATTCATTTATGCTGATAAAAACCGAAACCTACCCCAATCCAACCCGACGACTGAGTCAAACCATTAAAAGAAACGAAGAGCTCAATTATTGATGGATTTTTGAAATCGATAGAATAATCATCGGCGCGTGAGTATAGCAGGCAGTGGCTGCGCGTGAATGTTTGAGAGAGTGGAAGCAACTAAACTTAAAATGATGGTGTCAGAGGGATGAATGCAGCACAACGTGCAATCACCTTTTCTTGTCTTAAAAATGGTCCCACATTTTCTCTTTTCTCTTTACTGTTTTATATTATTGTTGTGTGATTATTTTCAATTTATAGCATTTTCTACGAAAGCAGAGTGGAACATCTGTTCGAGTAAAAATAGTAATATTAAGAGCGAATCGAACATGGAAGGCGACGTCATTTTACTGATGGAGAGCAGCTGAGTGATGATTGTAAAGCACCAATGATTCAACAAGCGTAACTTTATTTACTTTTAGTATTGTTTCAATAGTTAGTGGTCAGTGTATACAGTATGCGCAGATACACGCGTAAGTTTTGCTGTTTTTAGTACTAAAACTCAATAGCTGTGGTAACAATTTCATTTAACGTTACAAAACAAGAACTTCAATCTGTGGACATGCACAAAAGATTTTTGAAAAATATAGATAAACCAACAAAACTTTGTCTTCTTGCTAACGTGGTACTTTACTTACTATATAGAAATAGAACAATTAATTAATTTTACTTTGACCAACAACTATGATTTTACTAAGAAAATTTGTTTAGACATTGGAAAAGAGAAAGTTCCAAGTTTTGATGTTGTTCGTGAACGTTATTTTTTTTGGTAAACTAGTTTGGTGAACAAGTTCCAAGGGATAGGAGGGACACGATTAGAATCACTTGCATTGTTGATGCTCATTTCGAAGCCAGTAATTTTATTTGAAGAAAAATATTATAGTATGTAGTAGTAATTGACGGACTAGTAAAGTAGTGAGTCCGAGTACCTTGGTCCCAAAAGAAAGCCCAAAGCCGATAAAACTTATGTGAGCTACTTATTAAGGATTTGATTCCAAATAATGAATATGTGAGTTTTATATACGTATGGAAACCAGAGCCAGAAAGATCTAAAAGCTACGTAGCAATGGAAAGTGAGATTTCATTCGGTTTCAGATCGCAACGCGAGAAAAAAAAAATACTAATGAGTAATGCGATGTGATAATTTGGGCCGGTATCAAAATAGCGACTTTTCTTAAAAAAACACTCGACTAGCTTATGAAACCCGATTGTTGAAATTATCTGTCTTTTTTCTTTGCTAAAGTTATGGTAAAGAAATTCTGTGAGGTGATTGGATCTAGTGCCTGTGATATATGGATTGGCACCATTGTACATATGTTTTCTAACTGGTTTTCAATGTTTTATCGAATTAGTCTAGTCCTTTTCGAGTCATTTTAGGTATGGAATAAGCTAAAGAGTTGAAGGAAAGTGCATGAAGAAAGGTCTAAGAATTCTCCCTGCGACTGCGAGGAGACATAATACATTCCACAATGAAAAAAGCGAGACAAGAGTTGGAGCGGAGTGGTTGCAACCTTGTGCCTATCTAAGAGACTCGTATGTTAAAGATTACATGGGAAGGCAATGACAGAGTCCATCATGTTCGTGCATCGAATGGCTGGAGGCTATTAGAGAGTTGTACCGATCATCCAAAATATCTGACGAGGCCTTGGGAAGCCAAGCCTAGTCGTCGAAACAAGAAAGCAAATGATACAACATATGGGGATTGCCCGACAAAAGTGAGGAACGGAAGGAGATCGATCCGAAAACCAAAGATAGGGTGATGACAGGACGGTCAGTTTCTCATTTAAGTAGTTCAAAATTGCAAATGATCCATAGGTTTTGGGATGTCTTTTTGTGTTCGATGACTTAGTTTAAGCTGGGGTCCTTTATATTTTCATGTACTTCAAAGGTAGTAAACATCATTTATATTTTCATGTACCCTTTTTGATGATAAGTAATTCAGGGTTTTTGGCTTTGGGACTGGAATATGATAATGTTTCTTTCTGAAAAAGGTCAATAATCACATTTAACCTAATCTCTTCCTACTTCAAAAAGAAACGCATATATACACATGGATACACTTTTGTTTTGGCTATCCCTTCAAAGCTTTCTCATCTCATTTTTATATTGAAAACTAAGGAATTTTTCTTTTTGCTGGTTATCTATTTGGAATAAACAAAGCTGACTATATGCTTCACTTTCAAAACAACATGTTGGTCCATTATGATGGGTGCACCTGATTAAATAATATAGAACATTAATCGGACATGGTTAAAGCATGATTGTGATGGAAAAAGTTCAATAACTCTTGTTTTGATAGTTGGACGGCGATTAAAGCTCAAAAAGAAGGCTCAACACAATATATTATCCAACGCAGAAGGCATCACCCCCATTGCTACAGTTTCAATACAAAGCAAAGGCAACCCCAAAGATTGAGACTTTACTTTATTCTACAGTCATTAGGACCAAAAATAGTTGGTAGAAGACACACATGTTAGTTATAACAAACTAAGAATCACATTCATGTTCTCATCAATCCAAAAGATAACTAGAATACATGAACTTACAGTAAGCAAAGGATTATTATGTTGATTGCACGAACAAAAGTTTATCAAAACGAATCAATATCATTTATATATCTTGGGAAAAAAACTTCTTGACTTTACAAATCGAATAACAAATTACAAATATAAACCAAAACGTATATGAAAACCCAACAAAAAAATAATACCATATAAAATATCTTTCACTCATCCCTGCTGCATCAACAATGTTTTAAAACTTGTTTTCTTCTTCTCTTCTTCTAAGTTGTCTTGTTTTGGCACCCACCAAACCCTGATGCTCTTGTCAAGACCTCCACTGTAAAGCATGAATCCAGCACCCACATTGTTGGGAGAAGCTTGCAAGCATTTCACCGGACCTTCATGCCCTTGTATGGCTCCAAATTTACAGAGCTTACCACTCCCTTCTCTCTTCCACAGTCCAATGCTCTTATCAGCCGATCCACTACACACCATTTCCCCAACAAGACACATACACAGAACCGCCATCTTATGTCCTCTCATCTCAAACCCCAACTTCCACTCCTCAAAGTCTCCTCCTCTCTCTCTCTTCTCCCATCCCATCACAAACCCATCTGACCCTCCTCCGTATACCCACTTCCCGTTGCCGGAAACCACCACCGAGTTCACCGAAACCTCCGCACGACCCTCCAGTGTCGCCTTCAGAACATGTGATGAGCAAGAAGAGGAAGAATGAGAAGACAAAGACGAGCCCGTCTGCTTTTTCTTCTCCTTCCCCCAAATCTTGATCTTCCCGTCCGCAGACGCCGAGTATACTCTACCTTCTCCGGCGCAAAGACCGTTGATGGCATCATCATGTGCCTTGATCGACTCAAGACACTTGAGATCCGACAATCTCCAGACTTTGAGAGTCTTGTCCCACGACCCGGAGTAGATTATCCCGGCGTGGACCGCAAGGCAAGAGATGCTGTCCGCGTGTTCGATCCAGAGACGCTTATGGTTCCTCCTCGTCTGAACGTAGTTACTCTGTCTCATAAACTTCCCCAAGTAATCTTTAGTCGTCGGGAGCGTGTCGACAAGGCGGAAAGCGTTCTCGGAGCTTCTCCGAGACACTTTCCAGACTCTGATTCTGCTGTCTTGATGAGCGGTGAACACTTTGCTCCCCACGCTGACCAGAGCCTTCACGGACCCTTCTCCTTGTCCGAACTTCGCGAAGATCTTGAGATCTGGCTGTTGCCAGACGATGATGTCTTTCCCCTGAGAGGCACTTAGCAAGAACTCTCCGCAGAGGGCCAGTGAGGAAACAGAGCCGACGTGAGCGGAGAGGACGGCGAGTGGCTTGTACGCGGCGGTGATAAGGGGAGGGAGAGTGGTGAGGACGAAGCTTTTTGAGGAGGAGGATGGGCTGAGGGAACAGTCGTCGGAGTCGGTTCCGTTGGTTGTGGTTGTGGAGGAGGAAGATGGAGACGTCATCAAGACTCCTTCTTGGATTGATCTCACCATCGCATCAAGAGATTCAAGAATTTGTTCTTCTTTTTTCTTTTTGGGTACAGAGAAACCAAAAGTGGAGCGTTTGAGGAAACGTTGAAAGAGTATTTAAAAAGGGTTGGAAGAAGAGGAAGGTACAACGGCTAC
Source organism: Brassica juncea (assembly GCA_018703725.1). Lineage (NCBI taxonomy): Eukaryota > Viridiplantae > Streptophyta > Magnoliopsida > Brassicales > Brassicaceae > Brassica > Brassica juncea. The sequence continues at coordinate 1,611,081 of CM031940.1, read as the reverse complement.
ATGACAGATGGTGTGACCTCCTTTTTCGCCTTTTTGCTTCATTTATTTTTTTTATAAAATAGAGAATGATATGTAACATTCCTTTTCAATTCGTCGGTCTCTTGTGTTGACCAGTGAAATATTAGTTGATAATGTGGAATTGTGCGTATTGTAACGTTCAGGATTATGTTAATTATTAACGACTAAATGCGAGTAAGTTGGTAGTAATCAGAAGACCTCGACATTACTTAGTTTAGGCCTGGGCAATATATCCGAGAACCGATCAACCAAACCGAACCCGGTCCGATTAAGCCAGTTTGGATCGGTTTCGGATCTTCATAATAAACCAAACGGTTCCTGTTTTGTGGTGTAATGGATGTTGGATCGGATCGGTTTAAAATCCGAAAACCGATTGATTACATCCGAAACCCGATCGAGACACAACCTTATGTCTAACCCTAACCCCTTTTGTTTTTCACCATTCAATTACACGAAGGATACACCAAGATCCTCTGCAAAAATCTCAACCAAACCTTTCCGAAATCTCAACTTCTGTATATCTTTTTCGAAATCCTTTCCATAACCCAAAAATCAAATATCTTCCTTATATTCTTTCCATAACAGAGTTGAATGTATCTGCCTTTACAAGTTCGAATGTGTCTTTCTTTTGTATATAGAGTTGCTTTGTCACATATTTTATGAGTTTCAGTTTGTCTAATTATTTGTATGCCTTTTGAATACAACGTTTATTAGGTACCTGTTTTCGGTTAATGTCCATGGCGATAAAATCATACAGAGGCAGAGTACTAAGTGTTTATCACTATTAAACAAGTACAAATTAGTGTTTTCAGAACCGAAACCCGGTCAAAAACCGATATTCGAATGTATAACAGGTTTAATTAGATTTTCATGGTGTTACGAAAATCGAACCTAACCCGAATATAACCGAACCGAGACCGATCCGAACTTTTAAAATATCCGAATGAGACTGTTTTCTCTAAACCCGAAAACTCGATTGAAACCGAACCGACACCCGATTGGTCCCCCGATTGCCTAGGCCTAACTTAGTTGCTAGCTTTGTAACATAACATAACATAACATAACTACGAGTTAATTCTCAACTAATATTAACTTTTTTTAGAATAATAGAATGAGTTTAATTTTCTTTATAGTTTGATAGATCGGATCAATGGAGCTTAGTCGATTTGATGAGTACTTGTATTGTTCCTTTATGTTTGGTCTTTCCCACTTCTTTGTCTTTGTAACATGTATTATGATGATATTATTCGTGGGAGAAGACAAAAAATTTCAGGGAGCTCTGCCATTTAACACGGAGATCAAGACATATAGGCTCAAAAAGTTACCATAAACTAGTGTGATGAAATTGAACATTTAGTTAATAACAATTAAAAATAGCTTGGAAAGTGAATATAATGTAGAGATTTGGGGGGGAACAAATGAGATATCTCCAACTAGCTAAAGCGGAGTGGGAGTGTAAGTTCACGTGCTCCAATTACGAATCATATCTTCTTATCTAACAAAACAAACATTCCCTTGTACTTGCTTGATTTGTTGAGTTGTCCATATTTGGTAAGTACTATATACACGATAACAGATCTAAATCAAGTCATGGATCTAGATACCAAAATGGCAATGCCGACTTGTTTGTTATTTGGTCATTTGAATAGTTCACTTTTCTGATTTGTATTAGTTAAGCAAGTCTTAGTCTTTAGGGACTTGTTATATTTGAATAAGCAAAATCTCGTACTTTTTCTCGTTTGTTCGGCTGTTGATGTAAGGCTATTTAAAATATTTCTGCTTTATTAACAAAGTTATGTCTTTCGATCAAGTTTTTACCTTTGGTATCAGAACCACTGAAAGAGAACAAATAAGTTTCAATGGAGCTTAATACTTTTTTTTTTTGCAAAGAAAGTGATATCATTAATGAAAATGAACATTTGATACCATTTTTTAGCTTGGATCCCATTCTGCTTTGAAAGCTCGATAACTTTTTCGATGTCAAAAAAGATTAAAAACAACTAGGAAACTGATAGAGGCATAATATATTGATATTCCTATTGATATTTAATCTATTGGTAAAAAAACACTTGGGAAATTTAATCTATTGATATTACTATTTAGAATATGCTTAATTTTTGTTTATATTTTGATAGATCGGATCAATGGAGCCTAATCGGTTTGATGTTAAGTTGTATTGTCACTTTCTGTTTGGCCTTTCCCCTTCTTTGTCTATGTAACATGCATGAAGTTATTATTCGTGGGAGAAGACAGAATTTTCAGGGAATTCTGCTATTTAACACGGAAATCAAGACATAGGCTCCAAACTGAAACATAAACTAGTGTGATGAAATGGAACGTTTAGTTAGCAATAATTATAAAATAGCAGCAAAAGTAAATAAAAGGTAAAGATTTGTGGAAACAAATCAAAGATCTGCAACTAGCTAAAGCGGACTGGGTGTAAGTTCACGTGACTCCAATTATACGGATTTTATCTGCCAAATCAAACATTCTCTTGTTCTTTCTTGATTTGTTGAGTTATCCGTATTTAAACAAGTGCTGTTACAAGAGAATATATCTAAATCAAGACATGGATCTATACACCAAAATGACAATGTCCACATGTTAGTTATTTGGTCATCTGAACTGATTACGGTTCTGTTTTGTATTAGATTATTAGTTAAGTCTTAGTCTTTAGGGATTTGTTAAATTTGAATAAGCGACACTAGTTTCTCGTTGGTTGAGTTGTTGAGTTGTTGATGTAAGGGTATATAAAACTGTTTCTGCTATATTCAGTCAAATTTTCATGTTTGGTATCAGAGGCTTTGAAAGAGAACAAAAAAACATTTAGTTAACTGCACTAATAAATAGCTGTAAAAGTAGATAAATGTAAAGATTTGGGGAAACAAATGAGATATCCCCACTAGCTAAAGAGGAGTGGGAGTGAAAGTTCACGTGACTCCAGTTATGAATCATATCTTATCTGCCAAATCTAACTTTCCCTTGTTCTTTCTTGATTGGGTTGGCTGCCTATTCCCCCCCCTAAACATACTAACCCTACTTATTCCCCCCCAAACTATCAAGCTCTTCATAATCCCACCCAATCATACATTTTCTCTTTAAATTTCCCCCTAAACTTTTTAAATCCCCCTCTCTAATCAATTCTCAAATCGCGATTAACAAATACAAATCGCGTTTAAGAAATTGTGATTGCCCAGTTTAAAAAAACCGACCCGAAATTAAAAAAAAAAGACCCGACCCAGATTTATCAATCCAAATCGAATTGGGGCTTAGGGTTTCTTCTGTTTTTTTTTTCACGACACAGAAACAACGTGAGAGAGAGACGACGGGAAACAGAGAGAGAGAGAGAGAGAGAGAGAGAGAGAGAGAGAGAGAGAGAGAGAGAGAGAGAGAGAGAGAGAGAGAGAGAGAGAGGGACGACCAGAGACTGCAGGAGAGAGAGAGAGACAGAAACGAAGAAGATGACAGAAAAAGAGAGAGAGACAGAATCAAGTGAAGAGAATGCAGAGGAGAGAGAGAGGAACGATGAAGAGGCTGTAGCTGTTAGGTATGGAGAATTTTTTACCTTGTTTAACTTAGATTTCCTATTTGTTTATGTGTTGGTTTGAGTTTGAATTTTTTTTTTTTAAACAGAGATGAAAGAGGTGAAATAGATAGTGCTGACACCATGGTTGAAACAGAGAAGAAAGGCTTAGAGGGAGGTTATGAGACAGAGGATGAAGAAGACATGACATCTGGAAAACAAGATAAGATGGATGAAGCTGAGGATACTCTTGGTCGATTTGAGTATGAGATTGAGGAATCAGTAGCTGATTTTGAGGATGAGATTCCAACTGAAAGAAACGAGATTCCAGAGAGTTCGGATGACTCCTCCGAGGATGAGATTGATGTGCGTGAGAAGAGAATGAAAAGAAGACGAAGTGATGATAAATTAGCTTTGGGGACTAACTACTACACATTGTATGAGTTTAAAGAGGTTGTCTTGGAGTATGCCTTGAGCAAGAGAAGAAATATTAAGCAAGATAGGTGGGACAAGACAAAAGTTTCATATGTGTGTGGAATTGGTGGGAAGTGTAAATGGCGGATTTATTGCTCCTATGATATTGAAAGTCAGAAATGGGTGTTGAAGACGAAGTACAGGTATCATAGCTGCACTCCGGATGGGAAATGCAAACTGTTGAAAAGTCCGGTGATTGCAAGACTGTTTTTGGATAAGCTGAGACAGAAAGCGGATTTGATGCCTGAGGAGATTCAACAGATTATAAAGGAGAAGTGGAAAATAGTCAGTACACGGAATCAGTGCCAAAGAGGCAGACTTTTAGCTCTGAAATGGCTTGAGAAAGAGTATGAGGAGCAATTTGCTCATCTTCGAGGATACGCACAGGAGATCATGGAGACAAATCAGGGTTCCACGGCCATTGTAGACACATACAAAAACAAAGCAGGGGAAGATGTTTTCAACGGTTTTTATGTCTGCTTTGGGGTTCTTCGGGACACTTGGAGAGGATATTGTAGGCCAATTATCGGACTTGATGGTACTTTCTTGAAGAGAGCTGTGAAAGGGGTGTTGCTAACTGCTGTTGGACTTCTTTTGCTTCTTCTTCTTCTTTCTCCCAGGTTGCTCAGGCTCAGGAGGAGCAACTATCAATCCTAAACCTGACTTCATCCATACTCGTGGTCCTCTAACAGGTTCTAGATTTGTGTTGTAAATATATTGCCACATCATGGTAGAGAAGAAGTTTGAGACATATTCATCAACATTCAAAGAAGAAGGTGAAGAAGACACACCAAACCGTGGAAGAGGTATAATATCAACCAAATTTCAAAAAAAAAAAATTTATTTATCCTCATGTTTGGTTTTGTGGTGGCAGGGCACTTCTTCTCATGTCCATGAAGAGATCAGACTTACACAGCCTACTCAATGTACTCAAGCTCAAGATTAGTGGTTCATTTGTTGTCGTTTAAAACTCGAAAACTCTATTATGCTATACTTTTTGGCTTTGTTGTTTTTTAAAACTCTAAATTAGTGTACTTTTGTGTCTTTGTTATTCTTCTAAACTTTTGAAGATTAGTGGTTCATTTGTTATCTAGTCTTTTGTTGTCGATTTTTTCATGCTGTAATACAACCTCATCTCACACAATTTAAATGACAGCAGAGAGAGAACAACAAAAATAGATTCATGTCCACAAAGACAACTACAAAAAACAGATTCATGTTCAACATAACTCAAAAACATCTTACACAAGACACCAACAAATGAGAAATTCATGTTCCACTAAACTCACAATACATAATTAATAACCACGGCTTTGTTTTGAACTCGGCCATTACCGCCCATATGCATCTGTCTTTTACTTCTCATTCATCTTCACTTGCATCTCTTCATTCATCCTCTTTCTTGCATTCTCATCAATCTTACTTCTCATCTCTCTCTCAAGCCATGCTTTATGCAACTCAAACTGTTCCATCATCATCTTTGTCAGACCTTGAACATCTTCTACGAGTTCCATGTGCTTAGAATCTACCATTTTTATCTCATCTATTATAGCTTCACTAATCCATTTGAACATATGTCTTTCTGTTTGTCTCTATTACCATACACAAACAACAAGTTTCTTAACAAGTTAGAGCTATCAATGTCAAGAAAATAAACTAAAATTAGAGTTCTTTTCATACCTGTGTGATGAAGATGATGTTGAACTGCTCAAGATGTCTGGTTCCTGCAATCTTCTACGTTTCTGACTTTCTCTCTCTCCTGTAGTTTCTTAACAAGTTAGAGCTATCAATGTCAAGAAAATAAACTAAAATTAGAGTTCTTTTCATACATGTGTGATGAAGATGATGTTGAACTGCTCATGATGTCTGGTTCCTGCAATCTTCTACGTTTCCTGCAATCTCTATCTCTTCTCATGTCTATCTCTCTCTCTCTTCGTTTCTCTCTCTCTGTTTCTTCTCTGTTTCCCGTCGTCTCTATCTCTTCTCATCTCTATCTCTCTCTCTCTCTCTTCGTTTCTCTCTCTCTTTCTCTCTCTCTGTTTCTTCTCTGTTTCCCGTCGTCTCTCTCTCCTGCAGTCTCTGGTCGTCCCCATCTCTCTTCGTTTCTCTCTCTCTCTCTCTCTCTCTCTCTCTCTCTCCTCTCTCTCTCTCTCTCTCTCTCTCTGTTTCCCGTCGTCTCTCTCTCACGTTGTTTCTGTGTCGTGAAAAAAAAAACAGAAGAAACCCTAAGCCCCAATTCGATTTGGATTGATAAATCTGGGTCGGGTCTTTTTTTTTAATTTCGGGTCGGTTTATTTTAAACTGGGCAATCACAATTTCTTAAACGCGATTTGTATTTGTTAATCGCGATTTGAGAATTGATTAGAGAGGGGGATTTAAAAAGTTTAGGGGGAAATTTAAAGAGAAAATGTATGATTGGGTGGGATTATGAAGAGCTTGATAGTTTGGGGGGGAATAAGTAGGGTTAGTATGTTTAGGGGGGGGAATAGGCAGCCAACCCTTCTTGATTTGTTGAGTTGTCCTTATTTGGTAAGTACTATTACAAGAGAACATATCTAAATCAAGGCATGGATCTGAATACCAAAATGGCAATGTCGACTCACAACCATGTACGAATATGTTACACCTCATCTTAAACTTCCACTTCCCTCTATTGTCAGTTTTAGCACCAAAGTAGTGACGAGTTATCTGATAACTACCTAGTCACAAGAAATCAGATTTTTCATACCTCAATTGTCTTTTTTTTGTCAAGCCCTTTTATACCTTATTTTAATTCCTACTGTAGTGACAATGCATACAATGTGATTGGCTTTTTCATATGGTAACAAGAGATCTTCATAACTTTTCAAACTTTCGGCTCTAACAATCACTATTAACACATACTTTTTCCAGATGGGATCATTCATAACTTGACAGAAGTTGATGTAGTTTTTTTTGCCTGAGTATGATTTCTTTGTGTTCTTAAATAATTATTTTATAGCAACCTAAACTGATATAGTATTCTTTTCTTTTGTTGATCACCATAAAGCTAGTCTTTGCTGCATACGTTTTGAAAATATTCATGTTTGACAATCATGATTTTGATAATATAATGAAAGAATTACCAAATTTGTTTGAAGTTCCAAATTGGTTTCATTAAAAATGACTAATATTTTTTTGACTAATAAAATGACTAATGACTAATATTAATGGGATGAAGAAACTGAAACAATGTTTTTCTTTTTCAAAACAATGTTTCTTGAAAATGTAGTTAATCATGTCTAAATAATTGTCTTTAATATGCATTATTATTACTTATCAGGACACCAGAGACCTCAAATGCAACTTGCTCGTATTGTGAGACTTTTAAACACTTGACTCTTCAGACGTGATCTATACTTCAAGATCCTAACTTAAAGCTGTGTAATCAAACGTTTTTATTAGAGGAACCCGTACATCATTAATTCCTTATTCAAAAACTATGAAAATAAGCCTTGGAAGTCAGAAGTTGAACATTGACCCGTGACTTGGAGTCGTGGTTTAGAAAAAAAAAATCCCCAAAATAATGAAACGCAAGGTCATTTTTGTTGACTTTGACGCGGCAAGAGCCAAAGACCAAGAGATGTGTGAGGTCATGTATGTATCTACTTAAATCCAGATGGAATGCTCTCTTTCTTCCCCATCATTCACAAAACAAACCGGAGAGAAGTAAAACAAGCTTTGACTTTTCTTTGCGATCAACGAAGATGGCGGATGCTTTCACCGATGAGCAGATCCAAGAGTTCTACGAAGCCTTCTGTCTCATCGACAAAGACTCCGATGGTCTGTCTTATTTATCATTTTTTTTCCTACATGACACACAGTTTTTTTAATCAGAATCGATCAGATGATGGCTTAGTTGACTTTATGTATGGTTGCGTGCAACGCAGGGTTCATCACGAAGGAGAAACTAACGAAGGTGATGAAGTCTATGGGGAAGAATCCAAACGAGGAACAACTTCAAGAGATGATGAGCCATGTCGACATCTTTGGCAACGGAGGCATCACCTTTGATGATTTCTTGTATATAATGGCTCAAAACACCTCTCAGGTATAATATAAATATACCAAAAAAACTGTGAAAATTAATATATATATATATATATATATATATATATATAAACTTAGACAAAAAAAATTAAATGAAAAAATTGGTTTAGGAAGCGGCATCGGATGAGTTAATAGAAGTATTCAGAGTGTTCGACCGAGACGGAGACGGTGTCATATCTGCCCTTGAGGTAATATTTTCTTCTTTTACTCTATTAAACCAAAGCTTACATAGTCGTAACATAGAGACAATATACAGAGAGTTACTTGATAATTAGTAATATTATATTCCAAATTCTTCTGTTTTACTAATTTAAACCAAAGGTTTCATGTTCATAACATAGAGACAATATGCAAAGAGTTATTTGATAAGTGGTAATATAAGATGGTGTGCTAATTATTTATGGTCAAATGCAGTTGGGAGAAGGAATGAAAGACATGGGGATGAAGATAACGGCGGAAGAGGCGGAGCATATGGTGAGAGAAGCCGATCTTGACGGCGACGGTGTTCTCTCTTTCCACGAGTTCTCCAAAATGATGATCGCTGCCTCTTATTAGCATTTATATATCCCTATATTGAAGCTATGATATAAGAGGGCTTGTTTGGGTAATGCTCTGTTTTTTGAGTTGCAATTTCTAATAAAGCTTCAGATGATAAAAAGTGGGTTTGTTTAAGCACTTATCAACTACTTTTCAGTATGTTAAACTTTAAAACACAGATCCGATCGTATGTTACAGTATCTTCCCAACATAAAATAAAAGTGTCGGTCCCATATCAATTAATTGTGTAGAGTTAATTAGCCTTTCTTTTGTCATCGGCAGCTTTCATTGATAGTTAAGTCTTACATGGTCCATTTGATTACATATTTTGTGAATCCTGATCATATCTTAGCCTGGTTGGCTAGCTCATATGCAATAACGTTTGCTTTTCTACGAATCTACTGAAAAGAGAAATTACAAACAGTTGAATTTTTCATAATATCATGCAAATAAATGGCAAGAGCTAAAGGTTTCCAGCCTTGGATTTTCTCTTTGACTAGCTTGTGTTGTAAGAACCTATACACTGAATGCAAATCTCCACAAAAGTGACGATTGCATAACCGAGTCTGCGAAGATCAGCCATTTATGCGGCCTAAGGTTTCTACTTTAGCCTTCACAGAGATTTATTGTCTCTAATCATTACCATACAAAAGCCAACCAACTCCAACTTTCTGACATATGGTGAAATCCAGAAAGCATTTACAAAAAACAATAGTATTGACTTTAACAAAAAAAGAAAGAGTATTACTGGTCATCACTATAAGTTTTTTTTTGAAACAATTAATATATATTTTTTAAAGAAAATACAGTGGTTAATATGCGATTTTTGTGGTGATTATGGTAATCGAAGGAAGAATTAAATGGGAAAACAGATTTTGATACATGTTAGCCCTTAAAACAATATGCGACGTGAAATCTAGCCGGTATGTGTTAACAGATTGTATAATGGTAAGTTCTTGACGCAAGGATGTGTTTTGTATGAGAAATATTATGTATCCTTCTTATGAGTAACAGGAGGTGTTACTCTTGTTGGAGAATATGTTCTGTAGATAGAACTTGATCGGCTAAGCGGAGGGCGATGGGTTCTCCTTGTTAGAGAGTTAATTTTTGTAGTCATCTCATATTCAAGAATCCTGTGAAGAGGGAAGAGTCAAAAGTTAGATGTCTAAAGTTCTGGTACTGCATGGAACCACAATAAGCTGCTGTGGGTGAAACTTTAGAGCAGAGCATGGAACTGTTAATTGCGAAACAAAACCAGTCACTGACACACGACCCGAAGGGAGGAATCTGAACCAGTCCACTGTCTTGCTTCCCTAGACGAGCAACAAACAACTGACAATCGTCCCCAAAGGATTTTTCTTCTTTATCTACGAGTCTTTCCCCCATCTAGGATTCTTGGTTCTTGCTGGTACAAAGACTGTAGAATCATATCCCCTGAAGACATTTTTCAAAGCCTCAAGGGCAGGCATTAATGAGAAAAATATATTTCATATATACATACATTTATGTACATACAGGAAAGAATTATAACGTTCAGTAGTTTACACTATCTATCTTATTAAAGTAGAAGTACTTTAAACTTTTGTTTGGCAACAAGGATAGGAATAAATAAAATAAAAATCTGTTTGGCAATATTGATAGGAATAAAGAAAATTAAATCTGTTTGACATGATAGAAATAGAAACAAATAAATGAATAATAATTAACTTGGAAACAAATATATAAACGCTTGGGTCTATAAATTGACGGATGAGCCTGTATTTTTTAATAATGTTAGTTGTGTTTTCGGTGTAAATAATCAAACCAATCAAACCATACTTTGGTATAATGATAACTAATTATTCTTTCGATAGGAAATTTTAATTTTGATTATGCTTATACCATGGTCCATCATAATCAAACCACACTTTCATATAATCATAATCAAACCAGACTTTGGTATAATCATAATCAAACCATACTTTGATAACCAATAATAATTTCGATAATTAATTGTAATTTTGATAACCAAATAAGTAACCAAATTTAATCTCGATAACCTATGGAAATTTATTGGTAACTAATATCATAGCATATCAGTCCATAAACCACAACTTGCGCTGCAAGTTACCGTTCTCCCATGTATATTGTCATATCATAATACTTATCAAAAAGGAATATTCTATTCTCTCTGATTAATTTCTCTTTTTCTTCCAATAATTTAGATAGATTTGGCGTGGAGATATCTCCTAATTTAAACCAAGATCCCAAACTTGGTGCGCACAAAAATATCTTAGAAGTTCATAACTGCATTGCCATATCTTTTCTTTTCTATATTAGGGTTACAATATCAAATAAATAATGCAAATATATATATATACTAAGGTATTAGTATTTTTTGTGTTACAAATACATTAAATACAATAAAAATCTATGATAGCGAATAATATGGATCCTACTTTATACTCCCTCTGTTTCACTTTATTTGTCGTTTTAAGCTTATGCACATGGATTAAGAAAACATTTAATTTTGTACATTTTTAAAATAAAAACATCATTACCCGTACAACTAACCATATTTCAACTAATGAAAAAATAAATAGAAGAATCTTATTAATAAATGTTGCATTGAAATCATAAAAAGACATTTATTTTGAAACGAAAATTTTCCTCCAGAACAACATTTAAAATGAAACGGAGTGAGTACAACCCAATAATTTTCTATTGGGTATAAATTGATAATATTTTTACAAGTTAAAGTAAACATCCGCCCAGTCGGGCGGGTCAAAATCTAGTTACTAATTAAAAACCGACAAGAGATGCCTCGAAATAAACAAAGATACAAAGAGAAAAGGGCGTTTGCAAGAAATGAAAATAAAAGCTTCATAGTACAACTAGAAACCAAAAGGATCCATCTACTAGCTAGAGGTAGAAGCCAAACTCTCGTTACTAAGCAACTCCTCCCAGAAACCATCGTCTAATTCTCTCTCGACCACCATATCCTCTTCTTCCTTCACATCTCTCTGTTTCCCGTAGCCTTGCATCTCCAAAGCAAGAGCTTCCAACTCCGACATGGAGGAACCTCTTTCCCTCTCTGCCGCCTCATCCTCAATCTCCTTGAGTCTCATATCTCTCTGCTTCAGCAGCTGGTGAAGAAACGAAGGGCTCTGCATCGCTCTAGCCAAGAAAGACATCATCTGTCTCTGTTTCCTCTCTGCTCCTTCAATCCTCTGTTCCATGGCTTTGATGTAGCTTTTCGTGGTTTGTTGCTGCTGTCTCAGACACACCAGCTCCATCATTAACAGTTGCTTCTCCCTACGAAGCTCGGTGCACGGATCATGGTCTGATGGAGAAGTTGAACCGAAGGAGGCTCGTCTCTTGATGCTCTTCAGTAACTGTTTCTGTCCTAACAAGAACCCATCGTTTGCAAATTCCCATCTATCTGCTTCTATCTTCCTGAAACCCTGTAAATATTTTTTTCAAATAATACTCTCTCCGTTTCTCCGTTTCAATATAGACGATGTTTTGGAATGATTATTTTGTTTCAATTTACGTGAAATTTTGAAGTTTTAAAATTAACTTTATTAGAAACTATTCAACCGATTGATTAACTGATTTTCTTTCAAATGTTTTTATAGAAAATGTAATTTTTTAAAATCTCTGTGCAATAAGACAAAACATAAGTATTATGAAGTGGAGGAAGTATCAAAAATCATATGAAAACACATGTTCTATGAGTTTTTCGTAAAAATCTAAAACACATCTTTTGAGAACTCTATGTCATGAGAACCTCTCTTACAAAACCTTCCAATAGAGTTGTTGCAAGGTTTCAAAAGTCCACATGAATACATGTGATTAAACAACAACAATTATTGGGGAGAGATATTTTTATTCTCGGAAGATAATATATAGAATGGAACAAGTGGGCAAGCTTAAAAAGCTGACTAGCGAATAAACAAAGAGTTTTGTGATAAGATTGATGACTAATTCTTGAGATTATTTTAGAACCCAAGTTGCCACGAATCAAGGTTCTAGAACTTACTAATTGTTTTAGAAGACAAGTTGACACGAAACAAGATTCTAGAACTTGCTAAAGAACCTTCTTCCACTCTACGGAACCTACATTTTCGATGTTTCTAGAAGTAACAAAAAGAAATTGAATTCATTTCATTGAATCCAGAATACTTCACTTCTTTCTCCAGCAACTATAACAAGATGAAGGGGGAAAAGATTTGGGAAGTTAAATGGAAAAACAGAGCATTGCTCTGTTTTTTTTTTTCTTCTTGGGTCAGACAACATAGACAAAAGAGAGATGAGAGAGACAGGACTCACATAAGTGTTGAGTTGTCTGATGAAACTCGAGAAATTGCTGTGTTTGAAGTGGCGAGGGAGAAGAAACGTTGAGAAAGAATGCAAATCCCAAACGACAAAACTAGTGCCTCCTCTGTTCCAAGATACGATGTTGTCTGTGTTTGGATCCTCAACTATCTCGAATGTCTTGATCAGAAACGGTGGCGGCCCGACTTCGTGCAACCCTTCGACTGGTTTTGGTGGTGATGATGGTGGATCACCTTCTTGGAGCTGAAACGGATTCATGGAGTTCTGGAAACCCAAACTGAAAATTAGAAAAAGAAAAGACAAAGAATCTTGGATCAACGACTTGGGTTTTCCATCGGGTTTGATGAAATTTAGACGAGAATGAATCTTGTGAGGCTGGCCGGTTTAAGTTCGTTGATGGCAGTTGTGTAGAGAAGAGGGAAAGGAAGGAAGGTAATCTACACGTAAGCGATGCGAGGTGGCTTAAATAAGCAGAGTGAGAAAGTTAGTGACGATATAAAATTGATTTGAATAAGATAAAGATAATAATATAGTATTCTCAACTTCGAAATTCCGAAAGTTCCGGAACAATGAGAAGAGAGAAGCGGGTGGGTTCGAAACTTCTCGAACTTCAAATGTTTGACGACTGTACGGTATGGTTTTCACGTGGGTACCTACCCATCATCTCACTATATACTTACTTATCTGTGAATATAAAACTAGACAACATTGTATGAAATGACAATTTGCTGAATGTTTCTAACTGGTATTTATGTTGATGTGGTTGTCGGTCCATACGGAAAACATTTGGTTTAAGGTCTAAACCGGTTTGTAAGTGACATAATTGGATTTCGTTTCGGTTTTGGATACAATTTTTTGTACGTAATTACTTAAAGGATATTTAATTTTATGAAGCTAATTTCTTAAATTACATGATTATACAAAAAGATGATCCAATCTGCGGGAACCCGTTAAGAAAAGTATCTCAGAGAATGATTTAGGTCATTTGATGGTGATATTTGGCTATAAACCATCATTAAGTTTTTGGCTTGGTGAGGAATCTTGAAAAATCCTATGTAAGGATGCCTTGACATGTTCAATGGTCTAATTCAATCTCCACAAAAAAATTTATTTAACTAGTTCCCGCAGATCCGTTCTTCTTTTCATATAATTTCGCAATGGTTGTAAATCGAACTTCCTTATTTGGAATCCGTATTATCTAATAACCAATTTTTCTTAATTGGATTTACAGTCCCGTTATTTATGTACTTAGATTTCTACTGTCTCACGGTCAGTTTATAGTCATATTTTTTATGATAAAGTGCTCTTAGTTAACAAAAAATATTTAATAATTAGAGAAAAATCAACTTATTTATTTATTTCTTAAACCAATTTGTTGAAAAATGTTTTAGTGATTAAACCCCTCAATTATTTTATAATCAGAAGAAAATCCATTAATTAATTTTAATGTTTTAACCTTTTCAACTTACAAACCTTTAGTGTCTGTCACTTTCCGTTACAAAATTATATGCGAAGGTTGATAGACGATAATGGTTTGTAAGTTAAGGAGTTAAAACATTAATAATTAGTTGATGATTTTTTACTATTCAAAAATAGTTAAAGAGTTTTACCTATATCAATAGAAACTATTAACATATCCTACAAAAATCTGAGAAACTAAATGCACATGTCACATTTTTATTGAATTAGTTTTCTTTTCTGTTAAAAATTATTTAGATAATAGGATGTTAATAAAAATATTAGTATCTTATTTAATTAGATATTCTGTACCGTTAGTCATGCTCTGACCGTTTTGAATTTCCAAAAGTCAAAACGTACTGTTGATTCAAGAGGTGACTTGAATGTCTAAAAGGCCAACATTTGGTTGGACACGGATCAAAGACTATTATTATTTTTAATATTTATATTTTTATAGTTAGCAGATATTTAATTTTCTGATTTGATTTAATTCAAAAATAAGGATATCCAGATAATCTATAAATATCTGCAATTACGAATATCTCAGTCACTTTGTTTGATACAAGCAAAATCTAAAAAAACTATAAGACATTGTTTTCAAAAATATCTTTTACATAATATAAAATAAAAAGTAAAAACTAGTGAAACTATTTGTTCCATAAAATTTTAAAATTATTTAAATTGTTTATTAAATATAAAATTTTAGAAAATTTGTAATTTTATAAAAAAATTATATTCTTTTCTTAATTTAATACTTTTATAAGTAATTTTATAAATCAAATTAGATGTGAAAAATAATAATTACCGAAATTATAAATTTTAAAATTTTATATTTAATTGTTAATATATATATATATATCTATTTGTATGAAAACGTAGGAAAGCGGATATTCGAGTCTCAAATTTTTAGTATTTGTGGTTTGCTTGTTTTATACGGATATTGATTTTTAATTTTTGCTTTGCTTCAAAGACTTACGGATATTCGGATTTTTTTGGATCAAATCGAAACGAATAACGACTCAAATAAAAATTAACGGATAAAATAACAACCTTACGTACAAAATAGACCTGACGGATCCAGATATCTGGGAAATTTAGGGTACTCGGATCCGGATCTGTGACTTTATTATACGGATTCGAATCAGTGCTTTCCGGATATCCGTGTAGATATTATGATACTCGCGAGTATTTGGATCCGGATCCATAAAAGTAATTAAAAAATAAAAATATTTTTTAAAATACAAAAAACATAAAAATATTGCATAATTTTAATAGTGTTACAAAATTTATGAATGAATTTATGCATATAATATTATTAAAAATTAAAATGTAATATATAAGACTAATTTTGTGTATAAATATTAATAAATCAACTATAATTATTAATAAAATTTTAAATTTAGTATATTTAAAAAATTCGGATCCGGAAATTTGGACTTAAAAATCAAGATATCTGAATTCAGATCAGGATTCACGAGTCCGACATTTTACTATCCGGATCCGGACATCCCTAATATCCTATTTTCAGAACAGATCCAGATCTGATCTTGGTTCGGATCCAGATTCTGGATATGATTCGAGTTCCCCGAATATCTTATTTTTGGAACAGATCCGAATCAGATCTCGTATCCCGGATAATAAGTTCCAGCCCTCATATAGAGCCGTCAAGAAATCTGTAGAATAATTGCCTACATCAAGGTCCACCATATGCATGCTATTTGCATCATTTACAACAAGACACGTAAGAATAATCAGACAAGTCAGATCAACGATACTTACAATGGATCGTTTTCATTACTTCGGTGGTCTTAACTCGTCAACAAATAATAAAACTCCACGTAACGCTTCTGAGAAGAACCTCGTCGTTACGACGACAAGTGTGAACCCTCAAAACAGAGCAAAGAAGACTTTTCGAAAAAGAAAACAACAGAAACTAAAGAGAGAAGCCATGTCGTCATCTCTGAGCAACGACGATTCACAACTCGGTGAGTCAAATCGTTCTGCAGAAGTAGATGGCAGCGACGGAGGAAACTACACGGCTTACGAGTCTCGATTCCAGTCGCAGCGGTTTGACTCGTCCTTCTCTAGTTTCGAGAAAGACTTACAAGGCGGTGGCGATTCGTCTCCTTACTCCAACCAAGAAGATATCTCATCGCCGCAGAGGGAACTACCTGAAACTCAATCCCCGCCGTTGAAAAACAGTTCCGATGATACTAATGGTCCGATCTTGCCTCCTTTATCAGTCATGGAGAAAGAGGAAGGTCTTGCTCTCAGGGAGTGGCGAAGGTATAGTTTCTTTGGTGCATGCAGCTTTTTGCTCTACTTGATTCATAAAACCTTAATTTAGATTAAACTTTGCTTCTAAAACCCTCATTTAGATTAATCTTTGCTCTTAAAACTCTAATTTAGATTAATATTTTCTCTTAAACTCCTGTTTTAGCCAATTTGTTAAATACCCATTGACTAAGTCTCAACTCCGATGTTGACCTAAACATAGTTCGCTGGGGTCTTGTAGTTTGTGAAACAAGTTATCTTCCTCAAATAATAGTAAGTCCTTTCTCAGAAAAAAAAAGTTATCGCCCTCAAATTGAAAGTAAAAGTATAGTCCATGTGAGTGGCTCTGTTACTAACTGTGGTTGATACAACCAAATTAGCTTATATTGAAAAGCGTTGTGTTTTGTCACTTTGTGTATGTTGCATCAAGGCTAAATGCTCTGAGATTGGAAGAGAAGGAAAAGAAGGAGAAAGAAATGGTTCAGCAGATTATAGAAGCAGCAGAGCAATACAAGGCTGAGTTCTATAGCAAGCATAGCATTACTATTGAAAACAACAAGAAGTCCAACCGCGAGAAAGAGAAGGTGAGTTGTCTCCCTGTAACTTGTGTTTTAAGCATTCAAGATTTGTGTTTGAACTTTGTGATGAACTCTCAAAAACTTTTTTTGATGTACAGTTGTTTCTGGAGAGTCAAGAAAAGTTTTATGCTGAAGCTGACAAAAACAGCTGGAAGGCGATTGCTGAACTCATTCCTCGTGAAGTACCGGTTTTAGAGAAGAAAGGGAAGAAGAAGCAAGCTTCCGTAACTGTGATACAGGGGCCAAAACCAGGGAAGCCAACTGATTTGTCTCGTATGCGTCAAGTGATCACGAGACTCAAGCACAGTCCACCTTCTCATATGAAGCCAAAAGTACTCACACCATCTGAAGTTGACCCGTGAGTGAAACGGTGTAGTTTGTGTTTGTGTGACAAATTAACTTTTTCTTTGTTTTGTCTAAAGCGTGTTTTATTTGCTAGCTTCCTCATGTATTCAGACTCGAATTTTGCATTTTTTTTCCGGTTATGTTGCTCTGGTCTTAGCCTTGCTGGCTTCCCACACAGTTTTCAACTTTGATGTATCTATTCTAATAAAACAGACCAAAATGTGTGCACATACTGGTCCTGCCAAAAGAAGAATGGTTCGTTCACTCGCCAATATGTATTACAGCTGCATTGCTTTGTGGAGTGATCAGTTTGGTTTGATTTCATATAAGTTTCAATCAAATTAATAGCAACATAGTCTATAACACCAGTTCTTATTATCATTAAACTATTTCATTTTTAATATTCTATTGCCTGCAAATAAAAATCAAATAAAATGTTACCAGTTCTTCATCAAAACGGACTCAAACTATTATGGTTTTGAGTTTAGTATAGGCGGACATTTTATCCGGATCAGATTTTCTGAATTTCACGATTTTTGGTATCATATTTATAAACTTTGTTCAGATATATAATTTTGGATTAGGTTCGGTTCACTCGTTAGGATCGTATTTTAAAGATCTCATATATATATCTAACTAAAATCGTAATAACCACGCGAAAGTAGTATATATTTTTTTAAAAATCAGTTACTTTGAAAAGTCTATATCCGAGGTGAATGGTGAAAATGAAGCTAGTGAGGAGGTAGCATTTCCTCTATGCAATGATGAGACGAGGAAGAAGATTAAACTGGAGACAGAGATCAGATTTTGTATCTTAGGCATAACTACAAGCCCAGAAGCAGAAGTAAGTATTTTGTAATCTGTGTTTACAACTATAAAACGAATTGATTTGCTTTTTTCTTTTTCCTAAGAAAGCGAAACGGTTGTGAGTTATCAAAAGACAGGACCAGAATCAGAAGTATAGCTGCAGGTACAAACATGAACTAGCAAAGTGAAAAAAGCCAAATACAATGTAAAACTAGTTGCTCTCAGCGAAAAATATTCTAGCGCCTTCAAAACTTTCATGTTCCAACAAAATTTAAGAAAATGGCTGTTAAGTTTGGTCTCGATTCCGATTATCATCGGTTATCTTCTGGAGCTGCTTCTCACTTGTGGCGATAAGGCGTTTCACCATATCAAAGGTTGTAAGCCTAATGCTGCAAAACAAACATCACACGGCAATGTACATTTAGTAGGCCTGCTCTTATTAGCAATGTGAGGTTCCTAAGACATCATGCATGTTTGATGATGCAATGATCATAACGATTACCACCGAATATAATCCAACCCACAACCTAGAAGAATCAAAATAAATGCACTGAGAATTACTAACTCTATGTTCAAGAAGTCTAACCTGCTGTTTGGTAGAGTTTTCAATGCATTGGGTAAAAAGCCACGGTACAAGCCTATAAGCCCATCACGGTCTATGATTCCTGCACAGACAGATGTAAAAGAACTGACTCAGCACAAACTCAAGTCTTATGCTCCATGCTTAACATGTATTGTAAGAGTAAACCGACCGATGATTGATGAAGATCTTTGCTCTAATGAAACAGATTAATTTACCAGCAAATGCTTCAGGGATAGATTTGTATGGAGTTCCTCTCAGTTGCATTTGGCGTCTCACAGTGTCGAGGGGGTAACATGTTAGTGTTGCAATACCAGCAGACAGAACAGCTGTGAATAGTGACGATTGTGCCTTTTGTCTATATTCCTCCGGTAAAGACTTCTTCACTCTGTTCTCAGTTAATGGAGAAACAAGTATATTAGCCCCGGTTCAAACTTGACACATATGGAAGGAAAAGTTTAGTAGACTCACAGATCGAAAATACAAAAGTTAACAGCAATATATGGAGCTATTCCTACTAGAGAAGGTCCAAGGCCGTAATAGAAAGACGCAAGCCCTTCTTCCCGGAGCATACTCAAAGCAACCTACATTTATCAGCACAACAAGGAAAAAAGAGGACATAAATGTTGAGGAGTGGAGTTTGAGAGCTTAAACATGAATGAGAGAAATGAAAAAAACATTTCACCTGAGACATTGTTCTGTACCCAGGTTCGACTGCCAATCTCAGTCTCAGCACATCTAGTGGGTATGTCAACTGCATAGGAATCAAGATGCAAGAATCAGAATGATAAGTTTAACATATCTATATTTAAGGTGCATGGAGCATTACATACTCTTAACCAAATGTTACTTGAATGCCAGAACTAAAATGAAGAATATACTTATTCATGACAGTTATAATTTACCCCCCAACAAATAAGAGCAACAAGTAGATTCAAAATAACTCACCAAGGTAGATGTCATGCCAGCACAAGCACCAGCTGCAAGTCTTCCAATCACTGAGAGCTGATCATCTGTGCCTTTGAATAATTTCTAATATTCAAAAATGTGGAAGCATCAGTAAAAACGGTACAAGTGACTAGAGAAACAGAGCTAAGAAAGTGTATGCTTCTTGCTTTAAGCTGAAGGTTGTCAGTTTCAATACAGAGAACAAAAGAAATTAACTCTCACACAAGCTTACAAGCTCGTAATGACACAGACTCACCTTGTAGCTCTCGTAAGCCAAAAGCTGGACCGCACTATAAGGCAATACTCTTATCACCTGAGGCAAGTTTCCCTTCCAGTAACCTTTCATCCCTTCTTCTTTGCCTATCAGAGTAATTGCCTGAAAATCAGTTCCAACAACTCTTGCATCAGTTAGTAGAATATGAACATACCAAATAGCAACAGAGCAGTATAAACCCTGAGATTTTAGTGATCATAAATAATTTAATAATTTTTAAAGATAATTTAATGGCTTTTTTTTTGTAAATTTAACATTTAGTTTTGGCCTAATAATTTTTTCATTAGGCTATGTCAAGGAGACAGAGACGGAAGTACATGAAACATACCTCTACAAAACCTATTGCCTTCTTTGCACTCTGCTGTCCAATTCGTATACCATGTGTCTACAGATAAAACCATTGTTCCGTAAGAAGCAAGAACAAGACTCACACGACAGAAACAATCCCTTGTCAAGGTTCATTTTCATTTGTTCATAAATAATCTCTTTGTTCCTTTTAACAATAAACTATAAGAAGAAGAAGGGTCACTATTACTTTGACCATATTTAATACAACTAAACCTGCATAAGAAGCTTGATACGGTCAAGTGGAGCGGTAACCGTTTTAGCAGCGGCTCCGGCAATAGCACCGGCGGCGAAGATGGCAGCATCCTTAGGAACGAGAGCAAGGATAGCAAGCGGGTTGCTCAAGAGCTGAGCTGCCGTCGGAGTGAACTCCCTCTGCTCGCACTTCTCCGCCATGGTAATGCAGGCGAATCTACTCCCGAAACGGGCATCTCCGGGAGCTGAACTCCGCAAAACACGGCGGCGAAAGTGTACGTTGCTGGATTTGGAGGGAGAAGAGGTTAGTATGGAGGAGTTTAGGGAAGGTATACGGTGGAATGTGAGTATAGCTCTGTCTTCTTCGTCTCCCATGGTGTTAGAACTTGTTAAGAGGGAAAGAGATAAGGCGAAAAGGTTTTGTTTCAAAAAAAAACCAAATAATAAGAAAATGGCTGCTGTGTTACGTCAAATGGCGCGATGGTATTAGGGCTCGAGCGTTCTATTGGGCTCTCATGGGCTTCTTCTATGCTCGGGAGTATAAATTTGTTTATATTTTTCATTTTTCTATAACTTTTTGCCATTTATTTTGAAAAATAAGTTTATTTTTCATTGAATGCATGTCATTTATACGAGGATAACTCTATGCGAATTATTATCTTTTTATAATCACACTCATTCTAAATTGGCATTCAGATCATAGGTTTATGACAATTCACATTAAATAACATATAATAATTATTGGCTCCATGTGTCTGATTCTTCTAGTATCAATTACATTACCTTACAAATTTGTGAAAACTTAATTTTGGGAAGCTTCAAGATATCGGCATTATTAGCAAACCTTCTGATATGTTTCCTTCGTTGAAATGGGTTTTAAAGTTTAACATCTTGACGCTCAAATCTTGTTGAAAAATGATTGATGTAGTCTGTTACTGCCAACTTTGAAAACAAAGCAAGTGACGTTTACTTTGTTATTACTTTTGATGGTCCGAATGGTAACCGCGGTTTTCGTAGTATAAGCGGTGCGGAATTGAAGTGCGGTACGGTTCAACTG
Source organism: Brassica juncea (assembly GCA_018703725.1). Taxonomy (NCBI): domain Eukaryota; kingdom Viridiplantae; phylum Streptophyta; class Magnoliopsida; order Brassicales; family Brassicaceae; genus Brassica; species Brassica juncea. The sequence continues at coordinate 1,589,283 of CM031940.1, read as the reverse complement.
CGGTTCATGCGATTTGCAGGACAAGTGCGGATTTGCTAAAAAAATTATGCGGTTTTGATGAAAAGAGTGGTGCAGTTTTGATAGAAATAATGTAAAATAAATATATTAATACGATTAAAAATTAAATTTATTTACTTAGTGATAATGTCATAATATTTTTATAATCTTAAATATTAAATTAATCTTATTAAAGTTTCTAATTTATATATGTTTTTGTTAATATAAACTTAACTATAAACAATTCTTTTGCAACAAAAATACAAATTATATCTTTGATATTTTATTTAAATTAAATAGACCCAAAAATTTAGTATATAATTTATAATTTAAGTACTTTTATCTATTAAATTTTTGGTACTGAACTGGATCGCGGGTTATAGGAAGTTTGTACGAATTGTAATAATATTTTTATTTATCTCTTATAAAACTTAAAAATGTTTGATATTTGTTTAATTTAAATATTTAGTTATCAATGCTAAAAAGATGTAAAATATTGTTTGAATGCTATAATAAAGATACAGTGAATACAAAAAAAAACTTTACTGTATAGTTTATTTATTAATTAAGATGTGTAATAAAAAATACTATATATTTCTTCATTTAATTTACCAAAAGCAAGAAAGATTGTTAGCCTTATTACAATTCATTTTTAAACATATTAGGACCATTTAGCCCACATAAAATTAATTATCAGTCTGTATATAATAATACAGTTACATGTAGATTAACTTCAAAAAAAATCACTAGTCACGATGACTTGCATTATTGAACAAATCAAGATAGAAAATGTAATAAACTGTAACTGCATTATTTATTGCATGCACTATAAAGAGAATTAATGTTGGACAGATAGAGATAAAAATGAAAAATAAATAAAAAATCAATTTATCAGTGCGGAATTGTCAAAAAACGCAAGGTAATAGGTGTTGGCCATAAAAAGACGGATTTCAGAATTATTGCTTTGTTTAGAAAAAACCGCAAAGAATTTATTTATTTTTTCTGGAAAACGCAAATCAGTTAATAAACTGGTGATTGGTGAATTAATGCGGTTTTCAAAACCGCACTTAAAAACCGCACTCGAACATGTCGCCATTCATTACCTTATGTTTCCTATGAGATGAGTCATTTGTCTCCAATAAAGGAAGGCTCATTAGGACATAATAGAGTTGGTTGGATTATTCTACATCCTGAACCGCATCGCTTTGTGGACGTTGATTGATATTTTCATTGCTTTGCAGGCCAATAATGTAGGGAGATTGCAGGTGTAGTCAGTCACTTGATGTTGATGGTCTATGACAATGAAAGTAGGCTATAGGTAGCTCTCCTCTCAAGTTTGAAATTAGCCTCATGATATAGCGATTTTATTTAAAGAAAATATGATTGAGGTGATGTACTCAAAAAGTTTAGACTGTCTTGTTCATATCACTAAAGAGGCTAAGGACGACGTCAAAAGAATATTACAACATCATTACCAGAAAGGTCGTTGTTTTTTCTTCTACACATTGATTGGCATGTCTTTGGCCTTACTACCACAACAAACTAAAAACAACACCAACTCAGCCCCACAACACACAATACAAAAAAAAAAGAACACAGAAAAGCATCAATCACCCCCAAAAAAAAAGAAGTTAAAAAACGAAAGATTTACAACAAAACAAAAGATTGAATTCTGAGTCCGTGGCGTGGAGGGAGGACGCGACGTGATAGACAAACTCTACAAAAATCGAATGCGGGCTTACTGCTATTCGTTGCCTAGGTTCAAAGATCCGTCCTTCATTAGCTTGATGCTTAGGCTATTGAATCTCCCTCTCGAGTAATGTCGAGAAGCCTTTCTCCAATCCGTTCCTGTTTTCATCATTGCCGCAAACTCTTCGTAGCTTATTTTCCCATCCTAATGTGTTAGTAAATCCATATTAGGCATAACCAGACGAAACATCATTTACACTAACTACATGATAAGTGAACTCTCTACACAAAAGTAATTGCAGCATATTCAACTTTGAAAACCATTCTTGCTTTAGTTTATGGGGACCGCTAACACAACAGACAGGCCAAAAAAAAAAAGTGACTAAAGCTACTAAATGTTTTGTCCTCGCATGCTTTAAGAACTTTTGCAAAGCATGTTTCCATTACCTATTTGCAAACTTTCTTCAAAACTTTGGTTTGCAAAAGAAAGATCTTTTGAACATAGAAGATTTGACACTAACCTTGTCCGTGTCAACTTCTTGGAATATATCATTGGCGACATTCACACAGTCATCACCTCCATCTTCCTTTAAGGCTTCACAAAGCTCTTCGGGCAAAATGTACCCATTTCCATCCTTGTCAAAGTAGGAGAATGCTTTGCGGAGATGCTCATCGTTTGCTACCTTTTGCAGGTGGAGAGAGACTGCCACAAACTCCCCATAGTCTAGTGTTCCTTTCCCTTTAGTATCCACCTATGTTTATATAAATTTGAAATTTAAACACCATAGTTTAGGATCACAACAAAGCGGAATATTAATTAGCAAGAGCATACAAATAATTTGACTCTACTTGTTCGGATTAGCAATCAATAATTAAAAAAAATAATGATGAAGTAATAGGGAAAAGGTATGTGCACCGCTTCAATAAGCATCTGAACTTCTGATTCAGCTAGCTGTGTACCAAAATCTCGAAGTCCAGCTTTCAACTCCTCGATGGTAACAATACCATCTTTATCAGTATCCATCTTGTTGAACATTTCTTTGATGTTTTCTACTTCTTGTGAAGATAAAAATTCGGCAATAACCTAGTTTGAACAAGGTAAGTAAGATAAGTTTGGTATAAGATGCAAATAATCAACATTTGGAGCTGATTAAACAAACCCTCAGAGCTTTTCTCTTGAATCTGTTCATCACTGAAAACTGCTTTAATCTAGACTTCACAACATCTCCAAGAGGAACATTTGGAGCTTTCTTGGCATTTTGAATCCATGGGTGCTCTACAAATTGAGAAATAATATTAATTTTTTGGACTATCTCCTGATCTATGAAGCGATTGGACAAAGAGAGTAACAGATGGGCAGAGAGTAAAAGCAGAGGCAAAAGGTGGATTCTATGTACCAAGCACTTGCTTGGCAGTTAGCCGGCGCTTTGGATCAGGCTCTAACATTTGCCTGACAAGATTTTTAGCAGTCTCCGAGATGTTGGGCCACGGTTCCCTCTTAAAATCAATTATACCGCGAAGGATAGCCTGAGCAACTCCCTGTTCCGACTCTGTGGTCGAAAGAAAGAAAAATACTGGCTGAAACTATGAAAACTAGCTTGCTAGTACTACAAGAATCAATACGCATAGTTAACTTCTTTGAGACGGCATATATTCGCATAACAAGAATCAATAAGCAAATGTTCAGGACGAGGTTACCAAGGAAGGAGTGAACAGACCTGCCCAGAAAGGAGGAACTCCACACAGCAGAATATAAAGAATCACTCCAGCACTCCATATATCTATCTCGGGTCCATAGCTCCGCTTAAGCACCTCAGGTGCCATGTAATATGGACTGCCAACTATCTCCGAGAACTTCTCACCTGAAAATGTGCAAGCATTACATTATAATAGCATTAAGGACAATTAAAATGGCCAAGATGCATCTAAGGTATCAATCAAGTAACTAGACCTGGGCAAAAAAAAAATCCTAAACTTATACAGAAAAACTGGACATTCGAACCAGAAAACCCGAATATCTTGTAGGATGGTATAAAATGTATCCGAATTCGAACCCCCGAAAATACTAACCAAAATCTGAATATTTTAAAATGTATCCGAATCCGAATCCCCCGAAAATACTAACCAAAATCTGAAATAAATATTCAAAACCTAAACAAATATCTCAAATATCCAATCAATGTTTATTTTAATATGATATCTAAAAATACCCAAACCAAAACCGAAGTTATTAGGACCTCAGTTGGGTACCAAAATTGGTGTCTTATATCTGAACCTATTAACCGAACCCGACTGAACAATAAATTAGACTTGGATGGGAGTTATGGGCATCTCCATCCCAACTCCATATTTCTTTCAAAATGGAGTAAAAGTGAATATGGAGCGGGAAACCCAAAATACCGGATCCGAACACCCATGGCTAGAGGAAACAATGCCCATGCCTACAAGAAACAATGAGTTTGCAAAAACAAGAAGCTCCTCCCTCTATACTACCACTGATAATCATTTCGAGCTTTTAGGTGGAAACCTCCAAAAAGCTAATAGGATTTGAAGAATCTACTTAGACTCCACACCTGGCTTGAAGAAGATGGACAATCCAAAATCAATAGCCTTGAGCGGCGAGTTCTCCTTCTTGTTAGCGAACAAAAAGTTCTCCGGCTTCAAATCTCTATGAATAACCCCATGCTTATGGCACAACTGCACAACCTCAACAATCGTCTTCGTAACCCCCGCGGCGGCTCGCTCGGTGTAATGCCCTCTCGCCACGATCCGATCGAAAAGCTCACCACCTTCACAGAGCTCCATCACCAAATGCACGGCGCTGTCGTCCTCGCAGGCCTCTCTCAGAGCGACGATACTCGAGCTCCTAGGCAGATGCTTCATGATCGCCACCTCCCTCCTCACGTCCTCGATGTCCACGGCCGTCCTCAGCTTCCTCTTGGAGATGGACTTGCAGGCGAGGAGGTCGCGCGTGGACCTCTCGATGCAGAGGTAGGTGACGCCGAACTCGCCGCGTCCGAGCTCTCGGTCGAGGGAGTAACGGTCCTCGACGTTGTTCTCCTTGGGGACGTCGCTGAGGACTCGGATCGGCGTCGGTTTTTTCCCGCCGGAAGGGTCTTTGCGGTGGTGATCGTGGCCGGAGTAGTTGGATTTGACGTCTTCTCTGGCGACAGCGGCGGGAGATCTGCAGCAGTTCCCCATCACTTGTAGGTATAGCTCAGAGGCTCTCTCTCTCAAGCTTTTCGTTTGGGAAGGTCTAACTAGCTAATCTAGGGTTCCACATTCTAGCTTTGGGAGAGGATGGTGACAGTGGAATCTATGAAAGCTGGCTAGCTAGAGAGAGAGAAGAGCATAGATCGAAGAAGAATGATGAGTAGCTAGAGTCAGTCTCTCTCCTTTTGATATTTTCTTTAAATCTTTTTTTTTTTGTTTTCTATCTTTGTGAAACTTAATCATGATGTGGTGGTCTCTCTGGTTTCTTTTTCTTTTTCTTTTGCTTGTTTGGTAAATCAACACTTTATAGGATTTTTTTTTTGACAACGAAAAGTAAGATTTGTTTTAACATATAAATTTCCCATATATTCTTGAAAAATAATTATTGTGATATGTTAAATATGTCGACATTTTTTTTATTTTACAGTGCTAGCTAAATGTTAATGAGAAACGAAGAAATTATTGATGAATTTTGCGTTTGGAAATATATATATAAATATATGACTTACTTAGAAAATATATATATATTTATCTTATAAAAGTAGTATTATTAATAGAACTGATATAAATATGTTTATTCAACCACTTTTTCCTCGTATTTGTAAATATTTTGTATGTCTGATAAACAACCTATGACTGCAAAAAAATGAAATCCAAACTAATATAAATATTACCAAGCCGTTAATAATTTATTTTTATTACATAAAAATATATTAATTAATTTATTAATGATCTAATAAATCAAAACTAATTGTTACTCATTCAAATATTTCTTTATTGATATTTTGTTTCAAAATTTTGCAGTAGATTGCAAAACATATTAGTATATGTTATTTTGTATGTATAGATTAAACAAATAATGCAAATCAAGAAGAATAAATAGATATCAAGTAAAATATGTAGAATAAATGTGGATTCAGCTGATAAAATAATTTACGGAATCAATCTATTTGATTGGATATTAAAAATGTAAAAATAATTGAAGTTAGATATCAAAAACATAAATTTTAGTAAAAATATATGCATATATATAATATATTTGTTGAGAATGAAAAAAATTATTGAATATTTTAGTTTTTACAGTATTAAATTTTCATAATCTATTGAGACATAAATAATTCAAAAATGTACCTTGAGTTTTGTAGCTACGTTTGATGGATGTAGTTATATAAGACAACTTAAAAATATAAATACAACATGCATTATTATGTATGAAAAAAAAATTATGTGTAATATTTAATCTTATAAAAATATTTACTGATTATAAATTTATAAATGTATTATAAGGAAATTATATAAAATTGTAAGTATATAAATTCTATAACCATATTTATTGAAGATAATATATATGTATAAACGAATATATATATTCTATTTCATTTTGTAAATAAATCCATTCAAACAAAATCATTACATAAAGTAATAATGAGATAAATATTAAGAAAAATAACTCAAATAAACCATTTATAAACAAATAGAGAAAAAAGAACAAACTTGTGTGATTTTTTTTTTTTTTTTTTTGACAACAACTTGTATGATTGGTCATCTGTAATCTGCATATTGCCTAACACATTTTTGTTACTTTTTGCAGATCAAGTATTAATGCCCGATATTAATCTGCATGTAGATTTCTAAATATTTTATAATAAAATGATGAATGGCAAATAAATGCAGATTGATCTACATAATTAGTGAACTACATTAATTCGGCACTTTATATGTACACACTTTCACAGCCATTAATCAACTTGATATGCAATTGTTCCACTTGATATACATAATTATGTGATCTGTACCGCTTCAAATGTTTTTACCGTTCGAAGCCATAGTTGAATCTCAAAGTGTTCTTTTAAAGATACCTCACAATGTCTTGAACATATTTTATTGTTTCTATGTAGTAGAAGACTGAGGCGATAGATGAAATAACTTAAAATGAGACAAGGCATACGGTAAGGTTTGAAGGCTATGGAGACGACGAAGTTGAGGTGTCACGGTCATGGAGAATAGGAAATACGATCAAGATAATGTTAAACCTAGAAATTGAAAGAGGAGATAGAGAGAGAGAAAAATTCACTGATATAGCTGTGCTGAAAAATACATGTCTGTCCGCAAAGTTACAAACGTGTATTTGGTGGCGACTGGATCACAAAATTGTTTTGAGAAGCTACAAACATTTATACAATTACTACATAAGAATAAGATGCACCAATGATGCGTTCACATTTGACCAGTTAATGCTAACCAACTACATCTCAAGAATTAAAGATGCATTCACACAGACAACATCATATCTCCTTAACTTATCTGGCTTATTTGAAATGCGTTCACACATAACGCCAAAGAAACTTATTACATGAATAAAGAGAATGTGTGTGTCCATCGGCTATCTTTTTTCAATCCTTGCATATTTTTCTGAGATTTTTCTCAAGAGTTATATTGGTTTCGTTTTTAGCAATTAACCAATATGGTTACTATGTTAAAGAAACATAGGTTTCAACTTGTTTGGAGTGCGTTGGCGAATTTATTGAACAGCGTGTAACTTTTGATATTATTAGCTCATCAGTTTTTGTGTGTAGTGCGTCTTCTACCACTCTTGAAACCTATTCTCTTATAATTGACTGACAAAATCCATAACAGAATATCCTATTATCACAACAGCCAATCCTCATAAATCCATTAATATTCATCTCTTGAGCGTCCGTAAGCTATCCACCTAAAGTTTTACATGATGGTGTCTTTATTAATTTAAGACAATACAGACACAATTGGTCACTCACAATTATTACATTTCTTAAAGAATTTGGTAGTCAAATAACTTAAAAGGCAAGATTTATCGGCGGGACACACAAGGTAGATGGATATATGAATTAATGTACAGTTTCTTATAAATAGAATCATATACATACGTTCTATTAATTTATATATAAAAGAAGTAGTTGATGATTTTTTGTAAAAAGTAAATTGTGTTGGGCTTGTCTTTTCCTCAATTGTCGTGAAATCTATGGTATAAGCGAAAGAGAAAGCGTAGCATGATGGGCCATCTGAGTATAAACTCAAGTATGCTACAAAACAAGGTTTCAATGCACTCATCTCGTATAGCATTTCTGTTTATTTTTTGTTCATGTGCTCCCCATTAGCTTGGCAATAAAGTTCAGTCTGTACTGATGGTATTTAGTTTTATTCTTAGTTAATCAAATTTAAATACAAGTTTATCTAGGAGTGTAAAACCAAATACTGTTATATATTCTACGGCTGTCCCTTATGGTTTGGTCTGCAACAAATAGACTTTTTTCCTGGAAGACAGACTCAACCCAAGTTGGAATGACACATTGCCGCCACTTCACTACTTTCAGATTTTTTATTTTATTTTGGGTATCGACGGACCAAAATCCAACCGACTAATTTTTTAGAATCTGTCCACCGATACCAGATAAATCTGATTGTTCGCAATAAAAATTAGATATCCAGATTAACTGGTCACACAAGCGGGTAAATCTGAAATGATAGATTTCAAATCCAAAGTATTTAACACCTTTCAAAACTCACTTTACCACTTGACTATTTTTTTCGTGCCACTTGACTATACTTGTGTGGTTTATCGTTTATGTGATGCAGAATAGTGAAAAGCAACATGAAGAGAGACATAAGTTGGTGAACCGTATGCACTACCTAATTGATAGAATAATTTGAAAATGCATTCACTCACACTATCAAAACTCTATCTTACCTATGACTTTGTTTGACAGCCGATATAAACCTCTGTTTTAGAAGTTTCTCTTTACAGATTTTGAATTATTTTAGCGCTTTTCTTTTGTAAATAGTCATATATTTTCATGAATAAGGTTAATATTCAAAATAATGTAGTTATAATTTGGTTAAAGTTCAACTATTTTCTTGCAAAAATAACTCTCTTTTAGCATTTACCACTTTGAACTAAATTTTGACATATACAAAGTTATTGGTATGTCTATGGTTGGTTACATAGCAGATAAAAACTAAAACACTAGAGAACGAAATAAGTGAAATGACACAATATTTCTATTTTAGAAAAAAAGTTTCGTTAAAGATTATCAGATTCTTATTTTTTTTCTTCGCTTATAGTTTTAAGGTAACGTGATTTTCATTCTTAGCTAATAGCTATTGTATAAAACTTTTTTTTTTTTTTTTTTTTGCTACGAAACAAACTACTTTGCTCTCACTGATAGTCCTTCCAGTTCCTCTATTATTGTTGTATTCATTATTATTGTTGTATTCATTTTACTTTGTCAGAGCATGGTCGCCAAAGTTCTCGCTGACTCTAAAACATTAGAGTTTACATGCCGTAGTAGAAAAAGTTACATAAAAACAAATAAATAATTTTCGTATTTGTAATCGGTGAAAGGACCGATAATGAACTGATTTCAATGACAAAGTGATGAAGCTAATAACTATCTGTAATGTTTTTTATTCTCTTACAAACTAATTTTTCAAAGCTTCCATAATAATAGTCATCCTCATGCGATAACGACAAACGAATAGCAACAATGAATGTTCGCTGCTGTCGTTGATGAAACGTTAACGACACAATTTGTCGACCACTCGTAGCTAAAAACTCTAAACATCTCGTTATATGTCGCCTTATTGTTTATAAGTAGACGGCCCCCGTACGTAACGTCTACATTTTACTTTTGCAACAAAAGAAAAACTCAATATATCTGAAGTCTCGTTAAAGAAAAAAGAACTTAAATTTTTTCTAAGTGTAATAATCTTTATTTGGTAGCTGGTCAAGAAAAAAAAAACACAAAATGATTATTTTTTATTTTTTTCATTTATTTAGTGGTTTACGAGGACAAAAACCATTATATTATCCAAACTCAATGTGAGTTGAATAACCAAACTGAAATATAATAACCATAAAAATAGAAATTTAAATAAAATAGAAATTTATGCAAAGATCGAACAGTTCTACATAAATGATATGCAATTTCATTTTATCCTCAAAAAAATTATCCACTCTATTTAAAGATGATCACTCTTATCTATTACCCGAATAATATCATGGTATATAAATTAAAATCTTACTGTTTTTTCAAATTGACTTTTGTCCATCATTAAAAGTCTTATCGTAATTTACAACATGGACTAACTATTAATATATATTCGAATTTTATTTATTTGTAACAGTTAGAGAACATGGGTTAACTTGCTTCAAAAAAGTAATCAGCCTTACAAAAACGTGTGTAGTTCTTGGGCATGAGTTAATGAGCTTAGAATATGTTTAACAAGTATATGATCTTTTCGTATGGGTAACAAATAGTTAGTTTGTAAATGGGCTTTGTCCAATCATATTCACGTTTTATATAAATCAAACATTTAAATTAATATATTAAATAGAATTTTATTTACAATTTTGGGATAAAAAATAAAAAATGAAATATAATCTATGTTCTTTTTCAAAACATAATAATAACAACTATTTTTATATAGTTCCAAATTAAGAAAAAAAGATTTCAAAAATAAACAAGATGAAATTTTAATTTTACCACAAGATTGATGCTAATTTTCACCCTTATACCAATTTCATAAATACCTTTAATTTATGATAAAAATTAAAGTATTTCTACTAAATCATTTTAAATGTTTAAAATAATAAAAAAGTGTTTATAGAACATTATAAACTTAATCACACCCCCTAAATACTAAACCCTAAAAAATAACCACTAAACCCTAAACTCAAATGTTATATTATTTTTGATTAATTGTATTTTTAAAATTTGGTAGCCAACTTAGTATATTTTAAGAAATTTCTCAAAATCACTTAAAATTAGTAGTAAAAAATTGCAAAGTCATCACTAAATCGACAATTATAACTAGTTTTATTAAAAAAATATAATGACGTCATAACATAAAAGTGTTCATACAAAATTTCAAAAAAGTAATTGATAAATTATAAAAATTTTGAAATACATTTCCTTTCTTATATTGATATAATACGAATTTGTAATATAATAATATATAATAAATTGCAAATCCTATATCATATAAATTTTTGTTGTATGAAAAAAATAAATTCACGTTTTTGAAGTACAAATCAAAATCTTGTATAATCTTAATTCTCATCTCTTCTCCTCTAAAAAAATATCGCTTTTATTCTAAAAAATCTGCTTTTGTACAATATTAATCTTAAAAGATGTATTTTTAATTTTGAATACAAACCAGTGATTTTCAATAATTAATATGAAAAAAAACTAAAGAAAGATAAACTATATTTCTGAAAAAAAATTCTATAAAAATACATTTTCTCAGAAAACATTGCGATAAAAAATATTTTCTAAAAAAAAAAACAGATAAAATAGCTTATCTGAAAATAAATTATAAATAAAGATCCACGTAAGCGGGTCGGGTCGTGAATCAGGACTCCTGATTATTATAATATTTCATTTCGTTTCATTTCATTCAATCTCATTGCATCGATTTTCGTTCCTATCACGAAGCTCCAAAGAAGCTTTTTCATCACGATCATCGCCATGACTGTGCCCTCATCTGCAGATCAAGGTTCGTCTTCCTTCCTTTCTTCTCGCCGTTATTTGCATGTCTCGTCTTCTGTTGATCTTGTTTCAATCCTCCAGAAACTGACAAATTTTTCTTCGTTCTGGGCAATTTATTCGTCGTTCACACATCGAACACGTAACAATCGTTGGCTCCGTCAAATAAGATTGTGTTTAGAGATTGGCGAAGTTTGCGATTTCAAATTTTTCATTTGGAGATGATTGCATGTTATAGGAAATAACAACGAGTAATTGAATGAGTTTTTGGATTTTTTCGTGTTGTAGATAATGCTGAGAAGGTGAAGCGTTCGTATGTTGATTTGCCAGCTATGGAGATATCTGTAGCGTTTCCTCAAGCAACCCCAGCCTCTAAGTTTCCACCGTGCAGTAAGGATCTCTTCAAAGATATTACGCATTTTTTTGGATGATTTGTTGTTATTTTGTGGCCTCAAACTGTTTTATTCTAATACTTGATACAGCTTCAGACTATTATCATTTCGATGATCTATTGACTCCGGAGGAACAGGCTGTTCGGAAGAAGGTGAGAGAGTTCATGGAGAGAGAAGTTGCTCCCATAATGACAGAGGTGAATGTTTTTTTCCGACATCTTTGGCTGTGATGGAGGATGTTCTTTTTTCTTTGTTTATTTGATAGTATCATTGTGTCACATGATTGTTCTTGTTTTGATTTTTTTTTACTCATCAGTACTGGGAGAAGGCAGAGTTCCCTTTCCATATCATTCCAAAGTTTGGAGCTTTGGGTGTTGCTGGTGGATCCATCAAGGTAATTTAGCAATGCTTGACTCTGGGTTCTTCTTTGTTTATGTCAGTTTTTAATTTGGTTTGACTTCTCAGGGTTATGGCTGTCCTGGCCTCTCCATCACAGCCAATGCTATTGCTACAGCGGAAATATCTAGAGTTGATGCAAGCTGTGGAACTTTTAATTTGGTGCATACCTCTTTGGGCATGCTCACTATTGGTAAGAGTTCCTAATATTTCTTTCTTTCTTAGCTTGTTTAGTGTTCTGTTTTTCTTATGTTTATTTTTTTTTGTCAAGAACAGCACTTTGTGGATCAGAAGCACAGAAGCAGAAATATTTGCCTGATTTGGCTCAGATGAAAACTGTGACTTGTTGGGTGAGTACGTGGAGACGATTTGCAATTTTTTGTGTTATGTAAACCTGATGTTGATACCGTTACATATATTGGACTTGTATAAAGGCTTTGACAGAACCTGACAATGGAAGCGATGCAAGTGCTCTAACAACAACTGCCACAAAGGTTTAATCATCTTGTGCCCTTGTACTCAGTTGCTTGTACGAGAATGTTTCATTGTTTTGAATTGTTTCAATTGTCTACTTCATTAGGTTGAAGGAGGTTGGGTACTGCAGGGACAAAAGCGTTGGATTGGAAACAGCACCTTTGCAGATCTATTGGTCATCCTTGCTAGGAATACGACAACGAACCAAGTCAACGGGTATGTTGCCGTTTCCCAAAATATGAAGTGGCTCTTGATTTCGACTTATATAGATGTGAAAATCAAGTTTTTAAAATGCTGAACTAGGTTTCTCTATACTGAAGAATAAATGTGTTAAATACATTATACATGGCTCCTTATTCATTCGGATAGACTTTATTTTCTGCATTATATAATGTTCAGCTACCGTCTTACAGATTCTTAGTCCAGAAAGATGCGCCTGGCCTAACGGTTACTAAGATCCCGAATAAAATAGGTTTACGAATTGTTCAGAATGGAGACATTCTACTACAGAATGTCTTTGTTCCAGATGAGGAGCGGTTACCTGGGGTAAATTCATTTCAGGACACAAGCAAGGTACTGTTGTGCCTCCACATGATCCAGAAATAAATCTTTCTCTTTTCTTCGTGCTATTTTAACTGCTTTTCTGTACACTATACTTGAATAGGTCCTGGCTGTCTCACGTGTAATGGTGGCCTGGCAACCAATTGGTATATCAATGGGAGTCTACGATATGTGTCACAGGTATTTCAGGAGTGACCATAATATTAGCATTCGTATCGTTAATTATAAAGGAATGTGTTTTGGTTTCAAGGTATCTAAAGGAGAGGAAACAGTTTGGAGCACCGTTGGCTGCTTTCCAGTTAAACCAACAGAAGCTTGTGAAGATGCTGGGCAATGTTCAAGCGATGTTTATGATGGGTTGGCGCCTCTGCAAGCTATATGAGACGGGTCAGATGACTCCAGGTCAAGCCAGTTTAGGAAAGGTATCCTACAAACTATTCAAGTTCATATTCACTGAGCTATTCTTTTAGCTCGAGTAAGTGAAGGAATCAAACATAGCTCAGTATGATATCATCATTTGTATAACCAATGATGTGGTTCAACTAGGCATGGATTTCATCCAAGGCAAGGGAAACTGCTTCGCTAGGTCGGGAGTTACTCGGTGGAAATGGAGTTGTCGGGGATTTTCTGGTGGCAAAGGTGAGCTAATCTTCATGTCTGACTTGGTTGGCTAATAACCGATAGATGATATAAACTTGAAATTTATTTGCAGGCTTTCGGTGACCTCGAACCCATTTATACATATGAAGGGACGTACGACATAAACACCTTAGTGACGGGGAGGGAAGTTACTGGGATTGCGAGTTTCAAACCGCCAGCTTCACGGGGCCGTAGCCGTCTTTAAGGTTGTGCAGTGTTTGTTGTTGTTGGCTGTTAGTTACTTTGGTAATGTAATGTGTGAGCTTTACATTACCTGGAGTCACAAAAGTGCGCAAAATAATAGTGGCATAAAGGAACATATGCAACCATTGTATTGCAATAATGGATCCGTGCTGTGTATGGCATGTAGTTGGGTGGGAATAATCCTTTCGTAAACATTTAATGAACTCAAGGATGAAGTGATAAATTACATTTCGTTAATTGGGTTTTTGGTTGCCAACATTTACTTTTTTTTTTGCATCTGAAATTTCATTATTCACACACATTACAAACTCAAACAAGTGTGAAACATCAGAATTAAAGAGCAAAAAGAGATAAACCAAGCCGGCAATTTAGATGAGATTTGAACCCGAAGCCACAAACCAAAAGCCAAATCAATGCACAAAATATCTGAACGATTCTTATTTTTCTATATCTGAAAAACTGAAAATATCAAAACCCAAACCAAAAGCCAAACCGAGAATGGTCTGTATATTCAAATATCCAAAATGCAATTTATATATTTAAACACTAGATGATGGTCCGCACACTTGTGCGGACTAATATATATCCAACTAATTCAAATTTTAATATAAATTTTAATTTCAATATAATTAATTTAATTAGTTTCAAATATTAAATTATTCAGAATATATAATTTATTTATTTTATTACAATGCAATATTGATAATGGTTTAATACTTAAAAATATTTTATTTATTCTATCACCGAACAACATGTAAAAAGTATCATAATCATCAAAATTTAATAATTTTTTATTAATAATTTAAAATAGAATAAAAGATAAATCAGCTCATAGTGATCTATATCTATTAACAAATTCTACAATAATTTCAAACATACATCTATTTAACTTAAATTTTAAAACTAAAACTAATAAATTGTATATATCCAGTAAAAGCTCGATTTTATATAAAAAAAATTAACAGCGAGAGATTATATTTTTGGACTCACATTTTTGATTGATAATATAATTCAGTGACACAAAAGAAAAGCAAATTTCTTTAAAAAAAATAATAAATAAAAACATTAAATGATTTAATAATATTATTAAAATAAACATAAGATGAACAAAACTATAAAATTGGTTTCTCTATATTAGCACTTTACATATTATTATAATAAACATAGATTACGATAAATATCATTTATATATTATCTCTACTATTATTAAACTATAATAAAAAGTAAAAAAATAAAAAAATAAAAACATTAAATAATTTAATAATAATATTAAAGTAAATATAAGATGAACAAAACTATAAAGTTGGTTTCTCTATATTAGCACTTTACATATTCTTATAATAAACATAGATTACGATAAATATTATTTATATATTATCTACAATATTATTAAACTATGATAAAAAGTAAAATATTACCTACGTTAACCTTATGTTATTTGCCTGCATGTTTTTTGGTTAATGGTGTGTACTTGTTTTAATTTGAGTTGTTCCTTGGTCGTTAAAATTATAAAATTAGGCAGAATAATCTATACTATTATTTATAAAGTGATTTTGCTTATGTGTCAACTTCTCCATCGTTTTAGGTAATTTTTCTTATTTGTCAACTTCTTCATAATTTTAGGTTATTTTACCTATTTTTCATATTTTAAGTAATTTTAACTTACTCATTAATTTATTTGTCATATTTTAATAATTTTATGTTTTAACAAATTCATTAATTTATTGATTTAAATAATATTATTTTCAAAAATATTATTTTTTAAACTTTTTAATTATACATATAATTATTCTTCTTAGTTTTATAATTTTACCGAGTAAAAAAAAGGTTCATTAAAACGAGTACAAGCCACTAACCAAAAAAGCATGCAGTTAATTTATTGATTTCAATAATATTATTTTCTAAAAATATAATTTTTTAAAACTTTGTAATTATATATATAATTATTCTGCCTGCAAACGCCAAAACTCAATATATATAGCAATTAACGAAAAACTCAATATTTTCGTAGGGGTTAACCCACAAATTTTGAGTGATATTAAAAAAATATGACAATATTGTTTTATTGCAAATTTGCATCCTCCACTTACATATTATGAAGCTCAAACAGGTTAGGAACCTTTGTTGTCTCTGTTTCTCTAGATAATAGTGATTTTATAGTGGTTAGTCCACTTATTTAAGCAGTATATGAATTTAGAGTAAATTAATTGTTAAACATTAGAATGATGTACATGTCACTTGAAAGGTGGTTTAGAATACATTAATAAGAATATATAATATGGTTAAATATTTTTAAACAACACTAAAAATATAAGCTTCAATATATATAGCAATTAACGAAAAACTCAATATTTTCGTAGGGGTTAACCCACAAATTTTGAGTGAAATTAAAAAAACATGACAATATTGTTTTATTGCAAAGTTGCATCCTCCACATTCATATTATGATTGTCAAAGAGGTTAGAAAACTTTGTTGTCTCTGTTTCTCTAGATAATAGTGATTTTATAGTGGTTAGTCTACTTATTTAAGCAATATATGAATTTAGACTAAATTAATTGTTAAAAATTAGAATGATGTACATGTACCTTGAAGGTGGTTTATAATACATTAATAAGAATATAGAATATGGTTAAATATTTTTAAACAACACTAAAAGTATAAGCATCAATATATATAGCAATTAACGAAAAACTCAATATTTTCGTAGGGGGCTAACCCATAAATTTTGAGTGATATTAAAAAAATATGAAAATATTGTTTTATTGCAAATTTGCATCCTCCACTTACATATCATGAAGCTCAAAGAGGTTAGGAACCTTTGTTTTCTCTGTTTCTCTAGATAATAGTGATTTTATAGTGGTTAGTCCACTTATTTAAGCAGTATATGAATTTAGACTAAATTAATTGTTTAACATTAGAATGATGTACATATACCTTGAAAGGTGGTTTAGAATACATTAATAAGAATATAGAATATGGTTAAATATTTTTAAACAACACTAAAAGTATAAGCTTCAATATATATAGCAATTAACGAAAAACTCAATATTTTCGTTGGTTGGGGGGGGTTAACCCACAAATTTTGAGTGATATTAAAAAAATATGACAATATTGTTTTATTGCAAATTTGCATCCTCCACTTACATATTATGAAGCTCAAAGAGGTTAGGAAACTTTGTTGTCTCTCTTTCTCTAGATAATAGTTATTTTATAGTAGTTAGTCCACTTATTTAAGCAGTATATGAATTTAGACTAAAGTAATTGTTTAACATTAGAATGATGTACATGTACCTTGAAAAGTGGTATAGAATACATTAATAAGAATATATAATATGGTTAAATATTTTTAAACCTTTGTTTTCTCTGTTTCTCTAGATAATAGTGATTTTATAGTGGTTAATCCACTTATTTAAGGAGTATATGAATTTAGACTAAATTAATTGTTAAACATTAGAATGATGTACATGTACCTTGAAAGGTGGTTTAGAATACATTAATAAGAATATAGAATATGGTTAAATATTTTTAAACAACACTAAAAGTATAAGCTTCAAAATATATAGCAATTAACGAAAAACTAAATATTTTCGTAGGGGTTAACCCACAAATTTTGAGTGATATTAAAAAAATATGACAATATTGTTTTATTGCAAATTTGCATCCTCCACTTACATATTATGAAGCTCAAAGAGGTTAGGAACCTTTGTTTTCTCTGTTTCTCTAGATAATAATGATTTTATAGTGGTTAGTCCACTTATTTAAGCAGTATATGAATTTAGAGTAAATTAATTGTTAAACATTAGAATGATGTACATGTACCTTGAAAGGTGGTTTAGAATACATTAATAAGAATATAGAATATGGTTAAATATTTTGAAACAACATTAAAAGTATAAGCTTCAATATATATAGCAATTAACGAAAAACTCAATATTTTCGTAGGGGTTAACCCACAAATTTTGAGTGATATTAAAAAAATATGACAATATTGTTTTATTGCAAATTTGCATCATCCACTAACATATTATGAAGCTCAAAGAGGTTAGGAACCTTTGTTTTCTCTGTTTCTCTAGATAATATTGATTTTATAGTGGTTAGTCCACTTATTTAAGCAGTATATGAATTTAGAGTAAATTAATTGTTAAACATTAGAATGATGTACATGTACCTTGAAAGGTGGTTTAGAATACATTAATAAGAATATAGAATATGGTTAAATATTTTTAAACAACACTAAAAGTAGAAGCTTCAATATATATAACATTTAACGAAAAACTCAATATTTTCGTAGGGGTTAACCCACAAATTTTGAGTGATATTAAAAAAATATGACAATATTGTTTTATTGCAAATTTGCATCCTCCACTTACATATTAAGAAGCTCAAAGTGGTTAGGAACCTTTGTTGTCTCTGTTTCTCTAGATAATAGTGATTTTATAGTGGTTAATCCACTTATTTAAGCAGTATATGAATTTAGACTAAATTAATTGTTAAAAATTAGAATGACGTGCATGTACCTTGAAAGGTGGTTTAGAATACATTAATAAGAATATATAATATGGTTAAATATTTTTAAACAACACTAAAAGTATAAGCCTCAAAATATATAGCAACTAACGAAAAACTAAATATTTTCGTAGGGGTTAACCCACAAATTTTGAGTGATATTAAAAAAATATGACAATATTGTTTTATTGCAAATTTGCATCCTCCACTTACATATTATGAAGCTCAAAGAGGTTAGGAACCTTTGCTTTCTCTTTTTCTCTAGATAATAGTGATTTTATAGTGGTTAGTCCACTTATTTAAGCAGTATATGAATTTTGAGTAAATTAATTGTTAAACATTAGAATGATGTACATGTACCTTGAAAGGTGGTTTAGAATACATTAATAAGAATAGAGAATATGGTTAAATATTTTTTAACAACACTAAAAGTATAAGCTTTAATATATATAGCAATTAACGAAAAACTCAATATTTTCGTAGGGGTTAACCCACAAATTTTGAGTGATATTAAAAAAATATGACAATATTGTTTTATTGCAAATTTGCATCATCCACTTACATATTATGAAGCCCAAAGAGGTTAGGAACCTTTGTTTTCTCTGTTTCTCTAGATAATAATGATTTTATAGTGGTAAGTCCAATTATTTAAGCAGTATATGAATTTAGACTAAATTAATTGTTAAAAATTAGAATGATGTGCAAGTACCTTTAAAGGTGGTTTAGAATACATTAATAAGAATATAGAATATGGTTAAATATTTTTTAATAACAATAAAAGTATAAACTTCAATATATATAGCAATTAACGAAAAACTCAATATTTTCGTAGGGGTTAACCCACAAATTTTGAGTGATATTAAAAAAATATGACAATATTGTTTTATTGCAAATTTGCATCCTCCACTTACATATTATGAAGCTCAAAGAGGTTAGGAACCTTTGTTTTCTCGGTTTCTCTAGATAATAATGATTTTATAGTGGTTAGTCCACTTATTTAAGCAGTATATGAATTTAGAGTAAATTAATTGTTAAACATTAGAATGATGTACATGTACCTTGAAAGGTGGTTTAGAATACATTAATAAGAATATAGAATATGGTTAAATATTTTGAAACAACATTAAAAGTATAAGCTTCAATATATATAGCAATTAACGAAAAACTCAATATTTTCGTAGGGGTTAACCCACAAATTTTGAGTGATATTAAAAAAATATGACAATATTGTTTTATTGCAAATTTGCATCATCCACTAACATATTATGAAGCTCAAAGAGGTTAGGAACCTTTGTTTTCTCTGTTTCTCTAGATAATATTGATTTTATAGTGGTTAGTCCACTTATTTAAGCAGTATATGAATTTAGAGTAAATTAATTGTTAAACATTAGAATGATGTACATGTACCTTGAAAGGTGGTTTAGAATACATTAATAAGAATATAGAATATGGTTAAATATTTTTAAACAACACTAAAAGTAGAAGCTTCAATATATATAACATTTAACGAAAAACTCAATATTTTCGTAGGGGTTAACCCACAAATTTTGAGTGATATTAAAAAAATATGACAATATTGTTTTATTGCAAATTTGCATCCTCCACTTACATATTAAGAAGCTCAAAGTGGTTAGGAACCTTTGTTGTCTCTGTTTCTCTAGATAATAGTGATTTTATAGTGGTTAATCCACTTATTTAAGCAGTATATGAATTTAGACTAAATTAATTGTTAAAAATTAGAATGACGTGCATGTACCTTGAAAGGTGGTTTAGAATACATTAATAAGAATATATAATATGGTTAAATATTTTTAAACAACACTAAAAGTATAAGCCTCAAATATATAGCAACTAACGAAAAACTAAATATTTCGTAGGGGTTAACCCACAAATTTTGAGTGATATTAAAAAAATATGACAATATTGTTTTATTGCAAATTTGCATCCTCCACTTACATATTATGAAGCTCAAAGAGGTTAGGAACCTTTGCTTTCTCTTTTTCTCTAGATAATAGTGATTTTATAGTGGTTAGTCCACTTATTTAAGCAGTATATGAATTTTGAGTAAATTAATTGTTAAACATTAGAATGATGTACATGTACCTTGAAAGGTGGTTTAGAATACATTAATAAGAATAGAGAATATTGTTAAATATTTTTTAACAACACTAAAAGTATAAGCTTTAATATATATAGCAATTAACGAAAAACTCAATATTTTCGTAGGGGTTAACCCACAAATTTTGAGTGATATTAAAAAAATATGACAATATTGTTTTATTGCAAATTTGCATCATCCACTTACATATTATGAAGCCCAATGAGGTTAGGAACCTTTGTTTTCTCTGTTTCTCTAGATAATAATGATTTTATAGTGGTAAGTCCAATTATTTAAGCAGTATATGAATTTAGACTAAATTAATTGTTAAAAATTAGAATGATGTGCAAGTACCTTTAAAGGTGGTTTAGAATACATTAATAAGAATATAGAATATGGTTAAATATTTTTTAATAACAATAAAAGTATAAACTTCAATATATATAGCAATTAACGAAAAACTCAATATTTTCGTAGGGGTTAACCCACAAATTTTGAGTGATATTAAAAAAATATGACAATATTGTTTTATTGCAAATTTGCATCCTCCACTTACATATTATGAAGCTCAAAGAGGTTAGGAACCTTTGTTTTCTCTGTTTCTCTAGATAATAGTGATTTTATAGTGGTTAATCCACTTATTTAAGGAGTATATGAATTTAGACTAAATTAATTGTTAAACATTAGAATGATGTACATGTACCTTGAAAGGTGGTTTATAATACATTAATAAGAATATAGAATATGGTTAAATATTTTTAAACAACACTAAAAGTATAAGCTTCAAAATATATAGCAATTAACGAAAAACTAAATATTTTCGTATGGGTTAACCCACAAATTTTGAGTGATATTAAAAAAATATGAAAATATTGTTTTATTGCAAATTTGCATCCTCCACTTACATATCATGAAGCTCAAAGAGGTTAGGAACCTTTGTTTTCTCTGTTTTTCTAGATAATAATGATTTTATAGTGGTAAGTCCAATTATTTAAGCAGTATATGAATTTAGACTAAATTAATTGTTAAAAATTAGAATGATGTGCAAGTACCTTTAAAGGTGGTTTAGAATACATTAATAAGAATATAGAATATGGTTAACTATTTTTTAATAACAATAAAAGTATAAACTTCAATATATATAGCAATTAACGAAAAACTCAATATTTTCGTAGGGGTTAACCACAAATTTTGAGTGATATTAAAAAAATATGACAATATTGTTTTATTGCAAATTTGCATCCTCCACTTACATATTATGAAGCTCAAAGAGGTTAGGAACCTTTGTTTTCTCTGTTTCTCTAGATAATAATGATTTTATAGTGGTTAGTCCACTTATTTAAGCAGTATATGAATTTAGAGTAAATTAATTGTTAAACATTAGAATGATGTACATGTACCTTGAAAGGTGGTTTAGAATACATTAATAAGAATATAGAATATGGTTAAATATTTTTAAACAACATTAAAAGTATAAGCTTCAATATATATAGCAATTAACGAAAAACTCAATATTTTCGTAGGGGTTAACCCACAAATTTTGAGTGATATTAAAAAAATATGACAATATTGTTTTATTGCAAATTTGCATCATCCACTTACATATTATGAAGCCCAAAGAGGTTAGGAACCTTTGTTTTCTCTGTTTCTCTAGATAATAATGATTTTATAGTGGTAAGTCCAATTATTTAAGCAGTATATGAATTTAGACTAAATTAATTGTTAAAAATTAGAATGATGTGCAAGTACCTTTAAAGGTGGTTTAGAATACATTAATAAGAATATAGAATATGGTTAAATATTTTTAATAACAATAAAAGTATAAACTTCAATATATATAGCAATTAACGAAAAACTCAATATTTTCGTAGGGGTTAACCCACAAATTTTGAGTGATATTAAAAAAATATGACAATATTGTTTTATTGCAAATTTGCATCCTCCACTTACATATTATGAAGCTCAAAGAGGTTAGGAACCTTTGTTTTCTCTGTTTCTCTAGATAATAATGATTTTATAGTGGTTAGTCCACTTATTTAAGCAGTATATGAATTTAGAGTAAATTAATTGTTAAACATTAGAATGATGTACATGTACCTTGAAAGGTGGTTTAGAATACATTAATAAGAATATAGAATATGGTTAAATATTTTTGAAACAACATTAAAAGTATAAGCTTCAATATATATAGCAATTAACGAAAAACTCAATATTTTCGTAGGGGTTAACCCACAAATTTTGAGTGATATTAAAAAAATATGACAATATTGTTTTATTGCAAATTTGCATCATCCACTTACATATTATGAAGCTCAAAGAGGTTAGGAACCTTTGTTTTCTCTGTTTCTCTAGATAATATTGATTTTATAGTGGTTAGTCCACTTATTTAAGCAGTATATGAATTTAGAGTAAATTAATTGTTAAACATTAGAATGATGTACATGTACCTTGAAAGGTGGTTTAGAATACATTAATAAGAATATAGAATATGGTTAAATATTTTTTAAACAACACTAAAAGTATAAGCTTCAATATATATAAGCAATTAACGAAAAACTCAATATTTTCGTAGGGGTTAACCCACAAATTTTGAGTGATATTTAAAAAATATGACAATATTGTTTTATTGCAAATTTGCATCCTCCACTTACATATTATGAAGCTCAAAGTGGTTAGGAACCTTTGTTTTCTCTGTTTCTCTAGATAATAGTGATTTTATAGTGGTTAATCCACTTATTTAAGCAGTATATGAATTTAGACTAAATTAATTGTTAAAAATTAGAATGATGTACATGTACCTTGAAAGGTGGTTTAGAATACATTAATAAGAATATAGAATATGGTTAAATATTTTTTAAACAACACTAAAAGTATAAGCCTTCAAAATATATAGCAACTAACGAAAAACTAAATATTTTCGTAGGGGTTAACCCACAAATTTTGAGTGATATTAAAAAATATGACAATATTGTTTTATTGCAAATTTGCATCCTCCACTTACATATTATGAAGCTCAAAGAGGTTAGGAACCTTTGCTTTCTCTGTTTCTCTAGATAATAGTGATTTTATAGTGGTTAGTCCACTTATTTAAGCAGTATATGAATTTAGAGTAAATTAATTGTTAAACATTAGAATGATGTACATGTACCTTGAAAGGTGGTTTAGAATACATTAATAAGAATATAGAATATGGTTAAATATTTTTAACAACACTAAAAGTATAAGCTTAATATATATAGCAATTAACGAAAAACTCAATATTTTCGTAGGGGTTAACCCACAAATTTTGAGTGATATTAAAAAAATATGACAATATTGTTTTATTGCAAATTTGCATCATCCACTTACATATTATGAAGCTCAATGAGGTTAGGAACCTTTGTTTTCTCTGTTTCTCTAGATAATAATGATTTTATAGTGGTAAGTCCACTTATTTAAGCAGTATATGAATTTAGACTAAATTAATTGTTAAAAATTAGAATGATGTGCATGTACCTTGAAAGGTGGTTTAGAATACATTAATAAGAATATAGAATATGGTTAAATATTTTTTAATAACAATAAAAGTATAAGCTTCAATATATATAGCAATTAACGAAAAACTCAATATTTTCGTAGGGGTTAACCCACAAATTTTGAGTGATATTAAAAAAATATGACAATATTGTTTTATTGCAAATTTGCATCCTCCACTTACATATTATGAAGCTCAAAGAGGTTAGGAACCTTTGTTTTCTCTGTTTCTCTAGATAATAGTGATTTTATAGTGGTTAAGTCCACTTATTTAAGCAGTATATGAATTTAGACTAAATTAATTGTTAAACATTAGAATGATGTACATGTACCTTGAAAGGTGGTTTAGAATACATTAATAAGAATATAGAATATGGTTAAATATTTTTAACAACACTAAAAGTATAAGCTTCAAATATATAGCAATTAACGAAAAACTCAATATTTTCGTAGGGGTTAACCCACAAATTTTGAGTGATATTAAAAAAATATGACAATATTGTTTTATTGCAAATTTGCATCCTCCACTTACATATCATGAAGCTCAAAGAGGTTAGGAACCTTTGTTTTCTCTGTTTTTCTAGATAATAATGATTTTATAGTGGTAAGTCCAATTATTTAAGCAGTATATGAATTTAGACTAAATTAATTGTTAAAAATTAGAATGATGTGCAAGTACCTTTAAAGGTGGTTTAGAATACATTAATAAGAATATAGAATATGGTTAACTATTTTTTAATAACAATAAAAGTATAAACTTCAATATATATAGCAATTAACGAAAAACTCAATATTTTCGTAGGGGTTAACCAACAAATTTTGAGTGATATTAAAAAAATATGACAATATTGTTTTATTGCAAATTTGCATCCTCCACTTACATATTATGAAGCTCAAAGAGGTTAGGAACCTTTGTTTTCTCTGTTTCTCTAGATAATAATGATTTTATAGTGGTTAGTCCACTTATTTAAGCAGTATATGAATTTAGAGTAAATTAATTGTTAAACATTAGAATGATGTACATGTACCTTGAAAGGTGGTTTAGAATACATTAATAAGAATATAGAATATGGTTAAATATTTTGAAACAACATTAAAAGTATAAGCTTCAATATATATAGCAATTAACGAAAAACTCAATATTTTCGTAGGGGTTAACCCACAAATTTTGAGTGATATTAAAAAAATATGACAATATTGTTTTATTGCAAATTTGCATCCTCCACTACATATTATGAAGCTCAAAGAGGTTAGGAACCTTTGTTTTCTCTGTTTCTCTAGATAATATTGATTTTATAGTGGTTAGTCCACTTATTTAAGCAGTATATGAATTTAGAGTAAATTAATTGTTAAACATTAGAATGATGTACATGTACCTTGAAAGGTGGTTTAGAATACATTAATAAGAATATAGAATATGGTTAAATATTTTTAAACAACACTAAAAGTAGAAGCTTCAATATATATAACATTTAACGAAAAACTCAATATTTTCGTAGGGGTTAACCCACAAATTTTGAGTGATATTAAAAAAATATGACAATATTGTTTTATTGCAAATTTGCATCCTCCACTTACATATTACGAAGCTCAAAGAGGTTAGGTACCTTTGTTTTCTCTGTTTCTTTAGATAATAATGATTTTATAGTGGTTAGTCCACTTATTTAAGCAGTATATGAATTTAGAGTAAATTAATTGTTAAACATTAAAATGATGTACATGTACCTTGAAAGGTGGTTTAGAATACATTAATAAGAATAGAGAATATGGTTAAATATTTTCTAACAACACTAAAAGTATAAGCTTCAATATATATAGCAATTAACGAAAAACTCAATATTTTCGTAGGGGTTAACCCACAAATTTTGAGTGATATTAAAAAAATATGACAATATTGTTTTATTGCAAATTTGCATCCTCCACTACATATTATGAAGCTCAAAGAGGTTAGGAACCTTTGTTTTCTCTGTTTCTCTAGATAATAATGATTTTATAGTGGTAGTCCACTTATTTAAGCAGTATATGAATTTAGACTAAATTAATTGTTAAACATTAGAATGATGTGCAATGTACCTTGAAAGGTGGTTTAGAATACATTAATAAGAATATAGAATATGGTTAAATATTTTTAAACAACACTAAAAGTATAAGCTTCAAATATATAGCAATTAACGAAAAACTCAATATTTTCGTAGGGGTTAACCCACAAATTTTGAGTGATATTAAAAAAATATGACAATATTGTTTTATTGCAAATTTGCATCCTCCACTTACATATTACGAAGCTCAAAGAGGTTAGGAACCTTTGTTTTCTCTTTTTCTCTAGATAATAATGATTTTATAGTGGTTAGTCCACTTATTTAAGCAGTATATGAATTTAGAGTAAATTAATTGTTAAACATTAGAATGATGTACATGTACCTTGAAAGGTGGTTTAGAATACATTAATAAGAATAGAGAATATGGTTAAATATTTTTTAACAACACTAAAAGTATAAGCTTCAATATATATATGAATTAACGAAAAACTCAATATTTTCGTAGGGGTTAACCCACAAATTTTGAGTGATATTAAAAAAATATGACAATATTGTTTTATTGCAAATTTGCAACCTCCACTTACATATTATGAAGCTCAAAGAGGTTAGGAACCTTTGTTTTCTCTGGTTCTATAGATAATAATGATTTTATAGTGGTTAGTCCACTTATTTAAGCAGTATATGAATTTAGACTAAATTAATTGTTAAAAATTAGAATGATGTGCATGTATCTTGAAAGGTGGTTAAGAATACATTAATAAAAATATAGAATATGGTTAAATATTTTTAAACAACACTAAAAGTATAAGCTTCAAAATATATAGCAACTAACGAAAAACTCAATATTTTCGTAGGGGTTAACCCACAAATTTTGAGTGATATTAAAAAAATATGACAATATTGTTTTATTGCAAATTTGCATCCTCCACTTACATATTATGAAGCTCAAAGAGGTTAGGAACCTTTGTTTTCTCTGTTTCTCTAGATAATAATGATTTTATAGTGGTTAGTCCACTTATTTAAGAAGTATATGAATTTAGACTAAATTAATTGTTAAACATTAGAATGATGTACATGTACCTTGAAAGGTGGTTTAGAATACATTAATAAGAATATAGAATATGGTTAAATATTTTTAAATAACACTAAAGTATAAGCTTCAAATTATATAGCAATTAACGAAAAACTCAATATTTTCGTAGGGGTTAACCCACAAATTTTGAGTGATATTAAAAAAATATGACAATATTGTTTTATTGCAAATTTGCATCCTCCACTTACATATTATGAAGCTCAAAGAGGTTAGGAACCTTTGTTTTCTCTGTTTCTCTAGATAATAATGATTTTATAGTGGTTAGTCCACTTATTTAAGCAGTATATGAATTTAGACTAAATTAATTGTTAAAAATTAGAATGATGTGCATGTACCTTGAAAGGTGGTTTAGAATACATTAATAAGAATATAGAATATGGTTAAATATTTTTAAACAACACTAAAAGTATAAGCTTCAAAATATATAGCAATTAACGAAAAACTCAATATTTTCGTAGGGGTTAACCCACAAATTTTGAGTGATATTAAAAAAATATGACAATATTGTTTTATTGCAAATTTGCATCCTCCACTTACATATTATGAAGCTCAAAGAGGTTAGGAACCTTTGTTTTCTCTGTTTCTCTAGATAATAATGATTTTATAGTGGTTAGTCCACTTATTTAAGCAGTATATGAATTTAGACTAAATTAATTGTTAAAATTAGAATGATGTGCATGTACTCTTGAAAGGTGGTTAAGAATACATTAATAAGAATATAGAATATGGTTAAATATTTTTAAACAACACTAAAAGTATAAGCTTCAAATATATAGCAATTAACGAAAAACTCAATATTTTTGTAGGGGTTAACCCACAAATTTTGAGTGATATTAAAAAAATATGACATTATTGTTTTATTGCAAATTTGCATCTTCCACTTACATATTATGAAGCTCAAAGAGGTTAGGAACCTTTGTTTTCTCTGTTTCTCTAGATAATAATGATTTTATAGTGGTAAGTCCACTTATTTAAGCAGTATATGAATTTAGACTAAATTAATTGTTAAAAATTAGAATGATGTGCAAGTACCTTGAAAGGTGGTTTAGAATACATTAATAAGAATATAGAATATGGTTAAATATTTTTAAACAACACTAAAAGTATAAGCTTCAATATATATAGCAATTAACGAAAAACTCAATATTTTCGTAGGGGTTAACCCACAAATTTTGAGTGATATTAAAAAAATATGACAATATTGTTTTATTGCAAATTTGCATCCTCCACTTACATATTATGAAGCTCAAAGAGGTTAGGAACCTTTGTTTTCTCTGTTTCTCTAGATAATAATGATTTTATAGTGGTTAGTCCACTTATTTAAGCAGTATATGAATTTAGACTAAATTAATTGTTAAACATTAGAATGATGTACATGTACCTTGAAAGGTGGTTTAGAATACATTAATAAGAATATAGAATATGGTTAAATATTTTTAAACAACACTAAAAGTATAAGCTTCAATATATATAGCAATTAACGAAAAACTCAATATTTTCGTAGGGGTTAACCCACAAATTTTGAGTGATATTAAAAAAATATGACAATATTGTTTTATTGCAAATTTGCATCCTCCACTTACATATTATGAAGCTCAAAGAGGTTAGGAACCTTGTTTTCTCTGTTTCTCTAGATAATAGTGATTTTATAGTGGTTAAGTCCACTTATTTAAGCAGTATATGAATTTAGACTAAATTAATTGTTAAACATTAGAATGATGTGCATGTACCTTGAAAGGTGGTTTAGAATACATTAATAAGAATATAGAATATGGTTAAATATTTTTAAACAACACTAAAAGTATAAGCTTCAATATATATAGCAATTAACGAAAAACTCAATATTTTCGTAGGGGTTAACCCACAAATTTTGAGTGATATTAAAAAAATATGACAATATTGTTTTATTGCAAATTTGCATCCTCCACTTACATATTATGAAGCTCAAAGAGGTTAGGAACCTTTGTTTTCTCTGTTTCTCTAGATAATAGTGATTTTATAGTGGTTAGTCCACTTATTTAAGCAGTATATGAATTTAGACTAAATTAATTGTTAAAAATTAGAATGATGTGCATGTACCTTGAAAGGTGGTTTAGAATACATTAATAAGAATATAGAATATGGTTAAATATTTTTAAACAACACTAAAGTATAAGCTTCAATATATATAGCAATTAACGAAAAACTCAATATTTTCGTAGGGGTTAACCCACAAATTTTGAGTGATATTAAAAAAATATGACAATATTGTTTTATTGCAAATTTGCATCCTCCACTTACATATTATGAAGCTCAAAGAGGTTAGGAACCTTTGTTTTCTCTGTTTCTCTAGATAATAATGATTTTATAGTGGTTAAGTCCACTTATTTAAGCAGTATATGAATTTAGAATAAATTAATTGTTAAACATTAGAATGATGTGCATGTACCTTGAAAGGTGGTTTAGAATACATTAATAAGAATATAGAATATGGTTAAATATTTTTAAACAACACTAAAAGTATAAGCTTCAATATATATAGCAATTAACGAAAACTCAATATTTTCGTAGGGGTTAACCCACAAATTTTGAGTGATATTAAAAAAATATGACAATATTGTTTTATTGCAAATTTGCATCCTCCACTTACATATTATGAAGCTCAAAGAGGTTAGGAACCTTTGTTTTCTCTGTTTCTCTAGATAATATGATTTTATAGTGGTTAGTCCACTTATTTAAGCAGTATATGAATTTAGACTAAATTAATTGTTAAAATTAGAATGATGTGCATGTACCTTGAAAGGTGGTTTAGAATACATTAATAAGAATATAGAATATGGTTAAATATTTTTAAACAACACTAAAAGTATAAGCTTCAAAATATATAGCAACTAACGAAAAACTCAATATTTTCGTAGGGGTTAACCCACAAATTTGAGTGATATTAAAAAAATATGACAATATTGTTTTATTGCAAATTTGCATCCTCCACTTACATATTATGAAGCTCAAAGAGGTTAGGAACCTTTGTTTTCTCTGTTTCTCTAGATAATAATGATTTTATAGTGGTTAGTCCACTTATTTAAGCAGTATATGAATTTAGACTAAATTAATTGTTAAACATTAGAATGATGTGCCATGTACCTTGAAAGGTGGTTTAGAATACATTAATAAGAATATAGAATATGGTTAAATATTTTTAAACAACATTAAAAGTATAAGCTTCAATATATATAGCAATTAACGAAAAACTAAATATTTTCGTAGGGGTTAACGCACAAATTTTGAGTGATATTAAAAAAATATGACAATATTGTTTTATTGAAAATTTGCATCCTCCACTAACATATTATGAAGCTCAAAGAGGTTAGAAACCTTTGTTTTCTCTGTTTCTCTAGATAATAATGATTTTATAGTGGTTAGTCCACTTATTTAAGCAGTATATGAATTTAGACTAAATTAATTGTTAAAAATTAGAATGATGTACATGTACCTTGAAAGGTGGTTTAGAATATATTAATAAGAATATAGAATATGGTTAAATATTTTTAAACAACACTAAAAGTATAAGCTTCAATATATATAACAATTAACGAAAAACTCAATATTTTTGTAGGGGTTAACCCACAAATTTTGAGTGATATTAAAAAAATATGAAATTAATGTTTTATTGCAAATTTGCATCTTCCACTTACATATTATGAAGCTCAAAGAGGTTAGGAACCTTTGTTTTCTCTGTTTCTCTAGATAATAATGATTTTATAGTGGTAAGTCCACTTATTTAAGCAGTATATGAATTTAGACTAAATTAATGTTAAAATTAGAATGATGTGCAAGTACCTGAAAGGGGTTTAGAATACATTAATAAGAATATAGAATATGGTTAAAGATTTTAAACAACACTAAAGTAGAAAGGCTTAATATATATAAATTAACGAAAAACCTCATATTTTCGTAGAGGTGTATAACCCACAAATTTTGAGTGATCATTAACAAAATATGACAAATCATGTTTATTGAAAATTTGCATCCTCCACCTACATATTAGGAAGCTCAAAGAGGTTAGAACCTTTGTTTTCTC